>JADLSH010000023.1:0-600000 GCA_016169945.1 Trachythela sp. YZ-2020 | reverse complement strand
CATGTATGCCAATTGTTATCAAACTACTGTAAATGTTATTTTTAGGCTACTTCAAACAGCAAGTCATCTGTAAATGCATCTGAAATTACAGTCACAATCTTGCATGAGCAATTGGTCAGACTTCGTCTTACTGGTCCCAAATCCCATGCCTTACTTTCTGCCACACTAGAGCTGTGTGACTGGGGCATAGAGAGAGAGAACACTGGATCTCGATGGTGGCAGTTGTACAGTAAGGGTGAAGGCAGGATAAAGATGTTGGAAGAGCAGAATAAGTCCTGGGAACAAATGAAGGGTGTGGCTTCTCCAGGAGTGTTAAAGGCAGGGTCTGTCATAGCATTGGTGGTGAAAGATCCAAGGTTGGGGTTACCTGTTAGAAAGTCTAGTGTTGATATGGCAGCTGAAGACCTCTACAAAGGTTGGCACTTGTTTGTGAACATGGCTCAGCAATTGACAGTTTCTCTCTAGGTTAAAAGAGAATTGAGGAGATGTAGTTTAATCTACTTGCTTCTTTAAATCTCAAAATTTTGAAGTTGACTATCATTTGCTGCTACGTAACGCTTATTGAAAGTGGCTTATCCAATAGACTTTTCTTTCTATTTCAGACGTAAATACCAAGGAATCAACACTCGCCAGTATTCCAGCAGATTCGGCTGTCTCTTCTCTTTGGGACAGCGCAGTTCGACAAGAAGTGAAACAGACCAAGATGCCGGAGAAAGATTTGAATAATCTGCGTTCCAAGCAGCCTGTACCAGGTTCAAAACTTGATCTAGGTGATGACACGTCGAGAATCCCACTGTTGGTGATTCAACAACCTGGTAGCGCAGGTAGGGAGATATTCTTCAACTCGATATTATGAATCAAGTACGCAAGAAAAGTTAACTAAACTAACTTCATTTATACTTCATTTATACTGTACTTCATTTATACAGTTCTAAACTGTTCTCCACAGAGGTCCAGTAAAGATCTGGAAACAGCCTCTTCTAAGACTACTCGTCTCACCATAGTCCCTATAACACAGTGTCTGGAAACGCATCTAAAGCTTTTGTTCTATGTTTTTGTTCATGTTTGTGCACCTTCACGCTCAGTAAACACATTGTTCTTTCAGCATAATGAAGGAAGCAGCCAATAAAATCCCTGCAGCTGAATATTAACATTTGTAAAACAAAGAAAACGTGCACTCTCAGTACACCCTCAACATCAACCCACTAACATGGCTATAAACTTTCAAGTTTGCCGCGTTTCCAGACACTGTATTATAGGGACTATGGTCTCACATGCAACCAAGGTAAAACTATAATCAGACAAGGGCATATTGCAGGATTTGAACCCCACTCACAGAGATGAAAGGTACATACACTAACCATTCTGCCACTTCCACTAATTCTTGAAATTTTGACTTTTTAAAATGTGTATTTTCAGGTAACCACCAGATGGGTTCAATCAACTTTGGCAGTGGTTATGACGTCATTTTTCCTGCCGGTTGGAGCATGGCATTCTGGATCGCTTTCGTGTATCGTGGCGCACGCGTGGGAGGAACACGCGAATTGGAAACGTGCTCACGTGAACAAAGCACGCCACATTTCCCGTGTGATTTCCCCGACACTCAGGCCGGCCGTGAGTACAACGAAGAGCAGAAAAGGAGTGGAGAGGAGAAATACAAACGATATCCGCCCGCCAAGCGACCAAACTATGTGAAATTTGGCATGGCAAGTCCGTTTGGTCCTGATTGGAACTCGCTTGTTAGTGAATGGAGTGGGGAGGTTGAAAGGCTGGAAGTTGATATGAGAAATGTAGTTGCCAGTGAGAAATCTGCAGCTAAAGATAGTCTATTGAAGTACCCAGAAGCGGGAAACGACGAGGGAAAAGTAGTTGGCAATTCCAAAGAATTATCAGTAAAAGATAGAAAGTCAGTGCAAATGGAGTGTTTGGACGTGGGTAATGATGAAAGTGGTGTAGGTAGATTGAATAATGGGGCTCATGACAGTGTCACAGCTAATGAGAATTGTAACAGTGCTGATAATCCCCAAACTATATCCAATGATACAGAAGTATGCAATGAAGATCAGAATGGGATCAACAAGGATGTGGATAGCAGTGTACATCATTGTACAGAAGGGAATGCAATATTACAAGAGAACGCAGTTGGTGATTGTGAGAAGCCAAATTTAGATACCGAAACTCCTGTCCTTCAGTTTAATGTTATCCGGACACTATCCACTCGCAGACGACTCCAAGACATCACCCTTACTCTTAAACAACCTACAAAGAAAAGGCCTCAAAAGAACAAGATTTCTCGTGAGGGAATTATTGAATATCTTACAAAAACTATTGCTGCTAACTCTCGTTCGTTAGTTTGTCTTAACCTGCGACCGTTAATGAAAGGCTGCCCGGAAGATAATGCAGTTATATACATCCCAGCGCCTCAAGATTTAATGGCGTTGAAAAAAGACAAGAGCTACGGTGGACCTGTGGAACATGTCCACAAATGTAACAACACCTCGACTGTGATTGGTCAATGTTCAAGAAAGGCTATTGGTTGGGTGACCTCGGGCCAGTACTCCTTTGCGCGCGGGCAAGGTTCTGCTCTTGGGTTTTGTACCTCCCTAGGTTTCTGTGAACTGATTATACGGACGTTACAAGAGAAGTACAGTCCAGTGGTTCTTGTACGGAATACAAATACTTTTCAATATCGCTTTGCGAACATTATTGTTGTGTGAAGATTGTGATGTTGTGAACGTTGAGTTGATGTTTGAGGAAGAAATTAAATAAATTATTTCTGAAAAATGTTTGTGTTATTGGTTATTTTGGACAAAAGAGATATACTGACTATGTGTTCGAGACCTGTTTAATAATAGCGACTCAATTAGTTTCTTTAATTATGTAGGTTTGCATGATGAGATATATAATTGTTTTGTTGAAACACCACAAAGCTTTCGATCCGTGAAGGCCGTTTTCCACTTCAATCGTAACGTACCGTAGCATTTTCTCTTGTGTCGAAGTGCTCAGGAACCATAGAAATACGCTACGTTTCGCTACGATACGGGTGCACTGGAAAACAGCTTTAACAGTTTAAGCCATGATCTTCATCAGTGCGAAAAGATACTGACGATGAATTGAAAACTTTGCCAATAGATAAACGTGGTGTTTTCTACAAAACAAAGCAAAGCAATTATACTTATCGCCATGTAAATCTACAACGAATATAATTTACCCTTTTATATAAAGAATAAATACGTAGTGAGTTCGTTACGTCAGCACAGCCAAATTATTATGGACTGGCGCGTTTGTAACCTTATTGTCCTTGTGAAAACACAGATGTGAACGATGTTGGTCGTGGGTATTCTTTATGTTGATTTTGACTTTTGGAGTTTTGAACAATAGGTTGCAGGTGCAAAAAATATAGCTAAATTTCCATATGAAGAGGCGATTTAATTTTACTACGATATGCAATGAATATTTAACTAACTTGTCTAGTGGAGATAAAAGCCCACATTACCCATTAGTAACACAAAGCGACATAAGCAAAATGTTTCTTCGAGTTCAGAGCTTGGTCTTTTTGACGTTCTTCCTAGCAAAGTTCGTCTACACAAGAGAGAAAAGATCAGAGATCTGTCTTCGAGGTGAGAGCTCTATCCACGAGTTTACAGATCAAGATTTAAAAGGTCGATCCTTAGATTTTAAGAACTACAGGGATAGCATCGTGTTGATCGTGAATGTAGCTACATTCTGTCAATACACATTTCAGTATTTGGGTCTGAACAACTTGCAGGAGAAGTATAAAAGTTTGGATCGATGTGGTTTGAAGATTCTGGCTGTTCCATGCAATCAGTTTGCGCACCAAGAGCCCGGAAATAATGCAGAAGAAATCTACAACGGTCTAAAATATGTTCGACCAGGCCGAGGCTTTGAGCCACAGATGTTGTTGATGAAGAAACGTGATGTGAATGGCAGAAATGAAGATAATTTGTACACTTGGCTAAAGGTAAAATATCGTAGATCTATAGTATATAGAACACTTTCATAAATGCAAGCTGCCAATTTAAAATTATTTTATGTGGTGTAGTTAACTGACATAAAAGCGACCAATATTTATGGGCATTTACACTTATTCTTACTAAAAATGTTTTAAAAACGTCTAGAACTTCTCCTTCATAACACGACTTACATAAGTGAAAAAACAACGAATGAATGACTCCTTTAGTTTTTTCGATAAAAGAAGATAAAAGTCAATTTAAGTTTTTATTTTGTTCTGCGACTTAAGAGGCTCTTTTAGCCATACGTTCGTTACTTGTTTCATACGATCAAGTAAATGCAAGTATTACGCCTCTCTAGGATTATAATTATGAAATATGCATATGCTTTTATGCACAATTGAGAACATCATTTTAGTTACCCAAGGGCTAAGGCTCTATTCCAGTATCCGGCCAAAACATGCATTGTTTAATTAGTGATAAAGGCCTGTGATATAACACATGTCATAGATCATTAACCGCTATATTTACTTTATATATATCGGACCTTCATTGCTACATCCCTACAAGTGGTCATAATTTATTGAAGTCGTGATGAAAATTGTGCATCTATAACTATGACCTTCATTTATAATAGAAGATGTCACACAAGCACAATGATTAGGTTTAAATATTAAATTTCCCTGGCTTTAGACTATGTTGCGTGTTTTTTTACTGAATGAACGCCGTTTTGCCTTGCAAATTTTTATAAGAGGCCCTTAATACCAGACTTTTTGACTGTAAACTGACAAAAGATTTTGACTGTAAACGGACAAAAGATTTTGACTGTAAACTGACAGAGTATTAAACAGAAATTTGGAACTGACATCTTACTAAATATCTTACTAACAGCTGACAATTGGGCTGAATTTTGGCTGAGAACTGACATCTACAGACCCGCATAGCCGGCTTTTTGCATTAGGGCTCTAAGTATGATTATGATTGCATAATATCGAATCCTTCCTGAACTCATTGAATGATTGAAATGCGATTTTGTATTTGTATTTGTGTTTTATTGTTTCACAGACACATGCATATTCGTACAGAGGGAGTATGCATGGGCACCAAAGAAATGCTCAATAGTCTAATACTATTACTATTTGTGATAGTTTCTCGACTCTCTTAGTATTTATAGAACTAATAGAAGTGTGTACCCTATTGTCTGGTGATCTAGTCTTTAATGCAGTAATTGGGCTATGGTGTATAGTAGTATAGAATAGGTTAGCTGTAATATAGAATAGGTGTAATTCATCTAAAAGTACAAAAAATAGATGTGTTCCACTATGCACTAATGAGGAATGTAAAGAATGATGCTACGAGGGCACAAGCAGTGGTGGACCAATTGTCTGTCAGTGGTGGGCCACTTGTAGGGCCTGGTGGGCCATTTGACCCACCAGTTTATATGTTAAAATGTGCCTTGATGACTGGGGATGGTGACTGGGAGGCACTGCTATGTTATGCAAAGGGGGATTAAGCGACTCATGAAATCCAAAATATTTTCTTTCCCACAGGCACGCTGTCCCTCCCCAAGTCCCGAAATCAACGAGCTGTCCGACATTTACTACACTCCAGTTCGAAATGACGATATCAGTTGGAACTTTGAGAAGATTTTATTGGACCACAAAGGGCAACCATGGAAGCGGTACACGTCAGCAGTGGAACCAGAGGAGCTAGTTACAGACATCGAGGAATTGATCGACATGTGCCTATCATAAGAAGAAACCGTTTGAAAAGAAACAATTTTCCAGATTTGAACGAATTGTTCAACGTTATATGTAATATAGAATTTGTATGGACCAGTGTAGAATAAGATTGTTATTTAAGATTGAATAACAAACGTTGTAATATCAGAGGAGATTTAATGGTTCATCTTGGTTCAGAATTTGAATAAATTGTTCAATGTCATATGAAATATATATGATTTCATTTTGAGTTTAACAACGAGATTGATAAAGTAAAGACAATGGAAAATTCCGAGCACAGAATTGTGACTGGATGGTACTATTGTTAATTGGTTCAACTTTAAGCATGTTAATATATTTATAGATGTTGGCGTTCCCCTTGGCGTTACCATGTTGGGAAACACCAATATGGCCGCCATATTGTTCTGATCCACACTGACAGAATGAAAACTCTCCATTTCAACAAACTACATTGCTTTATTGCATCCGTTGCGTATTTATTTCACTATTAGCGACTACAAACTTTACAAAATAATCTATTATTCAGACAAATTCATTGCGCTGGTGTTGGTTTGTCGCTGTTCCACGCTGTCCAGTGAATATGCCAGTTACCATTCACCTTTTTCCACACTGTCACTGACCTGGAAAGAAACAGGTTTCGATACAGTCAATCGGAATCCAAATCCTAATCGTAACTCTTAATCCTAACATTTAATCCTAACCTTAAAGCCCTGGTCAAACGGATGAGAATTGAGAAGTGTTGGTAAGCTAGAGTTTGCATGAGAGTTTCATCAACTCTCGTGCCCGGGTGAAACGAGAACAAGAGTTACACGAGAGTGGACTGGATATTACCGCGAGTACCGCGGTCAAACGAGGGGAAACTCTCATCAAAATTTGAACCAGCTCAAAGTTGATGAGAGTGTATGAGAGTTCACGATCAGACGCGAGCGAGAGTTGAAATTCTCATCCTCGTTTGACAAGGACATTAAGCCATTGTGACGCAGTGAGCTCTATATATATATAT
The DNA here is from genome assembly GCA_016169945.1 of Trachythela sp. YZ-2020. Lineage (NCBI taxonomy): Eukaryota > Metazoa > Cnidaria > Anthozoa > Malacalcyonacea > Clavulariidae > Trachythela > Trachythela sp. YZ-2020. The sequence continues at coordinate 593,284 of JADLSH010000023.1, read as the reverse complement.
ATCTGGAGTGAGAACTTATGTCCAAAAAGTGAAGCCAAAGATGGCGGAAATTGACGTCCAGTGCCAATCCCTTTCTATTGTTTTCGACCGCGCGGTTTGCACAAGCCGGCAAGGAGTGTGCCGAAATTTTGTGTTTTTACTCCGATGTAAACAATAACATCATGATTTTATGAACTAATAACTTGATTAGCGATACGATCTGTTAGAAAAAACTGGAATTAGCTAGAAAAATGGTATGAAAACTGTTTATGACCTTCATGAGTTTGGACGTCAATTGCCGCCATCTTTGGCTTCACTTGGCCTATTGGCCGAACATTAGAAGTTCTTACTCCAGATATATATGGAGCTCACTGTTGTGACGTCACTTCGGGATAGCAATATGGAAAATCACCAAAAACTGACTTCTCATGTACGATATGATATCAAAACATTTCGTCCAGACTTACTTGCTGTTATCCAGGACTTTACCGTCTTTGTCATACGCCACGGCGGTATTCACAGAGGAAGCTAGTTCACCCATTGAAACTGCGTCAACCACAGCGTTTTCTACTTTGCCAATTTTGTCCATAAACTGTGCCATGATACCGAGGAATGCCTTCAATGCTGAAGATGAAACGGTTCAGTGAATTCAATGAATTTTGAATTTGCACAAACGGACTATGGTAAAGACAAAACAATTGAGATATCCATGGGGATGTGCAACAGAGCATATAATGATATGCTCTGTTGCACATCCCCTCCAAGATTAAGTTGTTGCCAAATACAAGCGTGTGAAAAACACATGTGACGAAGACCTAGGCTTACAGATCGAATGCTTTGCCAGATAAATAAGGGTGGCATTGCCTACAAAACAATAGACCTCCTCAGCTTCGTTTTTGTTTACTCTTTTGACAGATATGTAATGTTGTGGTTTCTATTTAAATTAATGATATTCAGGTATGAATCAATGCATTCTGATTAGAATGACAAAGAAACCAAAAATGATTAAGAATGTACCTTCTTTTCCAACGATCATAGGCGCACCAGAAGGAAGTACTTGGCAGTCATCCGTGTATAAATTGATCATATCATCGTTTTTTTTAGCCAACATTGCTTCTTCTAACTTCCTCATTTGTGCCTGGAGTTCTGCCTTGAGATCTGTAGAAAGATTATAAATTCTTGATATTCAAGGGGAAATGCTATTACTTAAGTACAAAAATTAAGTATTATAAAGGTTTGATAAGCGGTTAGAGGCTTTAGTCTTGTATGCGATTGATTTTCTGCCTTGATATCTTTATAAATAACTACTTGAAATTATTGTTTCTTAAAGTAACCAGGGAAAATGGCATCGTAGAGTGAATATAAAAATGGAGTATATTTACAGACAAGAAACGTTTTATATTAATTTTATAATCAAATTACAAAAGACTGCATGATTGACGGCGCAGACAAAAACAGTCCTAAATTTGGTCCTGCTGTACACAAATATGGGGCAAACAAACTTAATTACATCTAGTTATGTCTAGTTACACACGAACATTTGTATGATATAAACGATATAAAACATGCTCTTTTTACTTTTATGAAGAAATTGAAGAAGTCATAGGACGTATATGAACAAGAACGGTACTCAATCTTTACACAAAATGTCCCCCAAGCATTGGTCTATCGACAACGAACTTCTCAGTCTTTATGCCAAATTAAAAAATTGTAATTGTAAAATTACAATTGTAGCCAATGCTACAAGGTAATACTATAAATTCATGTCCGCGTTGATTAAGCGAGAAGAAATGCCTGCAGCAGCATGACAAGCCATTACCCGAAATCTTTGCAAAGCCAAAGCTCGTGTAAAGCCAGGATTAGGCGGGAGCCGTTGCACGATTACATTATCAGGTTAGAAATGGTACTTCACAGTCTTTTATACTCTTTAGCACTTAGATAGTTTAGACAAACCACGGCAGCTTATTGTAAAACACCCTCCTACAACAATGCACAACATATTTGGGATATCTTCAGTGTGAGACAGGTTTAAAGCATCACATGAATTATTGACCTACTCAAGAAGCCCAACAACCAAATGAATATGATACTATATGGATTATGGTGCTTAACCCGATATGTAAAACAAAGAATAAACGTTAGTTGTTGCACATACAATTTCATCCAAGTTGCTTAGACTTATAATATATGTGCTTGACGCACTAACATTGATATATCTTCGTACTGAAGATTACAAAGGCAAATGATTATGGTTTGTATATTCACTTATTCTACCGTTAAAGTAAAGACTTAGCGTTAGTTGTTGTGCAATGTTGCACTTAAATTCCTAAACTACAAATGGCCTTTGTATGAAACATGGTTAATGCACCATTACTGATATAACACACAATAAGAAGTACACCAAGCAAACGAACATATGGCGGTACCATCCATTCCCTACCTGCCATATCGATGCTAGTCTTGAATCTTGAAATTTCTTTCGTCGCGGAGGAAATCTCACCAGTTCTTGTCTGCGGGTGCCAAAGCGGTGTGGAGTGAACGTAAGATCCTCAAATGCTGACTTTTAAAGTCAACAGGAACTGAAGTCCACCAATAAAAACATGGTATGCTTCAGTGACTCGCGGTAGTGGTTGTTTTGGTTGAGCTTAATAGCCTTGGGAAGAATATTGTTTATAGATTTGACCAGTAATTAACGAAGGGAAGACAAAACACTTTAGGTTATATACGGTATTGTCGTGGGGAGAACGGGCGGAATTTTACAACGTTTTTGAATTGTTTGAAAAACATAATCATGGATGCATGGTTAATATTCTCCGCCATATATCAAATAAACTTGACAGAGGTTTGTTTGTAATTCAAATTTCATCCAACATGATAAAAATCTCTTTGTTCTTTAAATCCCTGGACTGGTTACATTGCACCACCTATTGTGAAGATGAACAGTCCATTTCTAATCCTAATCGTTACCCTAATCCTTATCTTACCCTTAAACTTAATTATACCTAATCTCAATTCTAACCCTAACCTAATGCTAACAGTGAACTTTTGTAAAATTGCGTACTGTACAATAATCTAAAATTATCGTGATTTCTTGACATGAAAACACCGACAACTAGTCATGGCAACTGCTCGTGCTACGCTAATAAACGTACACATAGTCTAAACACAATACATTTTCTAATGTTTGAAAAACTTAAATTATTTAAAATTTGCACAGCATGACCAGTTACTATGGCATGGCTATAGCTTCGCCATTGATTAGTTCAATGGTAAAGTCACTGAAAATTTATTTATTTGGTTGTCTACTCAACCGATTCGAGATATTTTCTTTGAACATGCAAAAATTGAAAATAAGAATGTTACCAGAGACACAGAAAATTGCCTCGTTTAAATAGAAAACTTATGTCCCATGTCTATGAATACAATCTGCTACAGGTGGTCAATGTGAACTATAGATAGTACCAGTTGATTGTATTATATCTTGTTCATAAAGTACTAGTATATAGCTGGGTAATAGCGTTCACGTTTGGCTTTTGGTCAGAAATTTTACATAAAATTAGGGCTGCTGTTAGAATGTAATTCTTGTTGTTAAATTGATGAAACTCAACTGTCAAGAAAGAGAGTACAAATGTGACCGAAAATAATTATAATTATGTATTGGTAAAGTGGAAAATATAAAGGTTGAAAATTAAAGCTCTATTGTTTATAATGGATGTGATGAATATGGATTGCTCTAGTGGCACTATAAAGTAAACAAAATGAATATGCGTGCTCGAAGATTTGCGTTCGTTTGCTTCGTGCTCGCGGTACAAGTCGCGTGCGTGATCTTTTATGATCTGCTAAGAAACGATAATCAAGTTTTGAAAGTGCAACGGAAAATGGTCGAGCGTAAAGCCGTGAGTCCTGGGACCAAATATACGGGGATACACAGGGTCAAGAAAGATGACGTAATTAGAAGAGACAAACACGATGACGTCATTAACGGCTTACAAAAGCAGCTTGCAAGCTTACGTAAGCAACTTAACAAATTGAACAAAACATGTCGTGAACCAACGATTAAATATGCGCCAGTAGCTGCTCAAGGAAAGTCACATCAGGAAACGAAACACACAGGGTCCCCTAAGGATTCCTTGAGATATACCAGGACACTCAAGCGTACAAAGGGCGATAACGGTACAAAAGTAGTTGGGAATTCAAAAACTATTATTCCATCTGATTGGATAAAAGTCCAAAGTGTGTTTAATATGTTTACTACGAAGGGAATATTTAGTGTTAATTCTGTCGATAATCCGAGGCCGGAACGTCTAACATATAGAAATCTTGCAAAGAATGGCAAATACGAGCATTTGAATTATGCTTTAGAAGAAACAATGTCAATTCTAAGAAAATATCTAAATTTAAATTCAAGTGTAAATCTAACGATCAAAGCTGGGTTATATCGGGATGATGTCAATTACGGTGCGGAGTATAACATTCATGTTATAAATGAAGGAGATATGTCTGTCTATAATGTGAGGTTAATACGCCCGCTTTCCCCCCTATTTTTAGTCCACCCGCCAGTCAAGGCTAATTTCAACAAACTGGTGAACATTATAGTGCCGTTGCAAGGACGCTTGAACAGCTTTCAGGAATTTTTAAATAATTTTAAAAATGTTTGCATTTCTCGAAAAGAAAATGTCTTTCTAACTGTAGTGTATAGTAGTAAGAGTGGAGTTACTAAAGTAAAAGAAATGTTAAGTAAGCTCGCAAAAGATTATAACTTTAGAAAGTTTCAACTTGTGATAAGAAAGAAGAATTTCAATCGAGGTCACGCGTTGCATTATGGGGTACAGCACTGGAAAGGCGAGAAGGATGTTTTGATGTTCTTCTGTGACGTAGATATGGTGTTTGATTCGGGATTCATCGATCGTTGTCGGACGTTTACGGAACCTGGTCGGGCGGTTTATTATCCAATCGTATTTAATCTTTACAATCCGAAGTACGTGCGACAAACGACGACAGACTTTTGGAAAATATGTGAGTAAAATAACAATTTTAGGAAAGGCCCTTTCCATAACACTTAGCATAACAATATTTAGTGATCAGAATGTTCCATTGTTTTTTCATTGTTTTGAAAATCCCATTGTTCTCCATAGGCTTTCTCATAGGCTTTCTCATAGGCTTTCTCATAGGCTTTCTCATAAGCTTTCTCATAGGCTTTCTCATAGGCTTTCTCATAGGCTTTCTCATAGGCTTTCTCACACGCGTTCTCATAGGCTTTCTCATAAGTTTTCTCACAGGCTTTCTCATAAGCTTTCTCATAGGCTTTCTCATATGCTTTCTCATAGGCTTTCTCATAGTTTCTCATAGGCTTTCTCATATGCTTTCTCATAGGCTTTCTCATAGTTTCTCATAGGCTTTCTCATAGGCTTTCTCATAAGTTTTCTCACAGGCTTTCTCATAAGCTTTCTCATAGGCTTTCTCATAGGCTTTCTCATAGGCTTTCTCATAGGCTTTCTCATAGGCTTTCTCATAAGCTTTCTCATAGGCTTTCTCATAGGCTTTCTCATAAGCTTTCTCATAGGCTTTCTCATAAGCTTTCTCATAAGCTTTCTCATACGCTTTCTCGAATACTCCATGTAGTATTCTGCAATAAGCTGCCGTGGTTTGTGTGTGAACTACCTGAAAAAGATTAAAAACACTTCGACGTTTCAGGGCTTTGTCTTAGTGGTTTCAATCTTTTTCAGAAATATTGGAAATATAAAATCAATGTTACATTCGCAGAAGTCTAATGTTAGGTTATTCTATTTTGTCTCGTCCAGCAATTGACACTGGGTTTTGGCGTTACTATGGTTACGGCATGACGTGTCAACATCGTCAGGATTACTTCCGTGTTGGCGGCTTTGATCTCAACATCAAAGGATGGGGTAGCGAAGACGTGGAACTACACCGGAAATACGTCACACAAGCTAACATCCGGATCATCCGGGCACCCGACAGCGGGCTGTTTCACCGATATCATAAGAAAGATTGCGACGGCACGTTGCCATGGAAACAATATCGAAGCTGTATGTCGACGAAAGTTGATACCGAGGCTTCAAAGACACAATATGGAAGAAGAGTGCTTCAACTTGAGAAAAGTTTTAAGAAATTGAGGGACGTAAAGCCAGATATTTTGGAGGTTGGAGAATTGTAAAAACGCAAAGGAAATGGCGTGTAGTTAGCACTGCTGCGTGGTGATAACTTTTGACAACCGTAAAGAAAAAGTGTGTAGGAAAGAAAGTATCAAGAAATTGAGGCCTGTCCAGCCAGATAACTAATAGATCATTCATTATTTGTAGCATTGGATTCTTCTAAGAACGCGAATACTGCATCATGACATATTTTGACCAGACTCAAGACCTTTAGAATTAAAAATATTTGTTCAGAACGCAGGAAATCGTGTCTACGAGGTCCTAGATTTCAAAATTTCCTAGAGGAGGACCCCCCAGCGAATGGGTGTCCTACTGCATCAGACGTCCTATTCTGCTGGATCTGCCCCTGCGTACATGAGTTCAGTAAAAATATGAAACGTAACTTACGCAAGTTAAATTATGCGGCTACTCATGCGCAAGTTATTGCATTCTATTGTATTATAAGCTAAGAATAGGTAATAGATAATTAATCAAAACTAGCAAAGCGCGGACGCTTGATAAATATAAGACTGTACTGATTAAATTTATTAATTAACACCAACGAACATATGAAAGATAAACTGTCTTGATCAGTTTCCACTCAAAATTTTCATTACGATACTAGCGACACCCACTCAAGTCTGTGAATCCTGTCCCTAATAATTTTAGCACCTAAGAGTTTTAGGCTTTTAGCACTGACAGCCTCGTGGCTCGTACCCAGGCGCTTTAAAGGAAAAAAAATCGCATTCAGCTTATTTATAGAGATCAGTGGCTAAGGTAGGTAATTTCTAGAAACTAAAGGCAGTATTACATGAACTCTCATGCGCAGTACTCAATGTAACCGAAAGTCAGAGAACAAGTTTCTGCTCAACTTTTTTTCTTATACAAGGTGGTCATTAGTATGTGTGTACATATGCCATTCGACCGGTGCATTCGACTTATTGGAGCAGCACACGCAATTTTTCAAATATCAAAACAAATATCATGCATATTATCATTCACTTTTGATGATGTTAAAATAGCCATGGATGTTTAATAAAAGACAGTTAGACTGGGTTGAATTCTCAAAATAATCGACATGCATATTTTATTTTGAAAGATTCATATTTCATAGTAACCACGATACAGCATTCGCGTCCGAAATGTATATGAAAAGAAAAATGATCGGGGGCGACAATATATGACCTTGTTTATATATTGTAGAACATAAAACAAGGCAAGGAAATGAGTCAAAACATAACTTAACTCAGATCACGCTGGCGGAGTGATTGCAATGTGAAGTTTACCCACTGATCTATATTTTCAGATCAGTGAGTTGTCCTATTCTTGTAATCCGTTTAAACCCCTTTGAAGTTCTACTTCTGGGGAGGGGGGCTATAGCCTTCTTAGCCCCCCTGTTCCGTCGCCCCTGCTTATTTCATTAGATATTATGTCTTTCTTTTTTTAGATTATCTATATTTATAAACCTATTCTTTGGGTTTATTAAGGTGAATCCAGCATGTTGTACGCGAGTGAATGTTACATGTCAACAGATGTCAATCACTATCAATCACTGTCAATATACTACTATGTAGCGAAGGCTGTTCTGTCACCTGATTCGCTGGTTATGATCACATGATTACGTGTCACATGACCTTTTGTGACAAACAGATTTGTCCTCCTCGTGTTCTGGTGGTCCTGATGGAAGAAGAAGAAACATTTACGCCGTTTATTGAAGTTCTCCTGTTAAAATGAAGTCAACAAAAAGGTAAATATTTATATTTTACATAACTAGTTGTTCTAATATATTTTTTTAAAAGAAAAAGTCGATAATTACAGGCAGAATGGCATTATATCATCCGTCAAAAATACGCCGAACAGCGCGAACGTCCGTGAACGCGAATATGACGCGAACGCAAATATGAACAATTTCAACTCAAATATAAAAGCATTTAAAAAGTGTTTATAAAAAGTGTTTATAAAAAGTGTTTATAAAAAGTGTTTACAAAGCCAACTGTGTTCGTTTGGATTCCTCAAACAGTTATTGCTTTACTCTTTGATGGCTAAAATATTTACACAATCACAGCCGATTCTGCGGTATATTTTAAACAAGCTCAACTATTTCTCACAGGATACCTAATTGAGACGGCTTTAATACATTCCCATTCTTGAATAAGCTTTATTATGTATATAGTCGTTACAAAGTTAGGCGTGTATCAGGTCGTTTCGTCCCCTACCGTTTCAAATATGTTCCTTTGGATAATCTAACCAATGTTGTAAACAGAATATCCTTACAAAAACCGTCAAACCAGGGATGGCATCTTGTCTTTTAATAATTTGTCTTTTATTATTAAAAGAAGAATTGAAATATGACCGGAATTTGTCTTTTATTCAGACTTTATAAACTGAGTTTATTTTTCTTCGAAACTTTCTGCGAAACAGACTGGCGATAAATAAATACAACAGTTTAATACCGGTATTATAGATAGCATGCTTCTTTGTTATAAACGTGAAAAAACTTATATGTGACATGTCTTTGTCTTTTAATGAATAGCCGAATTCATATTCGGGACGGGAAACTCGTCTTAGACGGGAAACTCGTCTTAGACGGGAAACTCGTCTTAGACGGGAAACTCGTCTAATATGAATCCGGGTGCAGACGAGTTTCCCGTCTAACTTTCCCGTCCAAACGGACGGAAAGTTAGACGGGAATCCCATCTAGGCGGGAAACTCGTCTTAAATCCGTCCCTAAATTCATATTTAGACGGGTTTTCACAGACGAGTTTCCCGCCTAAGACGAGTTTCCCGCCTAAGACGAGTTTCCCGTCCCTAAACATGTAAAATACAACAGACTGGCTACAAACAAAAAATTTACGTCGCTCCTGTATCGAAATTCCAAGCTTAATAAAGACAGTGCTTGGCGGTCGCTCTTTCTTAAAGAATAGATAAATAACTGTTTGAAGAACTTGGCTATCTACGCTTTTTTAAATGCTGTATTTCGAGTTGAAATATTCATATTCGCGTTCGGGACGTTCGGCGGACGTTCGCGGCGCGTATTTTTTTAAGGATAATATAACATCCGTTTTGCCTATATAAATTCGCAACTTTCTTTAATAATAAATTAGAACAGCTAGTTTTGTAAAATGTATATATATTTACCTTTCTGTTGGCTTCATTTTGACAGGATATCTTGATTTAAACCGCGTTGAAAAGTTTTTCTTCTTCGATGAAGACGAGAAGACCACGAGGAGGTTTTAAAATTTGTGCTTTTTTTCACAATGTCATGTGACACGAATCATGTGACCGTAACCAGCGAATCAGGTAACAGAACGACCATCGAGCTACTAAAATCGACGACTTTTTGATATTCTAGCAATTTGACACGTAATATTGAACATTATTTTCTTGGCTTACAAGGACAACTTGTTGTTTGCAACGATATTCGGTCATTTTCAAATAGAATATCGAGCAATTTAAGGGACCGATTTCGGATTACCCGGACGGGTACCACAGGAACTTCGTCCCCCCCCCAGGTAATTCGTCCCATCGATCTTAACACCTATATATAACGCCTATAACGCCTGTAACACCTATAACGCCTATAACACCTATAATACCTATAACGCCTATAACACCTATAACGTCCATTACACCTAAAACGCCTATTACGCCTATAACGCCTATAACACATATTACGCCTATAACACCTATAACACCTATTACGCCTATAACACCTATAACGCCGAGCGCGCCTATTACACATATAACGCCTATAACACCTAAAACGCCTATAACACCTATTACACCTATAACACCCACAACGCCTATTACACCTAAAACGCCTATAACACCTATAACACCCACAACGCGTATTACACCTATAACGCCTTTCACACCTTTAACGCCTATAACGCGGATAACGCAAAAATAACACATATAACGCCTTTAACACCTATAACGCCTGCAATACCTTTAACACCCGCCCGCCCTAAACGCCTGCGGAGGAGGTAGTTTTTTTGTGTTTTTTTTATTATTCGCCCATTTATTACACAAAAATACTAACTATATATATACATAATTATTATCTAGGGCTAGGAGTCTACTATAGAAACCTTTACAGGCTCTTAAATGAAGACCCCTAGTTAAAACCAGAAAGTTTCCTTTCAAGATTTAAAATCCTAATTTACACAAAATATATATAAGTGAAAAGTGACGTTACAGTGTATATTATAGATTTTGCTGATGAAAGAACTACAGCTATATATATTATATCTATTTACATAATAGTTAAGAAGCATAATGAAAAATATATGTTGTGATATAGTAGGATTGTTAAAGTTAATAGTAGGATTATTATTTTTTAGTTTAACACCTATAACGCGGATAACACCTATAGCACCTATCATATATATGTGCAGTTATATAAACATATATATGTACAGTTATGGATATATAGGGCGCCATATTCATGACGTCATATATATATATATATTCGTTACCGTAACATAACGATATAACCAAATTTAGTCCATGGATAGATGTGGACAACACCTCACTCTTGTAGCCTTCTATCCCCATCTAACTATTCGATACCTCAGTTATCCTTCACCATCCATCTGTTATCCTTCAGTACCTCCTTAAACAGCAAGCCCAAGATAACCCTTGTCTTTAAACAAATCTTTAGTCAACTTCTCCAGAAACCGAGGTCCATCACATAAACAATGTTCTGGGTTCACAATAAATGTACACGCAAATTCAATGTGTTCTACGAGGCTAGAATATGTCTTGTTTATCCGTAGTGACTCCAGATTATGAAACGCGGTGTTAGTGCGTTGCGTAGCAACAGCACCAGACGTTACTTCCTGTGAATAGGAGAAATGATTTATTGTAGCTCTTATGAGACTTCGGCAATTCAAAATTCTGAGGAATGAAGGTCTATAAGTTCTAAACTGCTGTCCCAAGAGGTCCAGTAAGGGCCTTATTAGGTCCATTGTTACTACAAGTGGAACTAAACTAACTATATTTAGACTGGATAGCTCTATCAGTTCTAAATTGTTCTCCCTAGAGGTCCAGTTTAAGGACTGGTCCAGTGTTACTACAAGAGGAAACGTAAACTAAACTAATTTTCGTTATACTGGATAGTTCTATCAATTCTAAACTGTTCTCACTAGAGGTCCAGTAAGAGTCATCCCTAAATTTACCTTTTTAGCAGTGGCTTTAGCACATCCAGGTGAGTTCGGTTTCACTCTTAGTTGGCCGTTTGATGGTAACTGCGCTGAGATAAAGGTGCAAAGAGCTCGACACAGAAAACGAAAACTATACAAAGATAAACGAGAGAATATTTTATGCCCGTTGCCACCAAATTCATATTTTCAGATAACTAACATGTCTAGTTACCACTGTTCTGATAATGTAAGCACAGGATGGAACAGACTTAACCAAGCAATTAAATATATTTGTGAGTGAATTGGATGCTAACTGTTCTCCCTAGAGAGCAGGGTCCATCGCTTATTGGTAGTGTTATTATAGGAGAAAAGAAGATGACTATGACTATGACTATGACTATAGTCTATGACTATGACTATGACTATGACTATGACTATGACTATGACTATGACCATCTGCCAAGCCTTAAGATTGAATCCTAAGATTGAATCATTGAATCCTAAAATGAATCATTGAATCCTAAAATGAATCATTGAATCCTAAAATTGAATCATATAGTCATAGTCATGGACTATAGTCATAATCCGGAGAAATCTTGTTGTGGAGTCAAACTGGAAGCATTCTTCTCATATACGACTTCATAATCAGGCAACTATCCCCAGTCACTGAAGTGAAAGACACATACAACGATTACTGAGCCACTAACAAACCCAGAAATAGTAATGTTCAAACCTTGCAGTGAGTGGAGATTTTCTTCCAAGACCAATTACTCCTAAAAGTCCCGTGGTGTCTCTATCTTCACCAGCGTGAGCAATATAAGGTATAAGGAAATCCACTTGCTGTCCTAGATCACGTAGATTGACGTCATAGTTGACTTGACGTACTAGAAGTTGTAAGATCTTGTACCACAGTAATATCACTTTGCTCTCTGTATCTGGGTTGCTGGAAACAAAGAAACAGAATTATTGTCGTGGTTTTGATTGGAAAAAGCCAAGCAAACCACGATAGTTTATTATAATATAGCATTTATTTATAACTCACAACGCTGATTGGTGCAGCAGAGCCGTTCTTACAAAAACCTTTGTAAAACACGGAAAATTATTAATTGCCTTTATTTTATACTTATTTTAATTGTTACTTTATATTCTTTATGCTAAAATATAAAAATTATAAAATTTTCATACATATTATTATAGAAACTCGAAGAAATGGTGAAAACTGAAAACACTCCGGGCCTCTCCGCCTCCGTGTTTCCACACATTTCTCGTTTTCCCAATTTCGCACTTGTGGGGTTGATAACTGTATCTACAGGACGATGTGTTTATATTTCTTAAATGTAACCTACACTGGACCCCTGCATTTGAGAAACAAAATAACTATTTCAACACACTTTAGGTGATCTGGAAACACGGAAAAAGAGTGGAAAATGTCGTTAAATAGAAATCCATTTCCAGATTCAAATTGCCAAATATCTCGTGAAATTTATTTCATTCTGTTACTAAATTTGTCATGGACTTGTGGTTTCCATCGTTAAACATATTGACAAAGTTTCAAATAGTTTTATAAATGAAACACAAAGAAATAAGTGATTAAATACAGCAAAATGGATTTCTATTCTGTTGCTAGTTCCAGGTCCTTTGCTCCCCGCCAGATCACCTGGACAGGTAAACGTACAGTAGAAAGCAAACACTTCGCTGCCATTGGAATTACAGGAAATTAACTAACGTTATTTATAGTGGACAGCTCTACCAGTTCTGAACAGTTCTCTCGAGAGGTCCAGTAAGAGCCATAGTTTTTAGGTCCAGTGTTACTACAGGAGGAAACCTAAACTCAACTAACTTTGTTTATATTAAACAGCTCGGTCAGTTCTGAACCGTTCTCCCTAGAGGTCCAGTATGGGGCAATTGCTGATAGGTTCCGTGCTACTACGGGAGGAAACTTAAACTAACTTTGTTTATACTAAATAGCTCTGTCGGTTCCAAACTGTTCTCCATAAAGTTCAAGCAAGTTCCACTCCTTCATCGTCCAGTGTTACTAGAGAAAGAACCGTATTTCTAACCTTGGTTTAATACTTGCAGTCCACGCTGTGAGATCTTTCAGCATATTAAACTCTGCAGCAGCACTTTGACATTGCGACAAACATTGAACAGTATGAGTAAACAAAATCAATACCGCACTGTGGTTAATACATTCTATATAAGAAATAAGAATTAAAAATATAAATCCTTTCATAAAGGCTGAAACGAACAGTGCTTATCTCCATTTTGAGTGGTAAAAGTCAGTGACATCTACTAGTCCAGGATAGCTCTTATGAAGGCAACTATTCCATAAGAGTAAACCGAAGTGTCTGGAGAAAACCTGCGGTGTTTAGTGTACATATGATATATTTTATTCTTATACCATATTTCTGTACCAACCTTGAACAAACTCCCGTTGTGACAACTCGGGCACGGTGACTGAAGCCAGAACATCAGTCCAAGGCGAAACTAAACTCTTCTGCGACTCATTGCCTTCATCAGTCGACGGCAGCGTGATGTTATTGAAATGTGTTTCCACTGCCACCTCCAGTACCTGAACCATAAGATTAATACTGGCAAGAGAACGGCAAGCTGCCATGATCATAGCTAAGATAACATTGGTCTGAGTAAGATCACGAATCTTTTCCTGAATTGTTTCCAAAGCAAGAACCAGGACTTTCTCTTTGGGTGATAAGCTATTGAGGAGGTTAAGGACTTCCATGTAAAGAGATGTAACATTCTGACTGTTTATTGTTGCGTCTGAAAAATTTAAGGAAAAGTCAATGCATGCTGAGATTGAATTAAGCTAAGCTAAGCTAAGCTAAAATATCTCGAACGTGCGGTGCCAGTGTGGGTAGAGTAAGTGGAAAATGCAAGGTAATTTTTTCCTTCAACTTATCTTGTATCAACTTACCTGAGGTCGAAGCTAGTAGTACACTGTCCATCAATTGCTCAATCACAGGACGATACAGTCCAGGTGTATGTTCTGGACTGGCAGAACATTTACATAACAATTTTACCATACTGTTAAAATAATGTAGACGCTTCTCTGGAATGTCCTTAATGGAAAGAAAATGGCCAACTAATTGTAGGTAGATTTCACTAAGCAATATCGTGCAGTTGCTCTACAACGCTTATACTGAAACTCGCCAATAGCATGCAGATACATTCCTATATTCTCTCTATTCTATACTTACAGAGTAAATGTGCTTGCTAGTAACGGATGTAGACAGTAAACAAGCAGCTTGGAGCAGTCTAAACAAACATCAAAACATAGTATCATCGCCAAAAGACAGACAATTTAACAAACTCTCGCAGTATACTGCGCGTAGACACCATGGAATTGTTTAGAGTCCTTTCTACTAACCCGATACTCTGCCATATCACCGAAGAAGGTTCCAATATTTGAACGAAATCGCAGTTCGACACCAGCCAATCACAGACTGTACGGAATGTGCTATAAAAGAAAGAATACAATACTTAAAACTGAAATCAGTACCAGTCTTTCACCTCTGCGACAGCGAGGTTCGATTCTGCAATATACAGTTGTCTGATTAGAATTTCACCTCAGTCACACGCGAGAAGTGCTTACTACAGGTGTTTTCTCCAGGTACTCCGGTTTCCTTCTATAGTAAAACTGGACCTTTAAGAGATGGTTTCACCAGACCTCCAGGAAGAACAGTTCAGAACTGATAGAGCTATCCAGTATAAATACAGTTAGTTTAATTAGAATAATTTTAGTAACTTAAATATAGTTTTCCTTACGTTCCATCTAGAAGGTCCCAAACGAATTTCCCAGCATTTTCAACGAGAGTCAACATTTCACATTCCTTCGGGAATAAAATAGAATATATATCAACTTTTTATTTATTTTATTCCTGCTCAAAAAGAAACCTTCAGTTGCCTACCTCTGTTTGAATGATAACCTTCTCGTTGCCAAGGACAAGTAATAAATTGAAAAGCCGATTCTGGCATTCCCTGAGGGCAGTCGCTCCTTCAACATTTCTAAATGAATTGTGAAATAAAGTTTAACATTCACGATTTATTGATAAAATCTAGTCTTACTGTTTAAATGACACACTTTCAATGTTTAATATACAAGGCTATTATTCTTGTAACGTATAACTTAGACATACCTAAAATGTTGCAAAACCTCAAACCAGGGTATTCGAGGAAAAATTTCAATTAGAAAACCACGACAGCTTCCACTGAGGGAAGAAATCTGCAATAAAAAGCAGAGAAATCTAAGTTTCTAAGAATGAACTAATTTGGGTGTGGGTGACGTACACATGTCCTTAACCTTTATGAACCATCTGTATGTTCTAACCTGTAACATCGACTCCAGGTGAGAAACATTGGGATAAAACACATTCCACGATAAGCACGTGAAGTTGGAGTGATACACTCGAAGGAAGTAACCAGGAAGAGAGTGCTTCGTTGCCATGGAGCTATAGAGTTCCCATACGAAGGATAGGACATTTGGTTTGCCATTTGATGGAACTGAAAAAATAGTGTACAGTTTACAATTTCTTAAAATAATATTAATATTTAACAGTTATTCTACGACCTCGAGTCGTATATATGAGCTGATAGCCGACGAGGCGCGATAGCGCCGAGTCGGCTATCAGTCAAAAAAGACGAGAGTGAGTAGAATAACTGTTTTATTATATACACAAGCTCTGGATATGAACAGAACATTTTGGCGTACTTTTTTCAAGTAAAATGTGAATTTCCTCTTCATTTAATTGCCCAAATCTGCCAGCCATTTTTCTACTTTTCTCTACTAGCAGGATACGAGCTAATATCCTGCTAGTAGAGAACCAATCAGATTGCAGAATACCTCATATCCAGAGCTTGTGTATATAATAATAGATTATTAGTTTACCCTACACAAGACAACATACACACGCAGGCAGCAGCAGTCCTTTCCTTACCAGGCAAAAAATTCTGAAAATATATGAGAATTCTTGTGTAGAGTTCAACAAATTCAGACGCTTCTGATACTTCCAACTCACTCCAAGGAAGAGCTAACTCACTAGATGAAAAGGCATAAAATATTAATAGATAGACTAAACCAACAGAAAAATTGAATGAACGCTAAAATAGTTATATTATAAAATATAACCTGTTAGTTTGACACGGTGAGATCCAGGGTGAAAAGAAATCTGAAATCCTGTTCCATAGAAACTTCAAAACTGCAAGAGAACGATCAAAGCGAGCTGTCTATCAGTTCTAAACTGTTCTCTCTAGAGGTCCTGTAAGGCTCATCCCTTGATGATCAAGTGTTACTACAAGAGCAAACGTGGAGTATCTGAAGAAGACCTGCAATGTTTGGTAGTGTCAAACTGGAAGCACTCTTCTCACATGCAACCAGTGAACTCTAAGTAGACTGGAACGCTAAGCCCTATGATTGGGTGAACTGGTGAAGCCAAATTGATGCATAATTTGAAGCAAAAGGCGGAACCGCGCGACTAAATTGCACTTTCAAAAGGACTAAGGCGAGTTTTGAGGAGTGGGAAATTCAGTCAAATGTGTCTTTTTTAGCGAAAATGAGAAAGAAAAATAGCTTTTTCACCCGAATTTTTCAATTTCAAAGATTCAAACCTGGTTTTCTGGATAGTTCTAAGTAGTCTACATCCACCAACTGCAAAAACTTCAGGGGTGTCAGCTCTATATTCGAAATATTGGACAACTTTGAACGTGCCGATGAAAATTTCGCTCTTCAACTTTAAAAAAAATAAGGTTAAAATCTTTCTACGGTCTTGAAACTTGTTTTTTACTAAAGTTCAAGTATTGTTGTTTGTTTTAAGCCTTTAATCTTGCTCCAATGAGGATGTTTTGTGTAAGAAAATCGACGCTTTTTAGGCGTTGTATTTTCGGCTTCGGACCTTCAATGGCGGCCTTCAATTTGGCTTTAAAGATGGCGGCCGAGTTAGCGTTCCAGTCTACTTAGAGTTCACTGCATGTGACTGAGACGAAATTATAATCATACAACTGTATATTTGAGGAATCAAATCCAGGTCCCAGAGATGAAAGACACATGCACTAACCACTGTGTCACCACTCTCCCATTGTATCAACTTACCCTCGATGTTATATTCAGCAAGTTGATGTTCGTGCGCAACAATTGTATGACGGGATATGTATTCATATAGAGCAATCAATGATGGTAGATATGGTTTCCATAATGTGAACATGCCTTCATTTGAAGCAACAGTACACGATAATCGCTGATCATGGAAATATTCCATCAGCCATGACACTGTCTCGTTAACCTAGAGATATGGATCCGAATTTTGAAATCGAATTTTTCAGGTAGTTCAGACATAAACCACGGTAGCTTATTGTAAAATACTACCCACACTGGACTCCCACGTTTGAGATTTATTTTTCAGGTAGTTCAGACACAAACCACGATTAATGGCTTATTGTAGAATAATACACACTATAACTACCTGGTCATTTTGCAGTAAGAATGGTGGTGTGGTGTTTAACTCCAGTTCCCGTTTGGTCATATTCTTCACTAAGATCTTGGTCGTGATTAAAAATTCATTCCAGGAGTTCACACATAGAGCATGATCAGCAGAACCTACCGGTCAGTCAAAAAGTTAGAAAGAAAAAGGAAAGAACAGAGTCAGTGGCAGATACTAGGGCGACCGTCGCCTCAATATTTTCATAGTCTCTGAGAGACAGCTGGTGAACTAAATAAGTTGTTACAAGGGTTTTTAACAAGTCTGATGATGAATGTCTGACTGTAGCAGGCAGCACTTACCATGAATTAATAAACTCAATGTTTCTCCAAATAAATCAGGAAACTGATACAACAGAAGCACGTTCACTTTTCTCAGGTAAATCTGATAAAAATATCAAATATATGTTTCAACGGTATTATTTCTAATCATTTGCATACGGTTTGAAATAATATGCGATAAAACTGTAGAAAGATGCCACATACAAATCATCTTGACTTTTGTTGTAACAGCACCGAATCTTACCTCTGACAACAAAGTTGTTTTGGCCGGAGGTTCAAATCCACAATCACAAAGAGCGGCAAACAAAACTTTCATCATCGCCATGCGTTCGGAAAGTGTCGGTTTCGATGCGAGCCAACTTCGGAAATCAAACTAGAACAACAAGGAAAACACTCAATTTCATTCCATTCCATTCCATTCCACTCCACTCCACTCCACTCCACTCCACTCCACTCCACTCCACTCCACTCCACTCTACTCTATCCAAGTCATTCTACTCTATTCTATTCCATTCCATTCCATTCCATTTCATTCCATTCCACTCCACTCCATTCCATTCCATTCCATTCCATCCAAGCCATTCTATTCTATTCCATCGATATAATATATCATAGAACCTTGCATATATCTACCTTAGACAGTAGAGAGAACTTGACTTCGACATCCAGAGTAGTCTGAATGACGTTCTCATACATTTCTGTAAAACTGTCCTCACATGTCCTAGGTTGAAATATTGGTAACAGTAAACCGACGATTTTTGGATGAGCCAAGATAGTGCGTAACAACACTTCTGTTTGAGTACGATTCTCCATAATGAAAGTCTGAATGAGAGATGAAATACTTTAAGATAAAGAAGCAAATTCATCATTGGGACGGATTGTGAGAATAACCAAAGAAAAAGAATTACTGGCAATGGCATGTTAGGTAATTGTATAATATGGTATGGTATGGTATGGTATGGTATGGTATGGTATGGTATGGTATGGTATGGTATGGTATGGTATGGTATGGTATGGTATGGTATGGTATGGTATGGTATGGTACGGTATGGTGAGAGATGGGATGCTATGGTATGGTGTGGTATGGTATGGTATGGTGTGGTGTGGTATGGTATGGTATGGTATGGTATGGTATGGTATGGTATGGTATGGTATGGTGTGATATGATATGGTGTGTGCATGGCATGGTGTGGTATGGTATCTTAATATATGGAATGGCATGAGTATGATATAGTATTCTATATTATGGTATGTTTGCTCAACCTACGAAGAAGTGAAGCGTACCTTGCCAAGTAGCTCAACACAAGTTGAGAAAAACTGCATTGTTGGAGGAAACTGTCGCACGGAATCAGAAACCATATCAATAAACATGTAGAAAGTACTGCAACCAATATCTTCAAATTTCTCTGCAAAATAATAGGACAGATAATTCTTATTGATAATAGCATATTTGGGAATGGAAACATTTACTTTACGATACTTTAACAATAGCCGGAGTTTCACTAAGCACTGTCGTGCAACAGATGATGGCGGTCAACTGGCAGTCACCAGAATGAGAAAATAATGTTAATTCGTTTCTTTATATGTAGTAGTAGTCTTGTGTTTGGCGGTCAATAAGTAGAATTGGGAGATTATTTGCTTGCTTTTATAAATGTCGACGTTTCTGAAGTTGACTACCATCTGCCCTGTACACTTACTGAAACACACCAACAGGCTCAACCAACCATACTTACTAATAATTGCCGGATTTTGGCAACTTTTCCATTGCTTTAGAAGCAACCTGGAAAGAAATTAAAAAAAGACAGTTTATGACAAAGAAAGCACGGGGTAATATCATTCACGAATAGTTTATACATAATAAATTCAAGTTCAAATATAGCGCGTTCAAACACGTTTATATAGGCTAGTTCAAACTCAACTCACGTCAACGTTTTCTCCACACACAGTGCGTTCAGACACGTTTATATAGGCTAGTTCAAACTCAACTCACGTCAACGTTTTCTCCACACACAGTGCGTTCAAACACGTTTATATAGGCTAGTTCAAACCCAACTCACGTCAACGTTTTCTCCACACACAGTGCGTTCAGACAGATATCAGGCGGCATCTCGTGCAACATTTCACGCATTAGCATCTTGTATTCATCACGATTTCTACTGGCACGTTCACGAACTGGGTTGCACGACTTCTTTTCACGGTACTAAAACACGCAATTAGCGTAAAACGCGTTAGGGTAAGAAACATATAACTGAACTAAACTAACTCTATTTATACTGGATAGCTGTTTATAACTGTTCTACCTAGAGGTCTAGTAACCGTCATCTCTAATGGTTCAGTGTTATTACAGAAGGAAATTACTTCTTACCTTAACAACAAGATTAGCAGGTCCCCGACAACCTTTTTTAGAAGTGCCCTTCTTATGACAGGGCATGGACATTCGAAGCTATCAAATAAATTAGAAAGGTGAACACTAAATTGTGCCGATTACATGCTGCCCGGGGGCACCCCCTGGACTCCAGATATTTCTCGTATGCTAAAGAATAAAACAGAGTTTGTAAATACCTGTGACTCTGTGTTTTCATATATGTGCCGTAACATATCCATGTACTCATAATCTAGAGCTGAATTTGTTGAAAGTTTCATCATAAATTTCCTAAATCATTGAAAAAGAAGATATTTATATAATCATTATTATAAGAGGCTAAGCTTCGGTAATGTCATTTCTATATGGCTATCTATTGTTTGTGTGAATATTCACTCAAAATGATCAACAATTACCTTGCATAATCAGAAAGGACGTCGAGGTTCCTTCCTAAAGTCTCCATAATTTTATATTTATCCAAGAGAACAGACACATGGCATTCTGGTATTGGAGTTGATAAAACTTTGAATGATGGCGGTTCAATAATCTCTTCACGACTAAACATCTTGTGGGCAACACGCTCTACGAAAGGAAAACAAACTATTAATATTAAGCAGAATTTGTCATCGTTCATGAAATCCAGCCCCTCCCCCCCTTACGACAAAATCTTACCAGGTTTCTTAATCAAGTTACGTTTTTGAATCGTACAAATGTTCTTCTGTCTTTCCTTATTAAATCTCATCCAGTATTGAAGTGAGCCATTTAACTGCCAGTCGATCATCCCTAGGTCAACACAGTCCAGCCATAAAGTCTACACAGACACAAAGAAAAACCTTTAGTATAGTAACCTAAACTAAATGTCATGTGTTCGAACCCCTTAACGCGGTCAAGTAATTTAGTGCAGGAATTTCGGGTCGGTTTCCAACAATTACATAGAAATGAGAATGGCTAAACGAAAGTACCTCATCTCGTCTCAAAACCTTTGTCATGCGATCAGGATCATATGCGGGAGGTAGTCCTTGCAAAAATAACGTAGGATCGTGCAAACGTGGTTCATCTAACCATAGCGCTAGAGTTTGGAATAATCTAAAAGATAGAAATAGGATATGAGGAGCTTCGATATGAGGAGGAAGTCCGGTCGAATTGCATTCACGACTCAACGAACAAATACATTCAGTTTTTCAAAAATATGAGAAAAACTGATAGATTGACAACTGGAGTCACCATAAAATCTGACCAACATTTCACATACCTTGCTAACTTTCTGTGCATTTCAACTGCTGTCTTATATTCCTGTTCACCTGCTTCATCACTTTCATTGCCTGAAACACTACGTTCTTTGTGATGTTCCGCTGTACCCATCAATCTCGCCTTGAGTTTCTTAAGCGAAAAAGTGAATACATTCTGTTGTTGCTCTTCTATGTCAGTTGGGTTTCAGTAAGAGTTATGGGGCAGCAGATGGTGGTCACCTTCAGAAATGTTGACAACTGATTGAAGCAATAAGTCGTAAGTTTGGCTGACGATAAACAGACCTTTCGATCATGCAGTATGTCCGGATATTCATAGAAAATAAAGTCTGATTGCCATTTAGTCGTAACTGTCGTGAATATATCAAGATGACCGATGAAAAAGAGTGTGGATATATCTCTAAAGTCAGTACATTCAGTTGTTAAGACTGATTTGCATACAGCACACAAAAGACAAGATAGATGCAGACTATTTTACATCGTCGAGCATGACTTGTTCACGACAGTTACAATCAAATGAAAACCAGGTTTTTTATATCACTATCACTCATCAAGATCCTTCAGGCTTACGGACCAGAACTAGTTTACAAACTGACATTGATCTATTATGTATGAAGAGTAATGTGGAATATTCTTTTTACATAAAAAACCATTTTAATTTACCTTTAAGTACGTTGTGTTTGCTGTACTTTCAAAGAACCGTAATCCAACACTTCCACGTTCAGGAAGGCTAAAATATAAAACAAACATTGTATAATAAAACTGTACAAGATCTATAACAAGTCACCTTTTATATGGTTAAATATATTTAAATGGTTAAATATATATATCATGAGAATTTGCCTTTTGCACTTTTAACCTTCCGGGCTACCCCTTACAAGTTGGAAGAATCTATTCTATTGATGGATGGGCTTCAGTACGTAAGTATTACAGGGCAGTAGTTGGTTGTCAACTTCAGAAATGTTTGTTGACATTATCGAAGCAAGATAGATAGAATAGTACAAGTACATTTTTCAACCCTATTTATTTGTTACAAAATACAAGACTATACTTTCTCAAACTCATAAAAATTCATGAGCAAAACACAATGGAAATCACCACCGTATCGTTGTCTTAATACTACGGTAATAAACACCCATAAATTAACTCAACTTTCGCGTTGAATTTCTCTTTAAATACTGGTTTGTTTGAGAAGCTATATCATACACTCGAAGTCGTTTATTATAGTGATTTAAAAACACCTAAAAGTATGTTAAAAAATTCGGCTAGCGACTTGTTTTTCAACACACTTTTCGGTGTTTCAAATCACTACAATAAACTCCTTCTCGTGTATGATATATTACAAATATAATAGACGAAATAACATTTTTTTACTCAGATGTCGGCCGAGGACCATCTGCTACACGACAGTGGTTAGTGAAACCCACCTATTGGAGTTTAGTTGTATAGGAAACAACGATAGTCAATGAGACGATGGTACTTTAATGACAATGTGACCGTATAACCGTTAAATTAGGCAGGACAACCACATTAACGTGCGTAAGAATTTAATTATGTTCTAAAGATATTTTTAAAAGATTATGAACATATATAGAAGTTTTCTACCCATGTAGTCATAGTAATGAATAATGTAAAAGTAAATATCTATACATTAATTGTTAACATAGTTGTCTAGCAGATTGTTTTTCTAACAGATTGTTGTATAGAGGATCCTGGGGGTTGTATAGAGGATCCTGGGGGTTGTATAGAGGATCCTGGGGGTTGTATAGAGGATCCTGGGGGTTGTATAGAGGATCCTTGGTTGTAGGGTAATGGTGGATATATACGAGCATCACCGCGTTGAGTGTGAAATTCTGGTGGATCAACAGAGTATTCAGGCGGGTTTTCTGGAAGATAGTTTTGTACACAATACGCAGATCTGCCTTCGTTTTCAATTCCCTGCATAGCAAGAATATCCGTAGTCGTTCTTCCAACAGGAGCTTGTGGCCTTCTAGCGTGCCTCTGACGCCGTATACAACAACAAGTAATAATTATGAGAAATAGGAATGATATAGGGGAAACTATTACGGGAATTAACCAGGGTTTAGTAGATTTACTATCAGTTTTATCGCGACTATAACCACAATCGGTTCTACAATTATGATCTTGACAACACAAATGGTCGACACAATCACGATTACTATAACATCGCACCAATCGTTCTCTACCATCACATGTCACCACTGAGAATGCAATTGATAAGAGCAACCATTTGAAAGTCTTCAAATATTGAATATCAGCCATCATGTATAAATCTTCGCTGTTTTCGTATTATATACAACACAGGTTATAAAAGATCCCACTTGTAAATAAGTAGCCAACGTTGTTTACTGTGTTCGCAGTATTCAGCACAGATGGGTATAAAAGTTTTCTACTTGGAACTAAGCAGTAAGCACTGAACGTAATATATTGTATACACACAATCAACACAAAGATGTATAAACGTTCCGTCTTGTTGAAATGCACTAAACGTTGTCCTCAAGAAGGTAATTAAAATAACAATCTATAATGAACATAATTAGACGCCTACATAAAAAGCCTGTGAAGGCTTCTAGTAGATCTCTAGCTCTATGCCTCTATCATTTGTAAGAAGACTATGATTATTAGTTAACAAATATTGTACATGGGAAAAAATAAAAAAAATAGATAACTCAACATGCGTATTCTTAAGAAGTACTCATTTACCACCCATGGATGAAATCAAACCACTGACAGCAGAATGTAAGACCGTGTTCTATGATTGGCTGTTTCAAACAAAAGTGATGTCTTTAATTTAACTTGCTTCTTAGAAAGACTATTTCTATAGGCTTTAGCTCTGAGGCTTTAGAAAGACTCTTTCTATAGGCTTTAGAAAGACTCTTTCTATACTATGAACTGTCCCTTCATTACGAAACAAAGTAAACTATGGTATTGCCTTCCTTGTTCTATTGTGAAAATCAACCATTCGCTAAACCTGTTTAAGTACAAGGTAGTGCGCGATAGACTATCGCAAAGTCCTTTTCAACGACGTCGGTCATTTTTACTTCGCGCGGTTCGCGATTCAGTCACAAAAACTGCAGTAATCCTTCTCAAAATGTGTACTAGTTTCCATGAATACCATGGGCTGGTAAATTCCTATGCAATGATTTTCAGAGTGGGTCAGCAGAAGTGTCTCAGCGTAAGTGTCTCAGCATTTTCGTCTTTGTGTTCCCATTGCATATTCTGAAAACGAATTTTTCCAAACTACTGGATGCACATTCTGTCCTTTTTACTGGATGCACATTCTGTCCGGTTTTTCTTTCTTCGTCTGTGTGACTTGCTTTGTAATGACTTGTCACCGACACAAAAATATAAGTATATTGATCATGGAAGAGTCCAAGAAAAGCCTTTGGTGCTTTTGGTTCAAACTTGAAAATTAAATATGTTTAAATAGAATTTCTTCGGCAAAGCATATTATTTGCACTTGACGATCCTGGCTTACGGATAAATTTTTTTGCCAAATATATATATATACATAGTGTTTCCACAAAACAAAACAATAATAGTTACTTCACCATGCAAACATACAAGGAACTTCATTGAGGAATGAAACGAAGAATTTGAGATTTAGATGAGGATCCTTGGAGTTGTATGGAGGATACTGGGGGTTGTGTAGAGGATACTGAGGGCTGTGTGTAGGGTGCTGAGGGTTGTGTGTAGGATGCAGGGGGTTGTATAGAGGATACTGGGAGTTGTATAGAGGATCTTTCGTTGTAGGGTAATGGTGGATATATGCGAGCATCACCGCGTTGAGTGCAAAATTCTGGTGGATCAACAGAGTATTCAGGCGGGTTTTCTGGAAGATAGTTTTGTACACAATACGCAGATCTGCCTTCGTTTTCGATTCCCTGCATAGCAAAAATGTCCGTAGTCGTTCTTACAACAGGAGCTTGTGGCCTTCTAGCGTGCCTCTGACGCCGTGTACAACAACAAGTAATACTTATGAAAAATACGAATGCTATAGTGGAAACTATTACGGGAATTAACCAGAAATGAAAATGGGTAATGTTACACTTAAAGGTACAATCATGATCTTCACAACACCAATCACCATCACTATCGCATCGTGCAAATAGTTTTCTACCAGCAAATTGAGAACCATCACAAGCCACCAGTGAGAATGCAATGGACAAGAGCAACCATTTGAAACTCTTGAAATATCAGCCATTATGTAATATTTACTGTACACGTACTATTCAAAACAAATTTGTTAGAAAAGATCGCCACTTGTTCGTAAAAAATAACTAAACGTGGTTTGCTGTTTTCTTGACACTACTCAACACAGACGTGTATAAAACTTCCGTCTTTTACAGCAAATAAGCCCCGAACGTTTGTTGCTCAAGGAAGACAATCGGTGCGTTCCTCGTCTACCACCCGTAGGTACAGTCATATCACTAACAGCAGGATGTAACTATCTTCAACGATCGCGTTCTATGATTGGCTCATTCAAACAGAAGTGTCTGTGACTGTTTTCTAGAAAGATTATTTCTATAGATTGTCTTCCATTATGAAACAAAATATACTATGGTATTGCCTTTCTCGTTTCATTGTAAAAATTAACAATTCACTAATCCGGTTTAGGTACAAAGCAGTGCGCGATTCAAGTCACAAAAACTGCACTAATCCTCCTTAAAACGTGTACTACGTCCCATGAATACCATAGCCTTCTAAATTCTGATGCATTGAAGCCAATGACCCAATGATTTTCACAGTGGGTCAGCATTAGTGTTTCCAGCAGGACATTTTTTGTCTTTGTATTTTATTAGATAAAGTCGCATTCCGTAGGATTGCAGACATTGCGTAACTATTCTCCCTCCCCCTGAAAGTTCACTTTCTGTTAAAATAGGCTAGGCAAAAGATTGGTTGGTGGGCCTCAGTAATAGGGAGCTTTAGCAATGACTACGAGTACGACTACGAGTACGAGATTCGTCATACCATACCATACCACACCACACCACACCACACCACACCACACCACACCACACCACACCACACCACACCACACCACACCACACCACACCACACCATACCATACCATACCGATCTTAGACGTGCTGAAGGACTACCGTTTTAAAATATTTGTAAATAAAATAAAATAAAAAGTTCGCGCCAAACGCCGTGTTGTTTGTATACGCCATCTCGCAAAAGTCGTAGTCGTTGGGCTTTGACTACGAGATTTTTTATAAATCTCGCGCTCAAAAGCCCGACGACTACGACTTTTGTTCTACAACACGCGAAAATGACGAATCTGCAAGCCAACTGCAGGTTGACTGCCATCTGCTGCGCGCAGTGGCTGCGCGATAGTGCTTAGTGAGAAAAGAGATAGCTACGACAAAAACGTAGGGACTACTCACCCTGGACCAGCAGAGACGCGACGCAAAAATTGTTCAAAAAATTTCTGCCAGATTACGGCCAGTATTGGTTCTTCATGGTCGGTTGATAAGGCCAAATCTGCCCAGCGGTAGATGTCCAAGTTGCATGATGGGATAGAAATGACATCTTTTAATGAAGACGACGCTTTCTATAAAAGAGAAAGCAAATAATCCTGGTTTAGGCTAGGTTTTAAATTGCATGGTCGCGGCTGTGATTAGAACGTAATACTATATCGATAGGTATGACTGGGTTTCATCGTGCAGCAGACAGGGATGGATTTACTGGGGGGTGCAGGGGGGTGCGCACCCCTCCTAGCCTTGGCCAAGGGGGGTGCAGGAGGGGTGCCAATTCCCATATCAAATTCCAATTTTGGATTTGACAGGGCATTTTAATTATCAAACAAAAATATAATATTGGGCCATTGATGGGCCTTTTTGACCATTTAGGCCATCTTATTTTCCAAAATATTTCTGACAAGATAACCCCCTTGACCCTGTAGGGGGTCCTCAGTGGTGATTCACCATTCCTCGGTCACCGACCACGCCCTGCTTAGCACCCCCCCCCTATCAAATCAAGTTGGATCCACCCCTGGCAGCAGATGGTGATCAACCGACAGAGTGACAACATAATGTTAATTTTTTTCATTATATACAGTATTCTTGTATTTGCTGGCCAATAAATAAAAGAGAGAGATTTTGTGATATTTTCTTGTTCTTATAACTGTCAACATTTCTGCAGTTGACCACCATCTACTGCCCTGTAACGCTTACTGACACCCACCAGTTTAATGTCAAAGACATGTAAAAACAAACCTTTAAAGCAGTTTCGATGCACATCTCTGGCTTATCATGAAGTTTGTTGGCAAGACCAGATTTGAGGCCACATTGCTCTTGATACAGAGACTCCGCACAAAGAACGTAATAACAGAGATACACATACTGGGAGTACGCCTGAAAAAAGAATACAATGCATCTGACCACTTTTATACAGAAAATATCAACTTCTAGGATTCCTGTCAAGATTTAATACTTGCCATACTAAACTAACTGTATTTATACTGGATAGCTCTATCAGTTTTAAACTGTTCTCCCTACAGGTCCAGTAAGGGCCATCCCTTATTGATCCAGTGTTACTACAGGAGGAAACCTAAACTAAACTAACTTTGTTTATACTGGATAGCTCTATCAGTTTTAAACTGTTCTCCCCAGAGGTCCAGTAAGAGCCATCTCTTATTGATCCAGTGTTACTACAGGAGGAAACCTACACTAATCTAACTTTATTTATACTGGATAGCTCTATCAGTTATAAACTGTTCTCCATAGAAGTCCAATAAGGGTCATCTCTTATTGATCCAGTGTTACTACAGGAGGAAACCTAAACTAAACTAACTCTATTTACACTGGATAGCTCTATCAGTTCTAAACTGTTCTCCCTAGAGGTCCAGTAAGGGGTATTTCTTATTGACCAGTGTTACTACAGGAGGAAACCTGCGGTGTTTGGTAGAGTCAAACTGGAAGCATTCTTCTCCCATGCGACTGAGGTGAAATTATAATCAGACAAAAGCATATTGCAGGAATCGAACCCAGGCCACAAGAGGTGAAAGGCATATACACTAACCAATGTGTCAACCTCCCTCGTGTGCAAATACAACAGGGTAAAATACTTACTTTAATATCAACCAAATTGGCAGATGATGGATAAGAAACGACAAACGAAAATAAAGACGAGAGAAAGCCTTGATCCTTAAGGCTTCTTAACGTGTCCTGAAACAAAATATGGAGAATGAAAAGTGAGCAAGTTTTCGCCTTGATGAGTTGTTTTAAAGTTGTTTATATAGTATCATACCTGGTGCTTTTTGACAAAATAATTCAAGATCAGCTCATGAGCGTCAGAATTTCTGAACACACATTTTAATAGATTATTCAACAGTTGCAAAACGTTTGTGTCTCTGTAAAAGAACGAAAAATAATGAAACAATTTGCCTTGCGATATTTCATCAAGTTATAAACAGGAGTACTCTAAAGGAGACCGTCATACGTACGTGTTCCAGTTAGGTAAACAGCACAATGCTCTTAACCAAAACTCAGTCGCAATCAGAGTACGGTTGGCATCAGGAACAACGCTTGATCGTTTAACATGTTTCTGAAATGAAGTTGTTATACAAGTCTATAAGTATACAATTATTTCAATTAAAGTTGTCAAAGTCAATAGGCAAATGTGCAATGCTCAAGGCAAATGAGGTATTGAATACAGTACATTAACTCAGTATTTGACTATTGCTGTGATGACCCCCTAATTGAAATAGCTGTATATATACAGGGTGTATAAGAAAAAGAGACCTTTAGAAATTAACCTATTGTTGTTAAGCACAAGATTTTATGCTCCTGGGAATTTAAAATAGCTTCTAATCGTATGAAGGAGCATATCTGCATAAAAAATTGTCAAATTACTAATTAGTCATATTATCAGTTCGAATAAAAATGGTTCAACAGACCACAGAGCAACGAGTTTGTACTGTTTTACAATTATATCCGGTATGCATACAAGTCAATTCAATTCTATTCACAATTCTAACCTGGACAATTCCAGATAATATATCAACAACATCTTGCTCTCTCCAGCGTGCAACAGAATGAATGATAACATCAATGAGTCTGGTAAACCTATTGAATTGTATTAATATTAAATGAAACTATTATGCTAATGAACTAATTAAGTAACTAATTAACCAACTAATTATCAACTAATTAACTAATTATCAACTAATTAACTAATTATTAACTAATTAACTAATTATTAACTAATTAACTAATTATTAACTAATTAACTAATTATTAACTAATTAACTAACTAATTAACTAATCAAACAATCAAACTAATCAATCAATCAATTAACTAACTAACTAACTAACTAACTAACTAACTGACTGACTGACTAACTAACTAACTAACTAACTAACTAACTAACTAACTAAGTAACTAACTAACTAACTAACTAACTAACTAACTAACTAACTAACTAACTAACTAACTAACTGACATGCACAGGAGCTAAAATATTTTATAAATAGAGTTTACTCCTTTAGGTTGATGTATTTCTACACATACCTACTTACCTACTGTTTTCTGAGAATGCCAACAGCTCTTTTGTAAAAAAGGTTGGAATAGTATTTTCAATGATTCTGCACGTGGGAAACACGTGACCTTCGTCCAAGATGACTGACATATAAGTAAGACCAACATCGCTCATTGTATGCGGACTATTTCGATATAAAAAGAATAAATTAAAGACAGGCCCAAAAGAACTATCATGAAGCAAAATAATAACTTACTCATGTCCGTATGTAGACAGTTGTAGTGCGACAAAACAAGCCAACGGTCCATCTTTGTTTGCAGAAGTTAAAACATTCACCAGGACTTCATCAGTATCCAAGTCAAGTGGTTCAGGTTTAGACAAGTTTTTGAAAAACTCGCTTTGATCATAACTGGATATCACTGTAGAAGGAATATATAATTGAAACTAAACTAAACTAATTTTGTTTTTAGACTAAGCTAGCCATATTTATACTGGATAGTTCTATCAGTTCTAAACTGTTCTCTCGAGAAGACCAGTAAGGCCATCTTGTTCCAGCCTTATTACAGGAGAAAACCTGAAATAGGCTAATTTCATTAACACTGGATGGCTTTATCAGAGCCATCCATATTGGTTCAGTATTACTACAGGAGGAAACGAGCACAAGGGGAAAACATGCGCTGTTTGGTAGAGTCAATTGGAGGCACAATAATCAGACAACTGTATATTGCTGTGATCCTAGTCACAGAGGTGAAAGACACATGCATTAATAACTTATCCTTCCTCGTCTTCCGTGTATCACTAATTTAGCTCATAGGCACGCTATCTATCATAATTGAACAATGCATACCTGATTCTTCCGCAGCAGACGCACTGAAGGTGTTGGTAAACTCCATGACAGTGGGAGAACACTCGACTTGATGAAGATGTAAGAACATCACAACCTCCCATAACCACTTGTAAAGTTCTTGGTCAGTAAAATGTTGCATGATACGTTGATAAGGGTGTGTTGCCACTTGTGTTACCTAAAACATCAATACAAATATGATAGCAGATTGAGTTGGCGTCTGTATGTGTTGAAACTACCAGAAAAAAAGATTAAGGACTAAGGTAAAATCATAGTCAGAAAACTCCATACTTCAGAAATCAAAGCCAAGTTGCATTATTACACATTGCAGGTATATTCATTAGCCATTGTGCGACCCATACCTACGTACCCCAACTTCGAGCAATTTCTTGTTCAACTATTTCCCTAAAGACCAACATTACCTGTTCAAGAATGCCGGGGGTCTCTTTAAACACATCCACTGCAATGCCACCGGGTCTATTTGACAAACGTAATGCGCATGTCTCAACGAGTAGTATAGCGACAGCTCTATGGACACATTGAGGTAGGTAAAGAATGTCACTGTCCAACGCCTACAGAGAGAAATCAACACAATGTGAGAAGTAATATATCATACACGAGAAGGAGTTTATTATAGTGATTTGAAACACCGAAAAGTGTGTTGAAAAACAAGGCGCTAGCCGAGTTTTTTAACATACTTTGAGGTGTTTTTAAATCACTATAATAAACGACTTCGAGTGTATGATATAGCTTCTCAAACAAACCAGTATTTAAAGAGAAATTCAACGCGAAAGTGGAGTTAATTTATGGGTGTTTATTACCGTGGTATCAAGACAACGATATGGTGGTGATTTCCTTTGTGTTTTTCACATGAATTGGAGAATGATTTACGTTAGTCATCAATAAAAACAGCTTATAATTAAGCGGGACCAGACTTGTGTCTGAACGGCTCCACTCGAGGGCCAGATAGAGCTATCTCTAATCGATCCAATGTTACGACAGGAGGAAACCGGAGTATCCTAAGAAAATCTATAATCTAACCTGATATTGCCAATTAATATTCGTGAGTAAATAGCGAGAGAGTTGATGTTCAGAAGACTCAACAGCTGAGCGAAGTAGCCAATTTCTAATTGTCTGAATATCATGGATCTTTGGTCTCCATGTTTCTACTGGTAAGGCTTTAAATAATGGCACACATTCCTGGAGGAAGAACAATTATATTTTTAGCTTTAATTAATAACTAAAGTTGTATAAAAGACTATAGAAAGAGTCCAATACTTTGCTAAGGCCATTTTAGGATCCTTCAAAGAAATTGGAAAATTTGTATATACATAAGGATAGATGCGAAAACAAATATTTGGTAGAAAACAACGAAGCAAGCAAACCTCTCTCACACTGTCCAAAGTAGCCTCAACTCTTTCCAATAACAGCGACATCACAAACGGATGGCGTTGGCAAATGGAGCCAAGAAGATCCTTCCCCGTTTTGGGCAGGAAGTCTGGAGCACCACTGTTGAGGTAGCTCACCTAGTGAATGTGTAGAATGAATGACAATGTATAATAACAATAACAACAATAATAAATAACAATGCATTGTATGGTCTAGTATGGCATGGTAGGATACGGTGTGGTGTGGTATATGGTATGGTACCTAGAACTTTTGTCGTATGTACCTCGTATATCTCACGTACAACAGCATTAATAAAATCATTGTCTTGAATAGGACGTGCTCTTGCCATATTGGAAAATGTCGTCAACAAAAATACAATTTCAGATTCGGTCATCGTTTTAAAACTTTCCAACAAACTGGCTGTTTCTTAAAGGAAAATTGGTGATGACTTCTTTAGCATGATGTAAACAACAAGATATAAGTGACAGAATCTTACCATTTTGATCACTATGTGAAGATATGTATTCTGAAAGTGAACTGAATGAGTCTCTATCTGTTGTGCCTCTGTGTAGGAAACGATAGCAAGTCCAGGTCATCTTGGATGAAAGACTGTAGAATGGCATATCGATAAGAAACTGCCATACGCCAAGCCTGAAATATATCACAACATTAGTTATCTGATACAATTTATCTGATACAAGTTATCTGACTTGGGGTGTTGGTAGCACAGTGGCTATTGCACGTGTCTTTCGCCTCTGTAACCGAGGTTTGATTCCCGTAATATGCAGTTGTCTGGTTGTAATTTCGCTTCGCTAACATGCGAGAAGAGTGCTTCCAGTCTAGTCTAGGTTTTCTCTGCGTCATCACGTTTCCTCCTGTAGTAACACTGGACTACTAAGTAACAGGGATGGCCTTACAGGAGATCCATAGAAAACAGTTTAGAACCAAAAAAAAGCTATCCAGTATAAATAAAGTTAATACATTAATTGAGTTTAGAACATCAAGCTAGCATACTGGAGCTTACGAGGTCAGAATATTTTCTGAACTTCGATTTCTGAACTTTAATGGCATGCAAAACAAACAATTACTCTGGAGGTTTTCTCTATTTTCTTGAGGTAGTTACATCCATATCAAAGACAGCTAACTATTGAACACTGCCTACACTAGAAGTCTAGAACTACACTTATAAGAGAGCAATTTACCAACATACTTGTGAGCAGAAAGAATCTGTTGTGAAGCTCTGATAAAGAACTGGTCATATTCCAACTGTAGTTTTTCCAAGGAGTAGTCTGAACCAAACGCAAGATGGAACGTGATCTCATTATCACCATATTTATTCACGTATTCAGATTTGTACGCAGACCAATATCGAGAAACGTGCATCACGATCGTGCTAAATGGACAACAGCATAAAGAGAGCATTTATGATTTATTTCATTTTTAATAAGAGGTGTCGGTGGCAGAGCGGATTGTGCGTGTTTATTTCACGTCTGCAACTATTCTGCAATATGCAGGTGTCTGATTATAGTTTCGTCTCAGTTGCATTTTTTCTCCAGGTAAAATTAAAGTTGTAGTTAAAGTTGTTGTAGTAAAAGTTTAGTTTAGGTTCCCTCCTGTAGTAACACTGGATCAATAAGGGATGACCTTTACTGGACCTCAACCGAGAACAGTTAAGAACTGCTAGAGCTATCCAGTATGAATCAAGTTAGTTTAGTTATAAAGTTGATGATGTAGAAAGTTTTCGTTTTGCACTACGGAAGGGCAAAGCGGACAAAATGTAAGCTAATGATATTCCAAGATCACCTGATTGCTCGCCCAAGTCTCTTAACAAACTCTCTATATCGTCTCATGCTGTACAAAGTAAAAGCTTTGCCCAACATTTGAATCAAACATGTCGAGAATGCAAATACTTGCATAACGTTTATCGCTGTTTGACGACCCATGCCACGAGACTCCCACTCAGGAGGATGAAGACCTAAAGAAAAGATTAAAAATTCACGAACTAGTATCAAATGAAACTCTACCAAACAGGTCCATCTGTAGTAATACTGGTCAGGACCATTAAGAGATGGGCCTTACTGGAACTCTAGGCAGAGCAGTTTAAAAAGAACTGATAGAGCTACGAGTATCCTCTCTTAAAGTTAGTTTAGTTTTGTTTTACGGTGACAACGCAATGCTTAATCATTACCATCGTATGCATCTCCTCCAAAGATGATCTTATACAAGGCATCAAATGCAAACTGAGAAAACAAAGCCACGAAATCATTCTCAGGTATTAACATCCACGATTCTTCAAGGTTCAAATCCTAGGAAGAACAATTTAGAACTTATGGAACTATCCAATATAAATAAAGTTGAACTTTTCACTTTTTCACTACATAAAGTCTTACCTCCTCTCCATCTTCATCAACCATTACCCAAGAAACAATCTTTGGACTTTCTGTTAAGATAGATTAAAATGTTTTCACTAGTGAGGAATTATAACTTTCAGGAGAAATTCCTACTTAGCCCATTAAAGGGGAAGGTTGCGTTTAGAATGTTTATTACCTGAACCATCAGGAGAAAGAATAGACTTCATCTGTAGCAAATATTTTTCTCGTAATCTTTGAAAGAAAGAGATTAGAGAGATGAAATATGTGGAATAATAAGAGAGTATTGCTAGATAAACGAATGAACAAAAAGGACGATATGAAGATTGTATACGAAAAAACAGCAGGTTATAATACATTAAAGGAGAGCAGTTATCTGCAGAACCAAACACGGACTCACTTTATCGGCAGCAGCAAGTTCGCCAACATTGTGACAAAATTATGTAGGAGTGGATTATGCCAAAAATATTCATCATAGCTTGCATCCGGGGACCAGGTTTGCAAGAGAAGAGGTTGAACGAAGTGCGCCAACTTTCGGGTTACACCGGGGGGACATCGTAGCACGTGGTTTAGGATAAACACGTGATCTGGAAGAGTTGCAACTCGTAGTAGTAGGGCAACCTAAAAACGAGCATGGAAAGAGCGATAATTTATACTGGATAGCTCTATCAGTTCTAAACTGCTCTTCCTAGAGGTCCAGCAAGGGCCATTCTTTATTGGTCCAGCGTTACTATAGGAGGAAACCTAAACTAAACCAACTTTATTTATACTGGATAGCTCTATCAGTTCTAAACTGTTCTCCCTAGAGGTCCAGTAACAGTCATCCCTTATTGATCCAGTGTTACTACAGAAGGAAACCTAAACTAAACTAACTTTATTTATAGCAGATAGCTCTATCAGTTCTAAACTGTTCTTCCTAGAGGTCCAGTAACAGTCATCCTTTATTGATCCAGTGTTACTACAGGAGGAAACCTAAACTAAACTAACTTTATTTATACTGGATAGCTCTATCAGTTCTAAACTGTTCTCCCTAGAGGTCCAGTAAGAGTCATCTCTTATTGATCCAGTGTTACTACAGGAGGAAACCTAAACTAAACTAACTTTATTTATACTAGATAGCTCTATCAGTTCTAAACTGTTCTTCCTACAGGTCCAGTAACAGTCATCCCTTATTGATCCAGTGTTACTACAGGAAGAAACCTAAACTAAACTAACTTTATTTATACTGGATAGCTCTATCAGTTCTAAACTGTTCTCTTTAGAGGTCCAGTAAGGGTCATCCCTTATTGATCCAGTGTTACTACAGGAGGAAACCTAAACTAAAACTAACTTTATTTATACTAGATAGCTCTATCAGTTCTAAACTGTTCTCTCTAGAGGTCCAGTAAGAGTCATCTCTTATTGGTCCAGCGTTACTATAGGAGGAAACCTAAATTAACTTTATTTATACTAGATAGCTCTATCAGTTCTAAACTGTTCTCACTAGAGGTTCAGTAAGATCCATCACTTATTGCTCCAGTGTTACTACAGGCGAAAGCCCGACTACTCGGTAAAAATCTACGGTGTTTGCTGAACTAACTAGCTTACAAGTAAGTACTACTGACACGTAAGTAGTCAAATACAACACACAGTTAAAATTACCAAATTATCCAGCCATAAATTGACATCATTAAAGAAATCTTCGTCCTCTGTAGGTTTTCTCATGAACTGGAATAAAGCACTGATACAGTCACGGAGATGCTGGATTTCTCCAAACACGGCATGGGACACTCGAGATGGATCAACTCCTACGACAGGCGATTCTTGTGTCACACCACAAAACACGGGTGATTGAGCGTGAAGTTCGTAGATGTATGACATAATGTGAATTCGAGCCAGCTCAACGGAATATTTGGCTAGAGTAAATGTCTATACACAAAGATATAAAAATATAAGACAATCTTGCCTTTGGTTTAAGCTTGGATAACAGATGGGGTTAGCGCACTGCTCCTTACCTCTGAGTTAAGCCTGCTATACAGCAGGTCGAGGGAAGGAATTTACTTAGCTTGGGCAACTTCCCTGATAAACTCATGTAAGTTGAGATTGGTTGGTTCTTTCCTGTACTTCGAGGGATTTCATTACGCACTATTGTGTAGCAGATGATGGTCAACTGGCAGTTATCTGAATTAGAAATGTTCATTATTTTCATTATAGTGTAAAACGTGTATACAACCAAACAGTACCTCGTGTACATTGCTTTTCAAAGTATCCAGAGATCTGTTCATTTCTTTAGCTTGTTCTGAGTTGAATACAGCTACATCATAAGAATGTGTGTAAGACACTTTCTGTAGATCTTGACACATACCCTGCAAAAGAAAATCAAATTGTACCAATTGTACCATAATTCACTGGACAAAAATTTTGACTTTCATACCATGGAAATAATATGGAAATGATATTTCAATAGTATTTACATAATAATTATATCCATACTATTTCCGTGGTATACTCGATTATAATCTAAGGAACATAAACCATTTTTCTTCTTTTAAATGTAGAACTGATAGGTTTAATAACAGTTTTTTTCAAAGTATGATACGTACTTTGAATAATTATACATAATTTTTATATCTTATAGACATTTTTATAAATATTGTTGTAACATGAATTTCGTATAATCTTTTATACTTTTTATATACTTACATACATACATTATTCAGCTCACTCCCCATTGGGGCTTTTCAGTGACCGATTACATCAAGTATCTAGCTTACCTATATTATGTACTTAACCTACATTATCTATTTTTACAACAATTGTGATATTACTTTCCTAATCTGTATATCCTAACCCACCCAGTCAACTTTGCCTGTGGGAGGAAACCGGAGTGCCCGGAGAAAACCCACGACTTTCGCCAGAGCGTTGACTTACTCTTTTCACATGAGTGTGATGAGTGTTCTCAACGAGAATCGAACTCAAGACTCAGAGGTGAAAGGCGCTTGCTCTGACGACACCGAAGCCCCATGTAAGCACATTGTAATTCATTTTATTATGCGATGATGTGTCAATAAACATGAAATTATTATTATAAAAAAGCAATTAGTATGTAATTAGCATAAGTTAGAATAATTAAAAGCATAATTAAACATAATTAGAACAATTTCTACACTAATTTCCATTTTCATACTATTCTCAACTAGGACCATACAATTTCAATAGTAAGGATTTTGAAAACATTTCCAGTGCAAAACCGTTGTTGACCGTTAAGTCTCCTAACTTGGCCAGTACAGTAGGATATATGGCATTGTTATATACACAAGCTCTGGATATGAGGTATTCTGCAATCTGATTGGTTCTCTACTAGCAGGATATTATTTGGACAATTTGCCGACAGATTTGGACAATTAAATGAAGAGGAAATTCAAGTTTTACTTGAAAAAATTACTTTTTTACTCAGCTCATATACAACTCGAGTTCGTAGAATAACTGTTAAATATCGCTCAGAAATATCCTAACAAAAATCGTGGTTAAAATACGGTAGATCCTTGCAACTAAACTGCAGCTTTATCGCAACTAAACCGCGAACGCGCGGCAACCCCCGTGTTAGATCAGAGCCCCTGGCTAGACTATTGAAACATGCGCATTTTGCCTTTTGTCCGCGTTCTTAATTCGTTCTTAATTCGTTTTAAACGCGTTTTCACCATTCTCACCACGTTGGCAGAAATTTTGATTTATATTCAACAAACTTTACCTGAACTGTAACCGTTTTTGTTTCCGTTGACCAAATGGTTTTCTTCTGATCGACACATTTCTTCCGTAATATCTATCGTGAACAAAATCAGTACGTCCTATAAATACGCAATTATTCTAAATATATTCATTAGTTGGTACTAAAGTCTGTGTTTAATCCCTATGGTATAAATAGAGCAATCATTGTACAGGGTGTATAAAAAAAAGTAGACAATTTTGAAACGGCTCTCAATTTCACAAATCCGTTCATTTCATGAAATTTTTTATAAATATAGATTGTTTGGGTACTTATAATGTAGAATAAACAAAAATATTTCGTAAAGAAAAATTTTCCAGATCAGGGGGTGTCTTTTTTAGCAGCATTAAAAATAGCTTGCGCTCGAAATTTAAAAGGTTAAAACACATTTTGAGTTCACGGGCGAGAAATTTGTTATGTTTTTTATCAATGGTCCAAATATCAGAAAATTTACTCAATTTTAAGTCCTTTAAATAGCTGCTGAGACTTTCATTTTTTGGCACCAATGCCTATCACGCATGCTTAATTCATGCATTTACCTAATTTGCATATTGTTATTTTACTTTTTTGATACACCCTGTATAGAACTTTTAGAAACGTTTTACCATAATGTCTGATATAACATTGCGTAAATTTTTGGACGTGTTTTGGTACGTATTTAACAACTCGTAAAATTCACTTTCACGTCTTGGTTCAAGAGTTTCCTGGAGAAGAATGAAGGAGGATAAAGTTTACAAATATTTTATGTAAAAATTCTACAAACATACACTATAAAACTATTAAACTGTCTCCACAATATCAAGCAACGTTCTCAGCGAATGAAAATATATATATATATATATAGGTTTAGGTTACGAAACGCAAAGAGTGCTCGACAACATATAGTTTAACATATAGTTAGATTTTCGTCCCTCAATGTCAACGCAACAACAGCTTCATTTCATGGTCTGATGATTCTTTTACAGATGAAACAGCCTGTTGCAGACCAGTTTTGAGGTAAGCGAAAATATATATATATATATATTCGAAGGCACAGCGAGTTATTTTTAATCAAAATTAAATAATATTCTACCTTTATAAAATTCTCCACGCAATCCTCTACATATACGAGAGCTGGGTTGTAGTAAAACGACTTCAAGTCATCTTCTGTGAAAGCTGTCATGGTTTCCCTCGCGTTCGTTGACACTTTGTAGTTAAAAAGAAAAGATTGTTGGATCATCTGTCAGGAGAAAATCTAGTTAAATATTTATATGAAATCCTCACCTTGCTGCTTCTCAAAAATATTATCAATATGTCCATATAAATTTCTTTCTTGAGTAATACTTTGAGTTTCTCCTAACTGCCTTGGCTCTGTCATAGACGTTACTTGGGATTCACTGGCATCTTCCAGTTTCTCTTGAGGAGTTACATATGATGATGAAACTTCTTTGTCAGACCCTACTACATCATTCATTACTTCACTTTGATCTGCACTTTTCATTGCAAAATCTTTATTTCCAACTAAGGTCTTCTCCACCTCATTTTTCTCTGAACCCTTAGTACCTACTACGTTCTGATTCTCTTGATTTAAATTCTCTAAATCTTCTCCACTCTCAGATTTCTCTCCAAAACTCACATATTCTCTTCTTCCTTCCATTTCTTCCAGTTTTTCAGTTGTATTATTGAAATCATCAGAAATTTCACCTGGAATCCTAATTGATCTATCCTGTCCTTCATTATCAAGGATATCTTCACTTCTGTCTTCTTCAATTCTCTGTTCAAGTACTTCACCATTTTCTCCATCCTGTGGCCCTCTATCTGTTGTACATGTTGGACTTTCAAAATCCCCTTGTGACACATTGTGTTCATAACCTTCCCTAACTTCCTCCTGATCCCAGACAACCCCAAAATCTTCCTCAGTGCCCTTAAGGTTATCCTTAACATCTACTATATCTTTCTCAATCCCTCTATGGCCCTCATCATTTACATTAATCCCAGAATGACCCTCATTTTCAACATTTATCCCTCCATGATCCTCATCAACAACATTAATTCTGTTACCCCCTTCCAAATTTACTTGCTCTAATTCAGCCTTAGCTAACATCTCTTCAGAGCTCTTATCAGTTTCACTTACAGAAACAATATTGTCATGCGGATGTTCTTCTACAGACTGAGATTCTGATTGAATGAAATCTTGTTTAGAACTTGTCTCAGTTTCACTGGCAATAACAGTACTTTCACGTAATGGGTCAGTCCTAGGCTGTCCTTGTAAATCTTCCAAACCTACAACATTTGTCTCTTGTTCAGATGCACTAGAAATTGATGTTTCAGCATCTGGGGACTCTGTGCTTCTGTTCTCATCACCAAAAACAACATGTCCCCTTATAACTGTATCTAATAAGTCGAATAGGACGAGAATAACTTTTGCTGTATAACTTTGTTGCAAAACAATTGTTGGGTTTTAAATTAAATAAAGCCTAAGTAATCTTGTAAGTTTGATAATGGTTTCAACAATTTCTGGATTTTCAGTATTTCTGGAATGTACCATTAATGGTATGTTAAGGCACATTATCATGAAATCATGGTTTCAACTTTTATATACTTATATACTTGTACAAGAGCGTACTATTATAATATGTATTATAAATTCTGTAAATGGTCTATAGCTGAAGTAACAAAGACGTTTTAGGAACATTTTTGTACACTTTATTCGGACAAAGTACAAAAATTACGTCATTTAAATGGTGTGTAAAATAGAACTTTAAACTGTCCAAGATCCCAGACCTTATTCCTCTTTTGCCATTTTTAACACAATGAAAAATAAGGACAGTGATACTACCACTATACACTGTTCAATAATCTTCTATTTGTCATCAAACATGCAACGCAATACATGCATTATTCACGCTGTCACGCAACAAACATAACTACATTGTCTACAATCTACATATAAACTTATCATGCATAAAAACCTATTTTTAACAGTGTTTCAAATGCATACGGCCTTAAAAACCTCGCAATACCTCTGTCCTTTTCAGTCACATCTTCTCCAACAATTTCAAGGTTTTTCCTACCCTCTGTGTGCAATTTTTTCGCCTTCCTTTTTTTCTTAACTGGTCGCACTGCTTCCGCCATTTTGTTGTAAACATTACGCAATAAAAACACGGACAAGTCACGAGACTAAATTGCATACTTCGAAATGTCGTTCTTTGGCTCGTTCTTTGGCAAACGTCTGAGATTTTTACTAGTTAACTTTGAGCATTTGACAATGCATTTTTCAGACAATTTTACTTTAAACCGCTTAAAATGTAAACCCATTTAAGTTTGTAGTGTACATTTTTCGATTAAATATTATACATTTTTTGTTTTGGTGGTAATTATTTTTGCAAAGTCAGCATATGAAATGACCGTGAATGAACAAATAGCCAAAGTCATTCTCGAAGATGGGAAATAGGAATAGCATGGAACACATTGTCAAAGCTAGAAAGTAAACATGGCGTTCAAAAGGGCAGTCGTTGTTTTCGTATTGTTTTCAATGTTTTATTCGTTTGCACTGGGCGAAACGGAAGAGAAGGGCGAAGAAAAGACTAAAATAGGCAAAGATGTTTTGGATTATACAGAATCCGATATATATCGCCTTGCAGATCAGTGGGATGTGAGTT
Organism: Trachythela sp. YZ-2020; assembly: GCA_016169945.1. Classification (NCBI taxonomy): domain Eukaryota; kingdom Metazoa; phylum Cnidaria; class Anthozoa; order Malacalcyonacea; family Clavulariidae; genus Trachythela; species Trachythela sp. YZ-2020. The sequence continues at coordinate 551,137 of JADLSH010000023.1, read as the reverse complement.
GATTAACTTATCATAATTCGTAAATGAAGTCGGTTAATTTTGTTTATACACGTGTACCCGTTATCTCAAATATAAGTCATCATTTTAATTGATTATATCATTTAGTTTAGTAAAAGCATATCCTGTATATTGTGTTTATAAAGATATTAAAGGCATTAAAACCGATTCAAATGAATGGAACCTTTTCAAACATTAATAACCAGCTGGTTCTACTTGAGACCTTCACAACTTGACAGGCACTTTCGTTTGCGTCTTAAAGTTTAAAGGATGAACACAACACATTGATAAAAACATTGTCTATACTCAGTGAAACCTCAAGGTTACTGTATTATCTGACCAGGGAATTGCCTCGTACTGATTGACTGCAAAAATTGACTGCTCAGACAATGTTTCTTTCTGCAACTGCTAATCCTTAGATGCAAACGTCTCTGATGACTGCCAGTTGACTACCATCTGCTGTATGATAATGCTTAGTGAAGCCCACTTATAGTAGTATAAAATATGTTTACCTGCTTTGAAGAAAAATGTTTGTTTTTTCCAAATTTCTAGGAGAACGATGAAGAATTTGATCCAGAAGATTATGATGATAATGACCCGAGAAAACCTCCCCTGAAACAAGAAGGTGGTTTTGATCCATCAAAATTCAAAGATGATCCAATGGCAATGCTGAAGTTGACAAAGAAAGGCAAAACTGTGATGATGTTTGTGCAAGTTGGAGTGAAATTTGACAAGAAGGAAGCTGATAAACTCACAGAAAGATGGCATAATAGTTTGTTTAATGCTCAATTTCAAATACAAAGGTTATCTTTATGATAAATCATTAACATGAAACCCATTGTAGTCTTGCATGATGCAAAATTTACACTACATCTCTTAATTCTATTTAGTGGCCACCAGACTACAACATATATAATAATGGAAGCATTAACATTTTCTCATTCTGATAACTGCCAGACTTTGACCACCATCTGCTGCATAGTGAAAACTATCTGTACAACATTTTTAGTCAGTCCATCCCCACTTTACCCAAATATAGGAAGGAAAATTTGACGTTAATGCTTGTGGGACCAAATTTGTATAACTGAGCATGCGCAGTTATGTGAGCACGCGTCATTAATATGAAGTACTTGTTTCTAAGCTTAATATTCTTTCTTGTAGATACATGGTGGCTGACCAACGCGCAATATTTCTGTTACAAGATGGCAGTACAGCCTGGGACATCAAGGACTTCTTAATAAAACAACCCGAATGCGAAAGTGTAGAATTTGACAATCAGAAATTTCCAGGTTTGGCAGCTGGACCTAAGAGTGAGAGCGATGATCCCAAGACTGAATTATAAACACGCTATGAACAATTTTAACTGTAGTTAGCAAACATTGTGATACTATTTATGAATATAATAAAGAATTCAAACTTTTAGTTTTTTTCATATTTATATTTGAAGCTCCTCTATTTTCCATTCTTTTTCTTATCGAAAAGTTAATAACTAAATCCCTTACACGAACTAAATACAAAAATAATTGCGTTTATATTTATAAAATTTACTTGAACTTCAAAATGAAGAATTTCATTGTATTTGTTTATCATTGTTGTTTCAAAACATACTTAGCAAATCGACAATTGTCAAAAAAATTCAAACGGTAAAACAAGTTCTTTACCCTAATCTTTTCAACTTATTACAAACAAGCATACCTTCGTGATATACGGTTCTTCACTTTTGATAGTTTAGGTCTGACTAAAACTGTAAAAGGACCAAAAAGTCCGCTACCTATTTATTTGAATTTTTTCAACTTGTCGAATTCACTAGTTATTGGTTAAATCACATAACTTCTTTATGCTGTCATGGACAGCACTAGTGATAGATCCTAAGTATTCTGGCTATAAATATACTAGCCCAGTAACTTGCTAAATAGCGGTTTTACATTGTTTACTTCTGTATTTTTATTTTACGACGCTAGTCTCGATAATATATACTAATTTTTCCTTGAGATGCGTCGATAAACTACAAAACTACTTTCTAAAATATACACAACTATATATACACGTGCACGACTATATATATACGACAAATTCTTGAATAAATACTTATTGAGTAACGTGTTCTCCGAGGTCAAACTGTGGTCTAACCGCCGTCAAGTTGCAGTCAACATCCGGTTGGTTTGAGGTAAAGTAAAAGTTTAGTGCACCGCAATATGGTAGGTCGGTGGCTTTAAGCTATAAATTGTTTAAATACGTCTATATAGTTGCTTTTGATCTTTGTCGAACGATCATCTATACAAAACGATAAATTTTTTTATTTAAATTGATGACTTGGTTTAGTGAGTGAACGAATCTATTTCTTTCACGCATTGTATACAATATTTTAACCGATTATTGCCTGCTACCAGTCGCATTTTAGACCACAATTTGACCTCGTTATTTCTTAAAATGTAACTTGAACACTGATTACACATGCAATTGCACCAACTTAACTTTAAGCTAAATATTCCCATAAATATATTCAGTACCTTTAAGGTTTGCATAAATATTGTTAAAATAAATAAATAAAATAACCTTAAAGGCCGTTTTCCACTTCAAACGTATCGTAATGTACCCTAGCATTTTCTTTTGTGTCGAAGTCTTTAGTTCTAGCCGAGTGCTCAGGAAACGATGAAATACGCTTCGTAGTTTCGGACGATACGGATGCAATGGAAAATGGCCTTAAATCCTAGTTCAAACATGCTAGGTCATTTACATTAGTTTAGTGATGTTTGTACTAGGCATAACTACGACCTAACTACGATATTATATCTCATACGACACTAACATACTGCATATTTTGTTCAGTCATATAGACAACTGTAGTTTGAGTTAAAAAATCGTCTTCAATAAAAACGTCATTTACTAATTCTTCTGATATTCCCACTGACGCATCACTGTCTTTGCCAAAGTAAAGTCTAAGTGCTACCATGCACGCTGCTACAGCCGAGACAGCTGCTACAGTGTACATAACGGGACTCGAGTCACCTGTGCTGTCATATATCCAACCTGAATAAGGAAATAAAAAGATTGAGAGTTTATACATGATAGGACGTAAAACTGTACAGTTAGTTGGTCGGTGATGTCTATATTAGCGAGGTTCTATTAGGAAGCCATTCGCAATGACTTAAGCCCAGGTCCAACGAGAATGAGAGTTGATGAGAGTCAATGAGAGTTGCAACATTCGCTAGCGTTTGACCGCCAACTCTCATCGACTCTCAACACTCTCATCAAGTTTGAGCTGGTTCAAATTTTGATGAGAGGTTTTGACCGTTACGCGTGGTAATATCCAGTCAACTCTCATCCCCGTTTGACGAGGGCTTTAAATTATCGTTAGTTGGTAAAAGAACAGTTAACATCTTTAGTTTTAAAGTATTTAAAGTATTTTTGAGATAAGCTTACCTAAGAAAGGTGGACCTCCAAGGGTGGCGAAGGACCCGACACAACTGAACAATGCAAACGCATGTTCGGACGGTAGGCCTTTTGTTATCTCGCTCACGTGTAGAGGTAGAACAACCCAGTAAATACTGTCCACAATGGAGATGAAACCCATATACAACATCATCATAGTAAACGATTTCGTCACAGAGCAACAGATGGTTGCAATACTAAATAATACCATCACCACAAAGATTAAGTATCTCACTTTTTTTCGTCGGTACGCTAGGTCTCCAATACGACCGGCAATAGATCTGATAACAACGGCTACAATTCCTCGTACGATCATTAGCCATTTGGATTTGGATATGTGGTGGCCGAGGTTTGTGGCAAATTGCACCTGAAGAAGCGAGGGATGAATTAGGTTTTTATGAGAAAATAATTGGGTACACGAAAAAAACTGACAAGCGAATAGTTTGGTCAGAAAATAAGGGAGGGAATTAAGATTAGTGAAGAAAGAAATGTGGAAAGGTTTCGAAGATAGAAAGGAAAGGGTGGGTAGATGGATGGATGGATGGATGGAAAGAAGGAAAGGAGGGAAGAAAAGAAGGATAAATTAATTGAAGGATGGGGACGGATGGGTGGGCAAAAGGAAGAAAGGAAGGCAAAGGATTGGAAGAAACAAGCAGTGATGGCATCCTCGTTCAGAGAGGGAGAAAATAGAATGTGGAAGAAGAAAAGGCCAGAAAACTTAAAATACTTAAAACACTTACCATGAAAACAGGAGGCATGAAGACAACGATCACGAACACGGTATGAGCCAGAAGAAAAACCAGCAACTTCTTACTCTTTAACAATTTCCAATAAATACTCAAATCATCCTTCGAGAACTCCTTGGTGGGCAAGCTGATTACAGTACTAACACTGCAAATTCTTTCACTTGGATAATCCTCTGTTGTTCCAACATCATTATACACAAACGCATAACATATTGTGATAAAACTTATGCCAGTTAAAATCCAAAACGTATTTTTCCAACCAAGTCCTGATAGCAAAAATGGTAGAAAAAAGGAGAACATGACTGTACCCAGAGCATTCATACTGGAACGGATTCCAAACGCAACGCCTTGATGGCTTTCGAAACACTCTTTGATGGTAGTGAATGTTGCGCAGCCAATTATCGAGCACGCAATGGCAATCGGGACAGAAAACGTTAAAAATAGTAAGTCCATATTTGGAACCATTGGCGAGAAGATGAACACAGGCAGGAGTAATGCGCCTGCGCATAACACGGTAGCACGGATTCCGTACCTATAACGCATGCGTAAACTCATCGGATAGAGGAAGAAACATCCAAACATGGCGGATGAACCGATCCACGCTAAAAGAGAGCAATAAAATATATAAAGAGTTAATGACATTTGCCTGAATAAATTCTTTGTAAGATAGAGCCTTTAATGGGAACGGTTATCCAAATTATATAACTGAATTAGAGTTAGCTTGTTTTTAAATAGATCTATTATCACTTTAGGATATGATCAAAGTAAAATTAAGGCAAAGTTTAAGGGCTTTACACATAGAAAACCATACCAGTTACACAGTTAATGGCTGTGTAGCAATATGCCTATGGTTATTTCTGGCAAGTGTGATGCAATATATAGTATAAGTAAAAAGCCTCTTAATATTATTCATAATCTGTAGGAGGCCTTTTCTCGAAAATCAATCCTTTATATCTTGAATGTAGACTGGCGACTAAATCTATATTAAGATTTGTACAATTACATAACTTCGGCCCATGAAATAGGCCGCACCACAAATCGCTTTCTAATTGACCCATTTAGACTTAGTACGAATGTACAATTTCTATAATGTTTAGTTAATAAGTACAGACACATTTGTGGTCGCCGTAACGAAGTTAGCGAGTGCTCCTACTGGTAAATCCTTGAAGATGCAAATTTTACCGCAATCATAAAATTCCTGGTATTTCCCTCAAGAATTCCTCAAATTTTACATGAACGACCTTCCTAATGCCACGTTTGTGTAGCTAGGGAGATGGCGGCATACAGAGATAATTGCCATAATTATAAGAGCTGTAATTTAAGGCCATAAAGGATGTATTAAGATTGGCAATATTAAGATATTTATAAGCTGTTTAATTAAGACGAGGTTTTTATACACAATTCACTACGATTTAAATGCTACTGAGTCTTTATATATAACCGAGGAACACATAGTTCTGCCAAAAATATTTTTCAAAGAAGCGAAAGGGAGCGCCAATGACAATGCCCACTGAGTTTCGTTTACAACACTTTCGGTTTCTCATGGTAGCATTGTCAAGTACTGCCCACACCGTATGAACGTCTAGATCTTTTTATGCTAAATTGCTATAAATTTGTTTTCCTTACAACTGCAGAGGGGGTTCAACTTTGAAGAATAATTACGCAATTTATGATCTGAATTCGTTTATAGATTGTTGAACTTTGTTCAAGCACATGTCCTGTCTTTTATTTCAAACGTTTGGTCTTTTCAGTTTGAGAATAAACTATACTTTCAAACACCGTACATGCCTCATGCAGAACCTTTCATTTGGTATATGTGATTAATAGACACTGTACCTATATAGAAAACGGTTACATGAAAGAAATTGTTGGCTATAGTAGCTGGTGGTTTCAACTTTCAAGGTGACCTTAGGCGAGTTTCACTAAGCACTATCGTGCAGCAGATCAATGGTGGTCAATATTATGCAGTTACAATGTAATGTTAATTCTTATTATATGTAGTATTTGGTGGGAAATAAATAGAGTTGAGAGACGTAGTTTGTCTGTCAACAGTTCTAAAGTTGATCACAATTTCTGCTACTCTGTAACGTTTATTGAAACTTTACCAATACAATATCTAAATTAATACCTTGCCTTCAGATGTTTAACTGAAAGATTATTTAATATATATACCAACCTGCTTTGCTGTTCTTCTCGTTAAAATATTGTACAAGGAAGACCAAAAGGACACCATAGGCATCAAGAAATCCAAACACAAAAAACGTTATCGCAGAAGTGAACGATAAATATATCCAAGACTGGCAGCTGTCTTTCTTGTTCGGCTGTGACTCTGACATGTTCATTTCGTCTTTATATAAAAGAAAATGTGCTTCTTTAAATGTCTCGTCTTTTACTTTACGTGTGGTTCTCTGACACGTGGGAATAACAATTCTTTATGTGTTACCAACGTCAGCAGAACGTCTGCAATTAAGAGAAAAAATAAGGATTAAAAAATGTTATTAAAACACAAACAGGATACATAATAGATATAGGCTTGTCTAAACTTGCCTTTTTCTTCCGTTAGTTAAATAATATCCCTAAATGAATGGTAGTTTCTGACGCGCACCTTAACACATCAAATTCTGTGACTTTACGCTCAGCGTTCGTTTGACGTACGGTTTGAGTTTATATTTGCGATAATTATGGGGGACTATGTTAATGGTATGATTACATTAGTGGGTGTACTGCATGTATGACGTCTGGCTCAGCAGGCTAGCAGTTCCTAGTTTGGTTATTGATCAATAAGGTAGTTCCTGTAAGACTAAGATTTGGATTGATGAATTGAACTGATTTGACATTTAAATCGAACCTACGAAACTATCGACGCTTGACTGTTTTTCGCAGTGAATTTTGTGTTTATTTCGGTCGTCTCAGTGATCCGTTGGGGAACTGCATTTGAAAAAACAGCTCTATAGATTAACGTCTTAAAATGCCCTAGATAGTTGTATCTTAACCTTCTGTTTATATATTCTGTAAATAATAATCCTATGACGCAATTTGGATGTAAAGATATCTCTACCTTTGGGTACAAAATAATATTTCGAGTCAAAGAAAACAGAAAACAGAACAAATTACTACGTTTCGAGCATGCCTTTCGTCAGGTAGTCAATAGACCAGACAGCCGGTTACTATATTACTTAATGAGTCACCTTAAAACATTAGGATAATTACTTAGTATATGGTCATGCACAAGGTCATTCATACAAGCAGTCTACCATTCAAGGAAAAAACCTAGAAATTCCCATAACACATATAAAGCAAGTGTTCTTAGTAAAGGTTGATTTGACCTTGAGGCATGATTTTTCTTTATACGTCACAAAATGAGGGGGGGGGGGATAGGAACTGGCTATAGCCTATAGTCTATACTAATTGATTTTCCATAACTGTTTACTTTATTCATTAAAATTGGGCAAGGCTATATTTCGTATGTTAATTGTCCTAAGGTCGAACTAGTAAGCGCGACTGATGAAACAGATTTTTAATTAAGTTATAACCATGGGAAGAAAGATCAGATAAATAAATCAACTAACGTCAGAGCTTTTGTCGTTTTAACAAATGGCATTGATATTATCTTCCTTAAACGTGCAATCAAACTTGTGCATACATGAACATCATGTTTAAATTCAAAAGCCAGGACATCTGACTGTGATGTTTATTAAAAGTATACAATTCTATTTCCTTTATATAATTGCAAAACTCAGCAAGTGTAGTTGCGGCAGTCGAAATAGGAAGAAATAGGCTGCCGGGAAAACACCGCGACTCTGATATTTCGAGATACCGCAGTGTTCAGTGTTTTTGGATATAACGTATATAGGACTATCATAACAATTTCTCATCGTATTTTTGTATTGAAGGCTTCACTCAAGTGGGAAATAGAATACGGTAAGATTAGCTTGTCTTAAAAAAAACGTTGATCCCACTTTTGCAAGTTGCCAGATCAGACCGATGTGAAAGAGCAGTTATGCAATAGTCTTAAAACTTCTCGAGTGATTTATAAGTGTTATATCATAGATAATTCGAATTCTACCAATTGTTTTGAATGCGTTTTCTCCATACGTGACCAAGAAACTGCTGAATGGCAATAGTAACCATGCAAAACTAAACATAATAATGTTGTCAAATCTTTGATTCCGGTTTTATACAAAAGGTTTTTGTTTTGCTCAGCCCAAGACTTTCTCCTACATGTTATATCGTGATCAATCAACGTCTGAACATGCACGTACCGTGTGTCTGCAGATTGAACAATAAGTAGCTTACTGATCTTGCATTGTATCAGTCAGTGGGGATGCTATATACAGAACACTGACCTACGCAAACATCAACATCAGAATGAAAGTTGGTTCCCCATGGAGTTCTCGTGGGTGATACGCGCAGAGGTTTCAGGTATTTACCGTGTAGTTCAGACACAAACCATGGCAGCTTATTGTAGAATACTACCTATACTGGACCCCCACGTTCGAGATATCCTTTTCAGGTAGTTCAGACACAAACAACGTCAGTGTATTGTAGAAGACTTGTCTGTGATGGATAATCACAGATTCATATCCCACCCAACTGTATAAGCAGTATAACCATCCTAAGTTCAGCTGCAGCCGTAAGTTGCCGTTCACAAAGTCAAAGAAGTCTAACTTGTATAACGAAAAATCTCTGCACCTTTATTTTAGTACAGTTAACAGACAATGAAGCTCTGGGTTTGTTCACTGCGGTCCACAATTATATAACAGTTAATTATTTATAATAAGGCTTTAACTATATATCAACATTTTGCATTCCAACGGTTCTTAGCCTCGTTCAAAGCACGTCTTACTGCACCATCGAAAAATCCGCCGCGGGGGTTGCAAGGATTTCCTGAGGAATATTGATCACTTAACCATATAACGATCTTCTAACATCTTAACTGTTTCTTACATTTGTTTAATGCCATCCTCTATTACAAATAGTTTAAAGTCCAACGTATACATGGGATTCACACAAATTCTGGGTAACTTTCCATATATAGATGTTCCGAGATGATGTAATAGTATAGCAGTTAAGCAATTTATAGTCGTAACTGTCATGAACATACTGAAGGTGACCGATGTAATAGAGTGTCGATATATCCCTACAGTCAGTAAAGACTGATCTGCATTCAGCATACAAAAGACGCGAAATATATGCAGACTATTTCACATCGTCGAACATGACATGGGCACATGACAAAACTACATTGTTAACACAAGGTTGGGTTAGAGGAACGCTGGAAACGAGGGATTGGAGTTAAGATTGGAGTTAGTATCAGAGCTAGGATAGTGTTAGGATTAGAGTACGTATAACTAGGCCTAGGGTTAGGATTAAAGTTATATAAAAGTTAGGACGACGGTTAGGATTAGGATTAGGTAAAGTCTAAGGTCACAATCCCTATAGTTATAATGGAAATAGCGAAGATTATATTTTGAGAATTTGACTAGCCAAAATTTATTGACCTAAACTATATGACGTATCGTCTCAGAAATAGAGAATGAATACTGATCGCATGCATTAAAATTGAGGTGTCAGAAACTAAAGTTAGAATAAACAAAATAAATAGACATACAAACGTGCACATCTATCTACGAAGACAACACAAATATAATGGAATAGAACTCAAAATATACTAACTTGCAACACAGTGTATGAAAAATACAGCCGATTTTATCTTTTCAATTACTTTATACGAGAATAATAATTTCTTGTTTATCAAAAACCACTGCGGTTCGATAATTCTTGTTGTTCGTATCTGATCTTCGACTCTCGTAAATGTGTCATCGACAATGCACGCATAAGGAATGATACTCTCAAAATGGCAATAGATATGGATGGCTATTTTGGCATCATAGAAACTGCCAATATTTTGGATGTATGTCTGTCTGTTTGACGTCAATCGGAGGTCAAACCTTTCGGTTTTGTAAAGCCTAAGTAGTTTCACAATATAAAGAAAATTATCCATGTGGGCTGGCTAGTGAGTATTGTAGCATGTCAAATTGACCAATTTGTCTTCCTATATAAATTAAATAGTCTCTTTGGCTGTATTTTCACATTTTACGGTGTTTGGGAAAAGTCGAAACGTATTAATTGTTTGTCCTTTCATCCAATATAGTCAAGCAAAACTGATTTTAAATCTCATCAGTCTAATTGGATAAGGACATGAAGAGTTAAGCCTTTTAAAATATCTCTTATCCAATATAATTTTTTACAAATAAATTTAATTTTCACCTTTGCCGTTATTATACAAAATCAATGACGTAGTTTCGAGTGAATATATTTATATAATTGAGCGATAATTATAGTGTGTTTTGTACAGTATTTTCTATACATAAAATTTAAACTAACCACAAAGAATATCAAATGTCTGTAATTTATTTTGAGTCGTGGTGAGAAAATAATTAGCTTTATACGGGCGAAGGCTTCCTCTACGAAACGGTTGCGTGTGTGTTGTTTAACTTCCTTTTTAGTTATATGGATGGGTTTCACTAAGTGGTTTTCAACTCTAAAAGGAAAGACAGTTGTCGCGTGACTTACTATATATGTATTGACCTTATGTTTGGTGTCAAATAAATGTAATGGAAACAGTTAGCATCAGTTGCTCGCTCTCATTGAACTGTCAAGCACTGTATGTAGCACTATCTAAAAAACTTAACTACTGATTTGCAGTTCCTCTTTTAAAAATTTTCACACGAGGGTCAAGACACAGGAACGTTAAAGATTTAAATTCTCAATTTCCGAAAAGTATTTAAAGATCAGGGTGGCGGAAAAGTGCTACAATACGTTGAAACACTGCAGCACAGTTGACGTCAGACAAAGAAAATTCTTGGCTGACTTTAATGTCCGTGATTTGTTGTCAGCCGTTTGAACCGGTCATACAATATATTGTGAACTGTTTTATCATGCGCAGCTGAGTTCAGTAAAGCTTTGCTTCCTATTGGACCAGAAAAAATTAATAAGAGCAGTATTATTATACATGATCGTCACTAATTGAGGTTCCTAATCGTTGGAGATCTACCTTAACATAGAAGAACTTTCCAGGCCAGTACTTTCAGTCTCCATGCAAGGTAAGGGAAGAGGGAATCAAGTACAGGAAAAGGAAGGGAAAATTGCTGAATGAATCTAGACAAAAATCTTTATAAACAAGTCTCAAAATGGCGTCTTTAATGGCAGTACTTAGAAAGCGGAACTTTCATTATATTGACATCGTATAAATTAGATTCAGCATGTCCAGATATACATGCTTCACATATTTATCACTTAAGTTCTCAATAAGGAATCTCCTTAATATATATGTCCGGAAGGCTTAATCATTATTTACGTTAGATTTGACATACTGCAGGTTGTGACTTAAATGTGGTTGGCTCTTGACTATCTGAAACAGATTAAAAACACTTCAAACGTGTCGAGCATGCGAAGCCTTTTCGTCAGGAGCGGTTAGTAGAAAAGTCGAAGTGATTTTAATCATTTTCAGGTAGTTCAGACACAAACTACGTTAGCTTGTTGTAGAATGCCAACGTAATGCTGTAATGCATCACCCCCCAATGCAAATGAGGCCATATGTTCCTCTACCTAAATATCATGCACAGAATTATCATCATCAAAGGGCAAGGATCACTCACAAACAAAAACCAGTTCCTTTGAATCTTAAGACTTACAGGTAGCATATACGTCGCTAGTTATTTAAAACTGAAAGCCTATAGATAATTAGCTAATTACATGGTATCTATTCAATTATTTAATTAATCCAATCTAATTAGTAATTATTTTCCTAATAAGAGTAGTGAGCTTTACATAAACGACTTGGCAGCGTTACCAAGGATAAATGGCGCTACAACGAACACAGAAATAGGATGAGATCTGACCTACATGGTAGAGTTGCAATTGGCACATATTCAACATTTATAATATATGTTTAGAATGCAATGAAGAAGTCTAAAATAATGTGTTGAAAATGTGTTGAAATGATAATAGGAAGAGCCTGAAGCTAAAAATATCACGGAAAACAGTTTTGATACAGTTCATAAAGTGCAAGAAACTCCATACCCGCAACTGTCATCCTACTCCAAGGTAGTTCATGGTTTATTTCCAAGGTACTATTTAGATCCCTACTTGACCGTTTGACAGGAACTCTGCACCGCGAATTTCAGCCGAACTCAACTTTCAAGCTATTAGCTTACATTACAACCATACCAAATGCAAGATTGTTACATTGCTGTATTTTCAACACTATCATTCAATATGTAACTACAGTCATGGTTTATTTCTAAGATATTAGCCCCCTACTTGAAGGTTTGACAGGTTTTAAGGTACGTGTCCTCACAAGTATTATTAATCACGCCAAGGTCAAAAACCTCTCAAACTGAAGTATCATCACCTAGCCATGACCTTGTTACTTGAAGGCCTGGTGATAGTGAAAGAAAATAACCTGAAACTATGCTAACTTGTACCAAAACATTTATCAATTGGGTCTGGCATTCAAAATAACACTCACTTTGCTTTACTTTGATGTACTGTACTTGAGATGAGAACGGTTTTGAAGACCATTGGGGGGGCGACCCCCCCCCCCCCTCGCCCACCCCTTGGCTACGCCACTGACTGTACTGTTTTGTGTGGTACTGCACTGCACTGCACTGGTCTGTTGTACTTGTGCTGTGCTGTATATATCGCGCTGAAAAGACGTATACGTGATTGGACCATTTCCTTGTTCGTATTTACTTGCGCAAACATCCAATTGTCAAATGAAACAAATACATCATATAAGCAGATGAATCTCTGTACTTAACGTAAGTACTTAAATATACAGTTCCCGGTACGAGATATAATATCGTAAACACTTATTGAACGCAGTATTAACCTTGGCTTGGCATGCTGCATTCGAAAACATACCTGCACGAAAATTTTGGAAACAACGTTACGCCGTGAAGAAATAAACGTTTAGGCCAAATTGGCAAAGCCTTCATAGTTGTTCTCTGGCTCAAACACTACGCTATGATTAAGAATTAACGAAAGATTTTGTTAATGAATAATGTATACAATTAGACTCGTGAACTAATCTGGTCATTTTAAAAATTCTTATTAAAAAAAAGTTCAGTGAGTGTAATAGTGTTAGTGTATCAGAGTGGTTTAAACATCAGTCAAACAAACGAGCGAAAAACCGCACTGAGTTTGTCAGGAAGTTTGTAACCAAACCGATTGCAATATGTAAAATAATCAATCATAATCATTACTTCACACTACCGTCTGATCTAACTACATTCAACGATTAATCCCCTCGCGTTTTCAGTTATAAAACATCTACGATTATAATGCTTTATCTATTAACCGATTATTGGTTTAAATCTAATCAATTCCTCCCACAGGTTGAAAAGAAAGCTAATGTGAAGCAACTTACAATTTCCAGCAAAATCATTACTTTAGTCTTGTTATATTCTTGCTATATTCGTCAGTGAGTATAATTGGATGTCAAATCAGTTCAATAGACAATAGGTGGTAATTCGAAGCCCTTTGGCATTGCAGTCGGCAACTCAGCGATGATATATATTTACCATCAACATAACGTAAAAGAATGGCGCAAAATCAGTTCATCAACCCAAATTTTCAAGGCACGCCTTTCAAGTACAAGTAGAACTAAAAATAAATCTCCTACCTCAAAGAGAAATGCACGATCCAAATATTTTCACTCTACAAATCTTCGCTGTAGGTTTTACGCTGTGGTGTAGGTATCGTCCAACCACTCTTCCACCAAACACCTGTTGATATTTAAGAAAACACAACCATAAGACCAAACTATTTGTTCTTGAAAGCAAAACTGTTTGTTTCTTGATACGCTTAAACCTTAATGCATCTACAGTGAAGTGTTTGAACCGTCTGAAGGATCTATGCATGGTGCTCGCACATCCGGGATTGGGCATTTTGTCAAAATGACAGGTCGGTAGAGTGGCCTGTGAAGTGCTTAATATCGATGAGACTTATTAATATATATTTACGATTATTTATATTAAGCCAGAGAAATAATGCATCTATTAAAACAAACTATCCATATTTCATTGAAAACTTAATTAATCTACCACACTATTTAATCGCTACCCACTGAAGCAAAAACATTTTCTACTCTGACTCTGTTTTATATTTGGATTTTTCACACAATACTTTTGTAGGACTCATATCTTAAGAACACTTGCCAACAAAATTTGCCAACAAAAAAGTCATGCAATTTTCACATTATAAATACTTCCAATTTTGAAACCAAATTCTATTTTCTATTTTGAACATTTTGCAGCCTACGTCAATTCGGCCTAATACTTAACAATTAGCCATATAATTCTAATTATCATATGCGCATATTTAGGTCTAAATATCATGTCAACTGTGCGAATGGACAGAAACAGCGAGGGGCTGACGTTTTGCAGAGCCAAGGTCACGGAAACTATACAGTTGCCCTGGAGGCGTCTGAAAGACTGAGATATTAGGCTTACTACAGCTCACTTTTTGCGCAGAGTGACAAGTGAGCTAAACTATCAGAAATTATTCTTTTCGTTTTTGATAAAATGATGATTCGTGACAGTAATGCTGATCGTCGGCAAACCTACGACATTAGCATGCAGCGCGTTCACAGGTGACTTTCATTCCCGCGTCGAATGCTAATTAGTTATGCTCCAGCATGAAGCAACTTTAGGTTTGGGATTCTCAGTATTTCGCTTTCACTGTTTTTCACAGTAACACTCAAGTAGGAAAATGCTCTGTTAGATCTATATATTTGGCCCAAACTACGAAATAAAAGTATACAAAATACAGAATTTCGATTAGGAAAGATGATTTTTGAAGATTGTGTTTCAAGAGGCATAGCCAATGTGCAAAATTGAACAGTACAAAGCCGAGGCACAGCCAAATAACTTTGATTGCGAAATACATGGCTTCTGGTCGATTTAGCAACAATGGCCCATATTAGGCTATAAAAGGCCGAGTGAATATTACTTCATTACCTACTCTGTGCATACAATAAACACGAAGCTGGACAGTTAATTCAATCACGGATAGTTTACTAACTAACTAAACAATAAACAAGTGTACGCACGCATACATATTGTTATACTAACAGCTCAACATTAGGTGGTAATTAAAGAGCAAATATATGAAGCGGAAACCATGCTAACGTTGATGGACTCGAGAGATAGACTTTCTTCAAATCAACAACAACAGAGCTTGGTGCACCGTTGCACAGAAGAAAGCGTCTCTGATACGCTTTTTGAAAACTTGGAATTATGTTCAGATCTACACGTGTTCTCAGTTTTTACTCAGCGCTATTAAATGCGACGCAATTGATTTCAGAGTAGCTAGTATAGGCAGGGTAACATTCCACAGTTAATACGGAATAGAATTTATTTAGTTCAATGGTGGATCCTATAAATTATATTTGCAGGGTTACAACTGCGTGCGTTGTACCAGTCGAGGCACCAATCATCTCATCTAATATAGTTTGGTTTTCGAATGAATCGATGTAGATTCTATTTTTCGTCTTTTATTTGAGAATTGTAGGTTACAAGAGTCAAAAAATGAAAGTGTGAATAGCAATATGAACTGTACCTTTGCGCCGAACAACAAATCTTCTCAAGAAAAACACTGCTAAACACACACACTATTGCAGGTGATAACCACTCCAAATAGTCACTTTTGCACGAGAACAATGTTACAATGTTGAAACACACCCTCAATCAAGCTTGGAAACACAACTTTGCCCAGCACGCAGAAATTCAGGTCGCTATTCAGACGGAGTTCTAGTCGCTGTAAGGACCCAACTGTCACTGACCTACTTATACAGTCGGGTACGTTTTAAATTTTCTAGACTCTAGTACCTCGCGGGACATGTCGACATGCGTTTCCTGTTTGAAAATTCCTGTGCCAATACTAATTGGCGCTAACATGTAACTGTATATATTTATTGTTTACTACAAGCACCCGGTCCGGTCTCGAAGCCGCTCATTTTGACGCAAATCTTTTTGTTCCTGGATGTTTACGACAAAGTCATAATGAAACTATAACGATATAAGCCTAAGACGTTAAATAATTAATGAACCTATCAAGGGGACCTCGAAAGAGGATGTACATATCTCAGAATCAGACGGGATCCCTGCATAGGAAGCGAAGTGGATAAACCACATGAAGTAGTTCTAGCATATTCGAAATTTAGAAAATTAAATTGAACCTAACAAGTCCTAGTAATATGAAGCAGGAAACAGCAAAATCACCATTCCTCGTGTGATTCGCAATCTTAGGTTAAAGCAATAAAGGTGGCGCTATAAAATGATCCTCTTCACGCGGTCACGAGTGTTTTTCCGTATGTAACTGCATATCTAGGTCATTTTAAAATATGCTGAACAATTATTTCCTTTGGTAATGTTTCCATATTTATACATAGGAGATACGCTGTTCGCGAATTTGTTCGTGTTAAAAAGCATTAAAGCAAGGGCATAGTTTAGGTTGTACAGTGTCAAAGTGTTTCTAAATCACTTGTAACACAATCTCAACGTCAAGTCGTCAATTCACGGATAAGGTCACTGCAGGCAGAGTGATTTTAGTTCTGAGCTTATTAGAACCAGTCTTCCGTATGCTATTTTTAACAGCGTGAATATATCCAAGACCGGCTGGCATGGGTTAGCGCCAATCTTTCCTCCGCATATTGCGTTGAATTTTCATCCGATACACACACTCTCATTAATGAAAAGTTACTTAATTAAGATTTAAATTCAATAAAACATACAAAGATTTCATTTAATACAATCTTCGTTAATAAACCACAAGTATTTTTAAAACAATACAAAGTAAATATATAATGTGAACATGAACTCATTTTTCTACCAATCATTTTTATCATGCAACTTCACCGCAAAACCGATGACCTTGGATATTTAATATTCCATTTGTTCTCCATTTATATGTAATTTACATCACTATATAAGGAAGGTAATCCACCATTCAAACTGTGATTTATTTAACATACACATCCTGCTAAATTCTATAGCAATATGTTTCCGATGAGACGGATAATTAAGACGAGAAGTGGGGAACATTAACTGTATTTCTAAATATCCTGACCGCGCGCTGTTTTTCAGCTTCTTAAATATATAATTCAATTTCAAACGAATGGATTGATTGTGTTATTTTATAGATGATTTCGGTTATTACCCCAAAGCAGTCTTCCAAAACGATACTAATATTCACAAGAGGTTAACAAATTTTCCATCGAAGGTCATTCCCTCGAAGGTCATTTGGAACTGTTAAACATTACAGTGGAGGTCGGACATTCTGAAATGTTAGGTGCGTAGGTTGTAACCAACATTGGCTTGAAGCAGGATGGGAAAACTGAGTTGGTTCCTTGCATAACCTCATGAAAAAATCTCCCAGGGTGTAGTTAGTTATTTTAATATATCTGCATGTTGAAAGATCAATTCATGCATTTAGCGCAATGACGCATTAATTCGCGCGTAAAACGTTCCATCCCGCTGACAATACAAATGTGCATAATTTGCGCTGTCTGCCGCAAAAATGTACATATTTAACACGTTTCGATATATTCTTCATTCCTGATACGGATTTAAGCCAAGTTGAAACATAAGAATGTTATAACATTGTATTATTTTGGATTCCCTTTAAATAGAATGCGTTATAATAAAGAATTACAGTTTATGCATTTGAAATTCGTAGAGCGTTTCGCAATGATTATAAACGCTAATGAATTTGCAGACTTTAGTAATTCAATAAATTTTATTAAAATATATATATATTTATAACTTATGCGGCAGTAACTTAAAGTTAAATCGTCCAGAAAAAAGGATATACGCTAGAGAAAAAAGTTAATGCGATAAATAAATGTGAAAATCAAAGATATAAACAAGATAAGGATATTATTACTATAATACTACGGGTGATCCTTGTGTAATATTTGCGCGCGCTAACGTTGATAAATTTTGATATTCTAACTACAAATTTGATGATTATTATAACTATAATCAATGGTTTAAATAAGATAAGTGGATTTTACTTTCACTACAATACTATAATCACTATAGTATAATACTATAATACTATAAACTCTTTAACTGTTAAACATTAACATGCGCGCGCTAAAATTATGATCTGCCATACCTTGTAAACTGTGCTTCGTATTTTTAGTCTCGTTCACAGACGTGTCAGATGAATACTCGCGTCGTAAAATGCAAATGAACCTCATTCAATGAAAGTTTAAAATTTTATACACACACTGACGATAGATCGATTCATATATTTAGTTCAATGACGCAATGACGCAGAGCGGATGTTTATTAAAGAGCTCACATGGCTTGACGTTGTTAAGGGTGGTGGCCCTAACGAGAGGTGAAACTGGTTGACAGATGACATTGTATGCGCACAGGTTTTCCTGATCAGAAACGATAATACGCGTGCGGCGACCATACTTGTTTAATGAGCAGAGGCCGGTTATATGAAGGCTGAATAGCGCGTACTATTGTAAAAATGCCTGAAACGCTGTGAAACTATGGATATGGCTCCCACAATAATAAAAAAAAATTTAATTTATAAATACTAAACTTTAATCTGGGTTATCCCAATCAATGACCAATTTTAGTAAGCTTGACAATGCCTTCGTACAACAACCACCCGCAGTTGGGAGAGAACGTACGTGACCTGAAAGATGTCATTATAGGCGTATTGAGGTGGGAGGCAGGTAAGGCAAAGAGTGTCATAATCATTTTGGGGATTAGATTAATGTTCAAACCTTTTTATTCTATTTAGAGAAGTGAGAAAGGACTAAGCCTGAGTTAACTAATTAAATACTGAAGTTTTAAATCTATAAACACTCTAAACCAATAGCATAAAAACATATTAAGCAGATTGGGTTTCACTAGGACTATATTGTCCCTTGTTGACGACTCTTAAACGATCAGGTTGATCCATTGCGCTATTCCAAGAATGTAATTCTGGTAAACTTTCACGTGATAATTCTAGAAATTTTCCACAACTTCCCATTTTCATAACAGCTGGTAAAACATATTTGACTTTCACACCCACCTATCACATGCAGATAATACAATTGATCAGTTGACAAGTCTTCATAATGTCGACTAATCCATTTTTCTCCACCTAATTTCGGGAACCTTATATGTTGCAACGATTCGAAAGTAATATAAACTTCCTACTGGAACATACTGAAACGGGACGTCCCCATAAATAGTTCCGTCAAATTTTTGGCAATCATCAACAGTATTTACTTGACCACAGTAGGTGACAAGCTGACTTTTACGCTGTCTACAAGAAGATCACATTCAACAAGGCACTGAAATGACAAGTTGAAGGCAGGGGAAAGAGTTGTTATTCGTTTAGCTTATTATTAGTTTGGAAATCTATGCGAAGGAATATACGATCCTTGTACTTTTAATGCATTTAATTAAATTTAACTTGACGTAATAAAAAATGCGGTCTATTAGTCTCCCCTTCCGATTAATAACCTGTGCCAATGTGAAACCAATCCAGCTTTATAACTTCTCCCCTTTTTAGATGAATTCTGCCAGGGCATATAGGCAAAACCAGAGCTAGACGCGACCTAGCCTCCTCCGCAGGCAACTTGGTGGAAAACGGCAGAATTACGCAATAATTTCGTAGGCATGAGGGAGTAACAGTGGATAGTGAGGGATAATTGTTTGACTCCCAAGCTATTGCGCAATTTTTGCCAAGTATTGCACAATTCTGGCGTATTCCACCAAGTTGCCTGCGGAGGAGGCTAGACGCGACTAGGTATTTTCAGTATGTTACGTTTGTTCACCAGAAAGGGACAAATGTCACAAACTAAAGCACATTAGTGCGCAGGCGCGCCTAGATCACGCGATGTAAAAATGTAAATATTTGGGCTTAGCATAAATACAATAACTTTGTAGGAATGACTTCCGCAAAATGTTCTAGAAAATACCTTAAATCCTATAGACAGATATCTTTCGGTAAATTGCCTATGATTGATAGATAATTGTAAATTGAACATAATAGTTCTCACGTTTCGCCCAAATAAAGATAATGATTCTACGACCACGCAGGGACCACGCAGTTGGCTGAAGGACAAAGTTACTTTCTATCAGTCCATGCAAGCATTTCCCCAACTACAGATCTAGTCATATACGACGACAACTGGAACTTTGGCGTCGAGAAAGGTCGTTACCTCAGCCAGGAATTCTCGTGTGCGGAAGGCTGCCTTTACGAACGAAAATTCAGGTTCTTAGCTTATTTAAATTTTTAATTGAGGCAGCATGAGGCAAAACACAGACACAGAAAACTGGTCAAACAGGTAAAACAAGGAGTGTTGATGAGAGTTGCAACTGCTCTCGCTCGCGTTTGAACGCCAACTATCAAACACCTATGACCTATAATATATATGGCTACTTTATAGAGATCAGTGGCTAAGCTGAGATCACGAAGTTTGCTGTTTCCGTCAGGCATTTATTTTACTTATATACGAGATAGCGGAATAGCGTAAATTTCGACCCCTCGTTTCATTCCTACACGTTTATTTGAAGAGATTTTATGCGTTGTAAACTGTTTAGTGATTTACTCAATGATTCGCTCTCGCTCGCGTTTGAACGCCAACCATCAAACACTTATGACCTATAATATATATATATATATGGCTACTTTATAGAGATCAGTGGCTAAGCTGAGATCACGGAAGTTTACTGTACTGTTTCCGTCAGGCATTTTACTTTACATACGAAATAGCGGAATAGCGTAAATTTCGGCCCCTCGTTTCATTGCTACACGTTTATTTGAAGAATTTATATGCGTTGTAAACTGTTTAGTGATTTACTCTTATTAAATAAAGTCTTTCATAACTATAGTCTATACTTACTCACTGATGCTCCTCACAAAATGAAATCTTTCAGCAACTGAATTCTAGGTTCAGATATTCAAAATCCTTCCAGGATTAGGCACTTTAAAGCACGATTTTATACAAAGCAAACCAACCTCTGGTTATATTTATCCGCGATCTGCTCATTTATAGTTTACCTGCAGATTGTGTTAGGGCTTTCCCCTTGATGTCATCGGGACTAATTTCCAAATACAGCAAATTACTAACATTGAAATTTAGCTGAATAATGCATATTTGAATCAGGTGACTGTCAGCAACTGAACTTATAAGGTTGAGATATTAGAAAACTATTCAAACAACTTTCAAAACCTTTCAGGATTAGGCACCTTTCAGGATTAGGATGTGGCTCGATTATATACACAGCGAATTAACTTCTCATGGCTATAGACTATAGTTATATGCTGAATAGTCTAAAATGTTAGGCTTTCCCCTGGCCTCGCCCTTGACGACATCTGCCGATATGGACTGTCCCAATACAGTCACTAAGTACAGTAACTTTGAAACTTAGCTGAATATTTGAATTTTTGCATAATGCTGAAATGACACAAAAATGTGCAACGAAGTATATCAAATCCATGTATGTTCCCATGGGATTTATATTAAACTTAATAACCAGCTGCCCCAATGAAAACTGATTGTATTTATACAGTGAAGCTTTTTGAACATCGTCTCATAACTACAGTACATACTAAACCGGCCTGACTACATGCAAACAAGACTACAAATTAAACCTGTGAAAACCGTGAGAATGTGTGTGGTGGAAAAATCTTGAAATGTAATTAAGTTTCAACAAGTGTCTCACGTCCAACTGTGACATGGTATTTCAAAAAAATTCTGTTAATTTGATAAAAATTCTGATGATGCAATGTGAACGTCAAGAATAAATTATGATTGACGATTCCACGTACATTGTCATTAATGCTGATATTTTAAACCATTAAGCGTTCCATTACTTTATTTAGGTAACTTAGATTCAATTCACAAATAGCTGAGAAATGGACTGGTTTCCCGTGTAAATATTAACTTTCCTATATTATTAATAATTAAACAATCACATCATCCCATTAGTTGGACTTCCCAGCTGGCATAGACAGAAAAGCAAAAGCGTCAAAATTTATTCGTGACCAATTCCGCAAGTAGAGAGTGTGCGTGGTCGATTAATTGCTAACGAGCCACATATATCTACAGTCTTCCGCACACGTGAGGTCGTAGCTTAGCGAGTTATTATCATATTAAACACGATAGATAATTTAATTGACAGTTTGTCTCACGGCCTCGAGAGTTAAAATTCTCAGCAAAAACCATGTCTATGCCTGGACACACGAGAGAGTGTAGCTGAGAAAATGGCCTCGCGAGGTCCTTATATAATTTCTTCCACGCGTAGAAAAATACTTGCAGTGTGCAGGGAAAGTAAGCTAAGTATCTGCTAACGGAATTAGTTCGTTTCTTAAGCGCATTGCCCCAGTGTCTAGCGACTAGCGTAGGTCTTTAAACCTGAGAATGAAGTTAATTTGGTAGCAGGCCGATTAATTTGTTCATGTTAAATTCACTTGACATGCTCCGAGGAAGATCACAGTAGCACCTACCACTTTGACTTAGGCAGTTCACACATCATACAGTCACGATATACCAACACTTACAGAGTTTCAGCGGTGCTTGATTTTACTACGAACCATGTTATACATGGTGTTCAACCCACTGCAGTTATCAGAGTGAGAAAATAATGTTAATTCTTGTCGTTGTATTTTAGTTTAGTACAAAATGAAGGCACTCAAAAACCTCTCAACATACCAAATAATAGTTCCACGTGTTTAAAGCTTTCAGTTCACCTCTCGCAATGATCTGCGTCGATACTTTCTACCCAGTATATCCCTGTAAAAGAATGTACCACAATTAGTGTTTAGTTTAAACGTTTTAAATAAACAATTTTCACAAGGAAATCCGGAGTTGAACGCTTATCAGTTGAATGTAAAATGACGAGAATGCGGACGAATTGATCAACCTTGCATGCATTGCTATTAACTCTTCAATATATTCCAAACGCATCTTACTTTTTTAGGATTTAAGCACCATTCAGTGACAGTGGTTAGAAAATAGCCTACAGTAAACAAACATTTCTTATACTGACACTAGGTTGTCAAAGGACAAGGAGTTTCTGACGTTCTGAGTTTGGTTCATCAAAACCGGAACATATATAACACCGCACAAAATTCAAGTTAATCCTTTCAGGCCAAATTTTTCTGACATGTTAAAATTTAATCCATCCTTACTTCAGTTCCTAAAAACCACATCGAAATACTCTTCATTAACTACAGTTTAACTATACCTTTTAGGTCTGCCTTGCCAAGCTGACACGACACCAACGCACTCACCACCTGAAATGAACTTCCACCTGTCCTTCAAAGAACTATTTAGCACGCAGCTTTCGTTATGTAAATTTCTTGGGCAAGATAAACGCATGTCTCGGAGGAAATCCAAAATTCAAAGGAGAACTTGCAAATATATATCTTTGTCACATAAATCATTATGACGAAAGTATTGATTCCTATCTCGCAGTTTGAAAAGATAATCTTGACAGGAAATCGGCACTTGTGCTTGTGTTTTAAACATACAAAGAACTTGTACAATGCTTGCTTTGAACTTTCAATAGGAACACTTTATTTGAAAGAATCACTTTAGGTGCCTTTGAAAATGGTATCCGGAGCGGTTAATATTCGTCTTGATTGGATATAAAGTTGTTCCAATTCTTTAGCACATTTTTGAAATTCTTTCGTTTTTGACTTGTTAAACCGGCTCGTTTAAACCCGTTCTGAAACTGATATGTTAACCGACTCGTGTCGGCACTATGACATTTTGAAATGTATCAATTTAGCCGTTATATATGTTTTCATATCATTGGTGGGGTCGTATGCCAAGGTTTCCTAACACACTCTGTCAACTTTTCTTGTGGGAGGAAACCGGAGTACCTGGAGAAAACCCACGAATTTGGCAGAGGCTTGAACAACCTCTTTTCACACGAGTTTCCTGGGGTATTGAGACACAAGTTTTCAACTGCAAAAAAAACCCATGGCTGGTCAATTTGTGGTGTAAATAGTTCTACGATGCTGATGAAATGGGTGGGTCAATAACTTTAGCCACCCTAACACAGTATCCAGTAGAGAAAGTACCCACAAACACAACACCTTTTTGTAAATTGAAATCCCTTCTATTTTCTGTCTGAGTGACGCGACCAAATTTAGAGTTTTATTGAATTTAAAGTTTTAGCAATCTTTTTTGAAGAAACAAATATGTAGGAAAACTGGGTACAAAGTCATGCGATTTGTGACGCTTGTTCTACTATTCAGATCGACCACTATCTGAGAGCACCGTTGGGATCACCACACGAAATATTTAACCCATGCAACATTCACGGGGTCACCATGGTGTAACATCAACAGTGGTGAGAAAAGTGGGGTTTGGACAGGACAACACCTTTTTAGAAGGAACTCGGCAACAAGGAATGCTATTAGTTTCGCAAGGTCAAAGTGGTCAATGTTTAATTTTGATTTAAAGTCGTATTCAATATGGACTGAATATTGGAAAATAAACAACTTAAAAGCGTTTTTAGGCGACTAAGGAAGTGAACAGTGTACATAAAGCATAACTCATACCGATATTGGCAAACTTTAGATAGTACAACATGTTTTAACATTGAAAAAATCTGTTTTAAAAACACCAAATGCATATACTCTATATAATGATCACATGTACACATAGAAAATATAATTCCAAGACCAAAATTATTATTTTGTGAAAACAAAATATTGCAGCGTGGCTTGTCAAACATATTTTCAAATTTTCAAGGATTATGCAAACCAAGCAAGGGATTATAAGAACGCAGTGGGAATCGGAAATCGGCTTTGCATACGTGGACTTTTGAAATCAATATTTATTAATATTACATTTTTCTAAAAATTTACTGAAGAAGTAAGCATGCACATAGGTAGAACAGGTGACAATGTATTAACTAAACCGGTAAATTACTGTTAAGTATTTCTGGAATTTTCTCTGAGTCTGAAGGTGGACTTGTGCAGTACGATTTTGGCACGTGCATGTTTGTCGGCTTATAGATAGATAGATAGATATATATAATAGATAGATAGATAAGACTTTAATCCTTAATTCTTTAAATAGCATAATTGCCAGTGGCAAGCTAATCCGGCAATTGGTGGTCAACGGCACTGCACGAAGTCTAAGAACTGAATCAATATACCCAAACTCGACAAAATATATAGATAGATAGGTAGAAAAATAGTATAGTCTATAGATGCTTTATTATGGCGTCTATTCTATAATCTTCTATTCGACCCGAAGTGTTTGCCTAATCTGGGGAGTACGTACAAAAGTAATAAGTCTCATTGAAATACAACAAAAGCAGAAATGTGCTAAGAAAAGCAATTTCCAAGTTGAAAGTCGCCCAGCGTGATATTTGTTCACATCAAAAACACCTGTTGTTAAACTTACAGCGTGTCTGCGTCGTAATTCCATGGAAATATTTTGCATGTTTTGTACCTGGGAAAAATCTTTAACCACGGGGTTCAACGTTGGTCGCGATGTTGAGAAATATCATTTCGTTTGATAACATATCAGACACTCAATCTAAGAGAAAAATAAAATTCTCGACGTTCCGAGCAAAACGTCAGGTGAGTTAGAAGGGACAAACAAACAAACATATGTTCATGGGAAAATATTTTTCTGAGGGTATATAACACAGCGGGTATATTTCCAGCGTGTTCTATTAATTACTAACAACGTTTGATACACCAATCACAATGTGCTATTCAAAATAGCGGAAAAACAAATTCCGCTATAAATGGTATATTTAGTAGCGGAATGCTTTCTAAAGTTATAAACAAGACGAGAGCCGTGCATGTGGCCAGACGTCTGACGATCTATGCCGGAACTTAATGCCGAAAGAAACTGGCAAGAATCTATCACAAAAAATTAATCTTAGTTCCCCACTTTGGGAAGAGTTAGAACTAGGCCGGGGTAGTGATGCATTATGGGATGGTAACGGCAGACAATAGATTCAATCCCAAGATGCATGAAAAAAAGCCTGGGTACGAGGTTGGTCGTGAATGTGATATGTCCGGGGACTTAAAGCAATGTCTAAATGCAACATAGACCGAAGAACAATGTTCAACTTACGTTTATTTTTATGCCCAGTAATGTTCTTAGATAAAACTGAGAAACACTAAAATTGAACAAGTTTTATTTCCAATACTCCTAATAACTAATAACTAAACTACAGATGCACGTCACGCATGCGCACTATTTGTATAATCTTTTTGAATAGCAACTAGTACAAATTAAATCTACATTTTCACATTTCATCTATGGTAACATAATGTTTCACTTTTTTTAGAATTGAAATGTGCTATCTTTCATTCAGTCTTTTTTGGGCAAACCCATGACAAAAATTCTGCCCTGAAATGTTAGTAAGTCTATTCACTTGAAACATATCAATAAATCTATCTTCGTTCTGTGAGTATTAATTGCGACAGTTCCAGTGTAAGGAAACGCACGTGTAAAGTTAATACCTATAGTTATTTTGAAACATTTTGCGAGTCTTTAGTTCGCGTTTCAATTCATAAAAAGGCAACCCAACCTAACTTAAAGTAGCACACACATTAATTATGTCCGAAAGCTAACGACATGCATTAGTATTTGTTTCTTATAAAAAATTCCCCTTTGTTTACTAATCTTGCAAATAAGAGGGATGATTTGGTAAATCGGGATATTTGGGAATTACACGATGGATACATTAGGATCATGATGAATCTTCGTCGTCTTTATATCTTGCCTGTCGTATCTGCGTGAGTTTCTTGCGAGCGACCTCCAGTTCACGTTCTTTGCGAATGATTGCTTCTTGCGCCTGAATTTCTTGGGCAATACCGCCGACCCATTTTTGGTTGATGATCACGGTCACGCTTTGTTCCTCAAAGACTCGCGCGTTCTGAGCGGCCTTGACGAGATCGTCTGAGGCTTTCCTTACCGCTTTCCCCGCACCCTATAAAAAGTATTGTTGTGTTACTGTATAAACTTTACTATACAATGATAGATAGATATTTAAGAATGCTATGTTTGCTGCTCCCCCTGTTGCGTTGTACCACTCAACGAAACACATTAATAATCGAGACTAACCTGTAATCGTCTTTGACCAGCGCTGTTCGGGTCGGCTTTGACTCGACAAGCAAGCAAAAGTTGAGCGGTTGAATTTGAAACTTGTTGTGCTGAAGCAATCAATGTTTCCTGTGTGGCATTGCCTTGAACTGTAGCATTGGCAGCTTCGCATAGTGAGTTTACTGCCGTAGCTACCAAACGTGCCTGGAAATAAGTATTTTATAGTACAGAGTTAATATTATTACTAATAATCTGCCATACACTTGATAAAGTTCTACATAAAGTACACAACCAGCACTTACCGCTGACACTAATCCTTGCGACCACTGTCCATCTTCGCTTCGATCACTACTAGCTGAGCAAACCTTAAAAATATTTACAACAAATTCGTTATACTTTCCTATTATTTATCCTCACTATAAAGTAAGAGAGTAAGTTTTAAATAATAAAAGATGTTTTAGCATATAAGTAACAGTCTTGTTACACTTTTCAGTCATGATAAATAAACACATATCTATTTGCATGTTCACAATATATTCATAGTTAAACTGTCACTTACTACACCAGATGCGACCAGCTCCCTCTGTGCAGTGGCAGCAGATTTCACCAGCGCACTCGTTGCTGCAGCGATGGCTTTAGCAGCTTCTAAAATTTGCTCCTCAAAAGCTAATGATTCGTCAGCTTGCTAATAAAGGTGATAAAACAAGAATAAACAAGGAAACACAAAAAGATAGACTTAACCAGAAAAAAATGTCATCGACCACCAACACGAAAAACAAACCAGTCATACTAAACATATTAACACCAACCCATCTACACCATTTCACCTACCTATCTTTCTTCTAGCTACGCCAGTTCTACCTACCTTTACCTATCTTGGTTATCTACCTACATACCTACATACAAACTAACCTACCTACCTGCCCACTTACCAACTAATCGACCAACCTACCTACCTGCCTACCTGCCTATCTTCCTACCTACCTGCCTACCTACCAACCTCCCTATCTTCCTACCTACCTAACTACCTACCTAACTACATACCAACCTACCAATTAAAACAAACACACCAACAAACAAACGCTACCCTCTAACACACACACTTACTCTAGGTCTTTCTCGAGGCTTAAGTTCAGCCAGTTTCCTCGCAGCAGCTTCAATAGCATAGGCAGCACCCAACAATTCATTTTCTGCGATCACATTCGGGTCTTCAGGATTCACCCAATCAGAACCTGGCAAAAAATAGCAGTATGTTTACTATACAACAACAGCAACAACGACGACGACAACACCAACACCAACAAACAGCTTTCTTCAATGTATTATTCTTACCCTTAAGTGCCTCAGCAGATTTAACTAATGCTCCAAGACAATCAGCAACCTTTCTTGATGCTGCAACAAGACCTTGCTTCTTATCATTTGTTGGTTTTTGTAAAACCTGCGAAGAAAAATAGCCATTCTAACAATTTATACAACTAATATGTGATAGAAATGTCTTGTAATAATATAATATAATAAAATACTGTAAACCACTTACAATATGGACTTGAGCGAGCATAGAATTAAAAGCTATTCCACTTTCTCGTCCTGCCACGATAACAGCATTTCGTACTTCTTCGCTTTCCGCCTTAGCTGCAGCGGCCTAGAAAGGTCCATGAATAAGGTTACGATATATCAGTTCTAAACTGTTCTCCCTAGAGGTCCAGTAAGAGTTATCCCTTATTGGTCCAATGTTACTACAGGAGGAAACCTAAACTAAACTAACTTTATCTATACTGGATAACTCTATCAGTTCTAAACTGTTCTCCCTAGAGGTCCAGTAAGGATCATCCCTTATTGATCCAATGTTACTACAGGAGGAAACCTAAACTAAACTAACTTTATCTATACTGGATAACTCTATCAGTTCTAAACTGTTCTCCCTAGAGGTCCAGTAAGGATCATCCCTTATTGATCCAATGTTACTACAGGAGGAAACCTAAACTAAACTAACTTTATCTATACTGGATAACTCTATCAGTTCTAAACTGTTCTTCCTAGAGGTCCAGTAAGGATCATCCCTTACTGGTTCAGTGTTACTACAGGAGGAAACCTAAACTAAACTAACTTTATCTATACTGGATAGCTCTATCAGTTCTAAACTGTTCTCCCTAGAGGTCCAGTAAGAGTTATCCCTTATTGATCCAGTGTTACTACAGGAGGAAACCTAAACTAAACTAACTTTATCTATACTGGATAGCTCTATCAGTTCTAAACTGTTTTCCCTAGAGGTCCAGTAAGAGTTTTCCCTTATTGATCCAGTGTTACTACAGGAGGAAACCTAAACCAAACTAACTTTATCTATACTGGATAGCTCTATCAGTTCTAAACTGTTCTCCCTAGAGGTCCAGTAAGAGTTATCCCTTATTGATCCAGTGTTACTACAGGAGGAAACCTAAACTAAACTAACTTTATCTATACTGGATAGCTCTATCAGTTCTAAACTGTTCTTCCTAGACGTCCAGTAAGAGTTTTCCCTTATTGATCCAGTGTTACTACAGGAGGAAACCTAAACTAAACTAACTTTATCTATACTGGATAGCTCTATCAGTTCTAAACTGTTCTTCCTAGAGGTCCAGTAAGAGTTTTCCCTTATTGATCCAGTGTTACTACAGGAGGAAACCTAAACTAAACTAACTTTATTTATACTGGATAGCTCTATCAGTTCTAAACTGTTCTTCCTAGAGGTCCAGTAAGAGTTTTCCCTTATTGATCCAGTGTTACTACAGGAGGAAACCTAAACTAAACTAACTTTATTTATACTGGATAGCTCTATCAGTTCTAAACTGTTCTCCCTAGAGGTCTAGTAAGAGTTATCTCTTATTGATCCAGTGTTACTACAGGAGGAAACCTAAACTAAACTAACTTTATTTATACTGGATAGCTCTATCAGTTCTAAACTGTTCTCCCTAGAGGTCTAGTAAGAGTCATCTCTTATTGATCCAGTGTTACTACAGGAGGAAACCTAAACTAAACTAACTTTATTTATACTGGATAGCTCTATCAGCTCTAAACTGTTCTCCCTAGAGGTCTAGTAAGAGTTATCTCTTATTGATCCAGTGTTACTACAGGAGGAAACCTAAACTAAACTAACTTTATTTATACTGGATAGCTCTATCAGCTCTAAACTGTTCTCCCTAGAGGTCCAGTAAGAGTTTTCCCTTATTGATCCAGTGTTACTACAGGAGGAAACCTAAACTAAACTAACTTTATTTATATTGGATAGCTCTATCAGTTCTAAACTGTTCTTCCTAGAGATCCAGTAAGAGTCATCTCTTATTGATCCAGTGTTACTACAGGAGGAAACCGGAGTACACGTAGAACACTCGCGCTGTTTGGTTAGAGTCAAACTGGAATCACTCTTCTCACATGCGACTGAGGCGAAATTACAACGAGACAACTGCCTAATGCAAGATTCGACTCCCGGTGAAAGGCGCCTACATTAACTACTTGGCAACCAACACGTTAAAACACGTTTTGAACCATCATTACAATCACAGTAACCTACCTTACAAGTAGTTAACAGGTCTGTGACAGCATTTCTACCCATGTTTGCGGCGGCTGCGATATCTTCCTGGTTGCCCGCGTTCCCTGCAGCTACGACCTTTGCTGTTGCCAAGGTAACGGGTTTCGTACTTCGTATAAGATCTTCAGGTGTTGCCTCTTTTACTGCGAACGTCTGTGAATTGAGAACCTGGGGGAGAATTTTCTATATTAGAGGGCTCTTGGATTAAGGTGGAACTTTTCTCAATGGATACACAACACAAGATTCCCATAAAAGGATTTAACGCCAATGAAACCCTAATTAAGTTAACCCTAATTAGGATTTTACTGTAATTAAACCCTTATTAAACCCGAATTAAGGTTGAGCTGCAATTAAGCTCAAATTAAACCCTAATTAAGCTATAATTCAACCATAATTAACCACTAATCATGGTTTAATACTTTAATTCTAATTAAGCACTCATGAATGTTAAGCTATAATTAAACCCTAATTAACCACGAATTAGAGTTCAAGTCTGATTAAGTCCTAATTACTGTATGTTGAAGACTTACAACAACAGCCTGTTTGATGGCGTCCATAGAGGAATCCAAGGCTCTTGTACCACGTGACGTTTTGTCTTCCACACTCTTGACCGTCATCAACAAAGATGATACCTTCGCAATCATATCCTAAAATGGAATGTTCGTCGTTGTCAAAATGGTGGTCAGAAAAACTCTGAGAAACTTGGCATGGGGAGGTACAGCATAGACTAAACTAGTCTTTATTATACCTTAGTTGAATTCTTCAAGTCCTCTCCTGCCCCAGCAGCATCACCATGCCTGCCAGACGAGTTTTTAGCGCTGTCAAGAAGATTAAACAGACTGGAGGCGACGTCCTTGACTGCATTCAGCAACATCACCTGTGCGTTCGTATCATCAGCTCCAAGTGCAGCGGCTCCAAGTTTAACAACATCTGACAACTTATTAATACTGGAAACAGCAGATTGAGCTGCATTCGCCAATACATCTTGGGACGCCTGTGCCGCGGGTACAAGTGCCTTTGTGTCTTCCACCAAGGCTTTGGCATTCGTAAGAATTTCCTCCCTATTCAGTATATAGAGTTAGTTTCAAAACGACAAAAGTTCCAGGACAGTACACCTGAATGTTCCTTACACTAACCTGTGGTCTGTGAATTTCTCGCCATCTTTCTCCGGGTTCAATGTTCCGGCAGTGGCAAACATCACTGTCGTGTCCAGGTCAGTTACGATTCCTTTGATGGTCGTGGCCGCGTTAATACAGGCCTGGGTACCACGAGAGCCCGACTGTAGAGCGGCTAGGATGTGAGATATCTATATGAGAGATAAAATGAAAAACCTGTTTGTTGTTTTGTTTACTTGTTTGAAATTCTTCGTATTTGACATCACAGCTGTTATATTAGTGTTCCAGTTGATATAACAGTTGAGTTTCAGAGTCATTTGCAACGAAGGATGAATAGTCGCAAGATAAAAACATGGTTCATTCTCACATTCCCCTCTGACATACCTTTTCGGCGACCTTTCGGGCAGCGTCGGCTAGGTCTCGCATTGAGATCGGATCTCGAGGATTAGCTTGAACATCGCCGCCATTTTGAACGAGTTTCATACAAGAAGCTCCAAGGGCCTGAACACCAGTTCTCACTCTCTCCGCTACTTCCGGGCTAGAAGCAGTCTGGATAGCTCCCTGAGCATCATGGGTAAGTGCGTTGTACAGTCGAGTGACATCCTTACCCAAGGGACCGAGTTGGTTGGGGTCAGTTCCGGCCCGGCCAACCTGCAAGAAAGAAGTTATTGCCTATTGCCTAAAGAAGTTATTGCCTATCCCTCTATTCCTTTATACTAGATAGCTCCATCAATTCTAAACTGTTATTCCTAGAGGTCCTTAAGTACCCCCCCCCCCTCCCTTATTAATCAAGTGTAAATACAGGACAAAGAAAATCTGGAGCACTCTTCTTACATGCGACTGGGGAGAAATTATTGTCAGAAAACTAGATATTGGAGGAATTTAACCCGATCACAGAGGTGAAAGGCACATGTACTAATCACTGTGTCACAATGCCACTCTCATATAAAGTCACTCTTCGGGTGAGTGGGACAATTCTAGAGAGGGGGGGACCCTTTGGGAAGAGGATGCTACAGTACTTGATCACTTACCATCTCTTGTCCTTTGCGAGATAAATCTTTCATTGTCTTAGTAATTTTTTCCTGATAATGAACGAAAGGTTTCGCGTCTTCCGTTTCCATTGGAGCACCTTGTACCGCCTATGTTGGTCAAAGACAATCGTATTAACTAGTAGAACGAAATATGCACGTTATTCTGAACCGTCCTACGCTCCTAACATTCTGACAAAGGGCTTTCTTCGGAACGTCGGAGTATTTTGAGTCTTTTTCAGGTAGTCCAGACACAAACTACGGCAGCTTATTGTAGAATACTACCTACACTGGACATCCACGTTTGAGATATCTTTTTCAGGTAGTTCAGACACAAATCACGGCAGCTTATTGTAGAATACTACCTACACTGGACTTCCACGTTTGAGAACTTCCAAAATATACAAGGAACTCGTGGATTCGACTTATTTATCATCCGGGTGGATATCTTACCATTTTAACGCGGACATTAGGTTGCATCCATATGTTTGCTGTATTCTGCTCGAACTATAAATATTTCATGATTGATTTGATCGATTAAATATCATTGATTAATCATTATTATCGATTTTATAAGTTACAGATAATCAACAGCATGCGCAATTAGAGTAAGAATCAAATGGTGTAATCATCAATATCTAATTTAAATTATAAATTTTTCTGTAATATAATTAAGTCATGAACTAACTGCAAGCATACCTCATTCATAGCCTTACTAATGGACTCTACAAGACCCGTGACGGCGCCTGTTTCACTGGCTGCTTCTTCTAAAGTATCTGTGAGATCTTTGACTGCATCTTGCATGTTCCTGGCAGCTTCGTCCACAATCGGGTGAGCGTTTGCACTCTATATAAACAAAGATGAATGAAATGGTGAAACCAAACTAAGGTCAGGAGTATCCCAATATTCGTCCCAGGTTACTGCAGGAGGACATCAGAGAACCTGGTGAAAACTTGCGTCAAACCATAGACTACCCAGAAGACAGTCTATGGTTATGTCTTCTGGATAGTCTATGGTCAAACTGGTCGTAATTTGGTCAAAGTGGAAGCACTCTTCTCACATGCGACTGAGGTGAAATTTCTATCAGACTTGGTTACCTTGGGGTTTCCACCAGCATCTTTGACGGCATAAAGAAGTTCCGTCGCGGACTCCGCAACGGTTTTTGTTTCATCGAGTAGATTTGTCTGTTTCTGTGAATGTGGCATCTTTGAAGCTGCGCTGATAGCTGCTTCTGCCACAGGCTCGATGAAGTTCGCGAGTTTAGCAACCTGTAAGGATGAAGGGAAGTAAGGAATATTACCACTAATTGGTGGGTTTCAGCAAGCGTTACAGGACATACGTTACAGTATATGGTGGCCCACTTCAGAATTGTTGAGACATACACGAGTAAGAATTAAACTAAAACTCTCATTTCTATTCATTTTCCACCAAATATAAGACTTCAACATTTTTTCTCACTCTGATAACTGCCAGTTGATCGCCATCTGCTGCACAATAATGGTTAGGGAAACCCACTTATGGCTGTGCAAAATTAAATCTATACTTACACGATGGCCAATGTTTTCTGGTGTATCCTTAGCAGCACTGGCAAGAGGATCAATGGCATCTCGGATTTGGGCGACACTTTGTAGCATACGATCTTGGAATTCCTGCGGAATGTACAGCACACAGAATGATTAAAGTATTTTTGTAAAGATTCAATTAGATATAATTTAAACACAGCAATGAAAAGAAAGTGTTTCTATTGAGATCAGAGGTGAAATGTTCAGACCTTTAGGGTTCCTTCATGGCTTGGTTCTAAGTTCTGTCCAATGGCAGCCAAAGATGCTTGATCAAGTTTGTTTATTGTAAGGTTGATGTTTTCAATCGCTTCGTCACACTCTCTTTGACCTGGGGCGCTATCCCTAGAAAGAACAGATGGTGATGATGATGATGGTGGTAGTACTGGTTGCGAGGATGGTGATGATGCTGGTAGTTGCTGGTAGTGATACGATGGTGATCATGATCATGATGGTGATAATGGTGATGATAATGATGATCATGGTGGTGATGATGATGATGATCATGGTGGTGGTGATGATGATGATGATCATGGTGATGATGATGATCATGATGATCATGATTATGATGATCATGGTGGTGATGATGATGGTGATCATGATGGTGATAATAATAATAATTATGGTGAAAGTTGAAGTTTCTGATTAAAAGAATACAGTACGAATGGTGACATTCAGTAACTTACTTGATAGTATGTAAAAGTCGTTTCATAGCATCAGCCAATGCCTTGCCATGTTGGTTAAACAATGGCCAACGTGAAGCATCATTACGATCCATGCCTAAAGCATTTGCTGAGTTGAGATAGTTACTGCTGGAAGTTACCAACGAACGTCCTGACATGATGATAGGAACTTGAGTTGAACGTGCCTGAAAAAAATAATATAAGTTTCCGAATTAGTTTGCATGGCCCTCCCCGGACCTCTAGGGAGAACAGTTTGGAAATGATGGACCTATCCAGTATAAATAAAGTTAGTTTAGGTTTCTTTCTATAGTAGCACTGGACCAATAATGGACAGCTATTGCTGGACCTCCAGGGAGAACAGTGTAGAAATGTAGAGTCATTCAGCAGAAATATAGTTAGTGTAGTTCAGGTTTCCTCCTGCAGTAACATTGAACTCTTACTAAACATCCTCACTGGACCTCTAGGGAGAACAGTTTAGAACTGATAGAGCTATCCAATATAAATAAAGTTAGTATAGTTTAGGTTTCCTTCTGTAGTAACACTGGGCCAATAATGGACAACCCTTACCGGACAGTTTAGATCTGATAGAGCTTTCCAGTACAAATATAATTCGTTTAGTTTTTACCTCCTCACTGATCTTGGCAGGTACGGCGGCAAATTCAGGTGATGACGCGTATGTATTGAGATCATCAACACTATCGATCAACGGGACGATATGTTGTGCACATCCTTTACGGTGGTCACTGTTTGGTTCTTTTGCCAATACCTACATCATAAGGAAGGATTTGTCAAGGAAGAGTGAATAATAACTCGGCTATTACGATAGAAAGTCAATCTTGCTCTGTGACCGGAGACTGATTTCTTGACCCGCTTATTGTTCTACGGAAGCATAGCATAAAGCCAAGAGTCAGAGCTGGGAGAAAATCTTTTTAGTACAAAAATAAATTTACCTGCAAAACAACGACCTTACCTTGATAGCTTTGATCAGGTTTGCTGTGTTGTTGGCGATGTCTTTGGCCGCTTGGACGAAGTGTTTCTTCGCCACAGGGTTGTTGGTTTTAGCAGACGCGGCCTTACACACATTACATAGGTTTGAGGTATGTTTAGCCACCGCTGTCGCAGACTGTAAGATCTAGATTGGTAATACCACGTCATGTGAATCATTGTTTAGTTCATGTCCTTATTTACGACGGGATATGAATTATATAGTATTTTAGTAATTTGAAACACCGAAAATGTGTTCAAAAAGAAAGTGCCAGCCAAATTTTTAACATGCTTTGAGGTGTTAAGTCACTATTATAAACTCTTTTTTCCGTATGATAAGCAAACCAGTATTTAATGAGAAATTCAACGCGAAAGTAACTCTATTTATAAACGTTTATTATCGTGGTATCAAGACAACAATACGGTGTTGACTTCTTTTGTGTTTTGCTCATAAATTCTTAATGAGTTTGAGGAGGTAATTTTCTGTACTGAACATACCGAGGAACATACTCTACTGCGTAAGTAGAACTGACCTGTTGTTGAGTGCTGGCTGGGTTAAGTAAATCATCACATGCTTTCTGAATGTCGTGTCGTGCTCGTTGGAATTGATTGGCATCAACCAAGCCTGGTTTACCAGCGACACTTGAAGGATCCGAAATAGCAACGAGGTAAGCGACCTGCAAAGAAGAACGGTACAACGTTATTTTACACACTACTAAGTTGACGTAGGTGGCTCTTACTGGACCTTAAAAAGAACAATCTAGAACTGATAGAGCTATCCAGTATAAATAAAGTTAGTTTAGTTCATGTTTCCTCCTGTAGTAACACTGGATCAATAAGGGGTGGCTCTTACTGGATCTTAAAAAGAACAATCTAGAACTGATAGAGCTATCCAGTATAAATAAAGTTAGTTTAGTTTAGGTTTTCCTGTTGTAACACTGGACAAACAAGGGAAGGTCTTTGAAGAACGGTTTGGAACTGATAGCGCTACAGCATACAGTATAAATAAAGTTAGTTTAGTTTAGGTTTTCCTGTTGTAACACTGGACAAACAAGGGAAGGTCTTTGAAGAACAGTTTGGAACTGATATAGAGCTACAGCATACAGTATAAATAAAGTTAGTTTAGTTTTACAGTTCAGTAACA
Organism: Trachythela sp. YZ-2020; assembly: GCA_016169945.1. Taxonomy (NCBI): domain Eukaryota; kingdom Metazoa; phylum Cnidaria; class Anthozoa; order Malacalcyonacea; family Clavulariidae; genus Trachythela; species Trachythela sp. YZ-2020. The sequence continues at coordinate 513,774 of JADLSH010000023.1, read as the reverse complement.
TACCTGAGAAGCGGCTTCAGTTAGTTTAATAACAGCATCAGCGACTTTCTTGACAGCATCATCAAATGCAGACATATCTCCCTTCTTGGCATTCCCAGAGACATCCGTCATACCATCACGTAAAGCCTTCGTGTTCTCACTCACAGCATCAAGACAATCAAAGAATGAATAATCATTCACTGGCTCAACTGGGTTCTCCAGAAGATTTGACACAGCCTGGATTCAAAATAAAACATGTGCAGTATTTAAACTACTAGTTAGGAAGTTGAACACTTCAGAAAGACAGTTAGAATATCTTCCGTAACACAAGTTGGAGCTAACAACTATCTTATAGCAATAAGCTCTCGTGGTTTTTAACCTTTTTACAGTAGGTAGTTGGGACTTGGGACACAAACCACTGCAGCTTATTCGTGAAGAAATGCCTCTCAACAAGTGTCCACAAACCTGGATATTTCTAAGAGCACTTTCACATTCTTTCTGTCCAGGAGCGGCAGTCATTGCTGTGTTCAACAAGTTGTTAATACTGTCTGTTACAGCCCTTGAAACGAAACAACGTATTATCAGCTACAACTTGAACAGGATAAATTCGAAGACACAAAGAACTGCAACACTAACCTTGCAGCTCCAGCCAGGAGATTCTTGGAATTAGGTGCGTTAGGATCAGCAGCCAGGGACTTAGCAGCAAGAAGAAGTTTACTTGACGCTGTAGATGTGTTCTTTAAGCTTCGGACTAAAGCTGATTTCGTATCCTCATCCTTAACCAATAAAAAACAATGTTCATTTTAGCTGCACTTTTGTACCACAACGTATGCATTCGTTGGAAGTGAAATACTATCCAATAGACAATTTGCATTATAGACTAAATTTTGTTCTAGGCAAGGAAAAGGGAAACAATCACAACAGCTACAAAGAACATAATAAGATTAGTAAAATTGCAAAGTTTGGTTGCGAAATGTTGTAAAATGCGGAAAATATAGCCTTGCAAAGTTTGCAAATTTGGTAACTTTTGTATTACGTGCGGAAATTCCTACCACATTTCGGCCAAATGTGGTAGGAATTTTCGCACATCTTCTAAAGTTACCAAATTTACAAACTTTACAAGGCTATTTTCGCATTTAACATTCATAAACTGCTTTTTTCATTTTAGTATGTTCTTTCCGGCAATATACTTTTATTTTGCCTAGATAAAAAATTAGTCTATAATGCAAATTGTCTATTACTTGCGCTGATATACACTGAAATGCTCAATTTTTAGTGTATCTCTATATACACAGTGTAAATGACACTGTTTAACCCTACCGTAGTCTGTCCAGCCAATTGCATGCTGGGATTCATGAGATCTTCAAATGACTTGGAATATTTCTGGGACGAGACAGCCAGCTCGTTTGGTGAACCACGTGAAGCTTGCACCAGACCACTCGCAGCTAGGTTCAATAACGCACCCGATTCATTCACTTTATCTTGAAGTTTCTGGTAGCTGTCATCACTTGGCGGGAACTAAAAGGAATGGTGGAAAATTTAAACATCTTAAGATCAACAGACAAAGATGAAATAGGCTTTTAAAGATCGACTTACGTCTTCGGCGGCAAGAAGTTGACTGGCTTTGGAAACTCGTTGGATTGCTTCGTCAACATCCTTCTGTCCAGGGAGACAGTTTATACAGTTTTTCAAGGACTGAGACACATCTTTGGCGACCTATACACACCAATTAAAAACAACGTGTGTAACTCTATCCATACATGACCCACTACACCCCAGCTCTATCCCTACCCTGTCCCTTCATATCCTAGCTCAATCTATATATGACCCAATAAACCCCAGCTCTATCCCTACCTTTCCCAATCTCTGTGGATTATTAGGATCATTCGGATTACTGGTTGCTTTCTTCGCCTCCTCCAGTAACTGTGCAGAAGCTCTCATTACTTCCTGTGCGGCCTTGATAATATTCTTCTGATCATCTCTGTCTTCTAGAGCAGCGGCAACTCCTCGTACTGCATCGGTAAGCACTCGGAGAGCATTCGCTGTGTCTCGGGCAGCTATACCGGTATAGTTCTCGTTTGCCTGGCAATGAAATTACAATGTAAAACAACTTACATACACGAGAGAATGACGAAATATTCCTTGATACGAGTAAATTAATGTGCTTTGGTCTGGAGATTATTTTGATGTACTTTCAGTGAATTAGATTAGCGAAACATGGCTAATATTCTTTCTACAAATATATACCTGCTTGCCCCACGAAAGTAACTTTCTAGTCCTATGAATGCGTATATCGTATGACAACATAAAACTCTGAATACCTGGGCGGCTGCTGTAAGCAACTGTGCCATGGAAGAACCGACAGTCTTTGATGTCGCACCAAGATCTAATGAACTGCTTTCCAACTTAAAAGTTTAAAAAAAAAGTTCAAGAAATTTTCAATAGACGTTGATGAACTAGTGCAAAGTATAAACTTACTGATTCTCCAGGTAGCGGAAGTAGTTTTCCTTCGTCAGCAGATTTCTCAAGAGCTTCCAAGTCTTCAGCAAGTGACTTCACGCCTTCCAGTGCGCTGTCAATCTCGATTGACCCACATGCTTCTGCTGCCTAGAAAAATATTACACACATTTTAATTTTATATAACATATTTTTAACAAAACAAGATAAAGAAAGTAGAATAGACGAGGTTCGATAAAGCTTTAAGCTCCGGTTAAACGAGAGTTGATTTGAGTTGCAAATCTAGCTCGCGTTTAAACGCCAACTCTCATCGACTGTCATGCACTCTTATCAACTCTCATTTGAGCTGGGTGAAAAATTGACCGGTACGCGCGGTAATATGCAGTCAACTCTCATGCAACTTTTGTTCTCGTTTGGTCGGGGCATGAGAGTTGAGAAAACTCTCACACAAACTCTCGCTTGCCAACTCTCAAGCAACTCTCATCCTCGTTAGACCTGGGCTTGAACCTTGAAATACTTACTTTGTTCGCTGTATCCCTGAGCTCAGCCAAAGATGCTGCAGTTCCTTTGGCAAAACTGGCCAGTTGTGTGCTGGCTACTGGATCTCCTATCGTAGGTAACGCCGCTTTGGCTGCGGCTACGAGTTTTGTACCAGGCTAAAACACAAACGATTGTTGAAACGAAGTTCATGGCTGAGTCAGCGTAGGGCTGAGAATGACCAATATATTTATTTCTACGATTGGTGGATAAAGTAAACACGATAGCACACATACCGGAATAAAATCTTTCGAAGTATTTATCAAATTTAACTGTGTTGTTGGATTATTCGGGTTATTCATACTGTCTTGAATAGTTTGGTTGAGTTTTTCTACATGTTCTTGGACAGGCTAAAACGAAAGGCAGCCACGTTCAAGACATCGTCTTAGCATAATGAATTAATACCATAACGTACAGATACATGCCGTGCTATACGGTATATACTACCATGATAGTGTATATTTACCTTAAGCTGGTCTTGCAGTAGCTGTTGTGACGTCGGGTTACGGTTTGCTGGGGATGTGTGAGCGGCTGCAGTCAGTAGTTGAGTCGACATGGCTGAAGCTTGTTTGGCAGCATCCTGGTGTGGGGAAGAAGTTCAACCAAAAGTTAGTAAAATATAGTATTGTTATTCGAGAGAGGAAGGGAAGATGGGCTAGAAAGAGGAGACGATCGATGGAAGGAATGAAGAATGGAAGACAAAAGGAAGAAAGATGGAAAAAGGAAGGAACGAAAGGAAGGAAGGAAGGAACGAAAGGAAGGAACGAACGAAAGGAACGAACGAACGAAAGGAAGGAACGAACGAAAGGAAGGAACGAAAGGAAGGAACGAAAGGAAGGAACGAAAGGAAGGAACGAAAGGAAGGAACGAAAGGAAGGAACGAAAGGAAGGAACGAAAGGAAGGAAGGAACGAAAGGAAGGAAGGAACGAAAGGAAGGAACGAACGAAAGGAAGGAACGAAAGGAAGGAACGAAAGGAAGGAACGAAAGGAATGACGAAAAAAGAAGGAAGAAATGGCGGGGAAGATGATTGAAAAAAAGAAGGAACGTGATCAATTGAAGCAATATAAACAAAACACCAAATAGAAGAAATGAAATCAAAATTGACCAAAGAATGGAATAATGACAAAGGAAGAAAAACAAAGATCACTAACCTCCAAACGTTTGATCAATTTCTTTTTCAAAGCATTATTTGCGGCAGCATCTGTGGCCAAGCGAATATCATGAGCTGCTTCACGTAACCTCTGTTGTTCCTTCGCATCATTAGGATTCCTTGCAGCACCCTAAGTATCCCATGTAATACAACAATATAACGTTAGATTTAAAGGCTTCTTTCTTTGTTACGGAAACAATGTTTCCTGGTTTGTCCACCTTTGGGAAACATGGCTAAGAAACAATGTTTCTGCAACGTTTCCTACATTAGGTACGTTTGTAGATTCTGGTAAGATTTAAAACTGACCTTTGCAGCTTCGACCATCTTCGCAGTAGCATCAGCAAGGTTCTTGGCTGCAGCCAAAAGTCGTTTTTGTAAATCAGCATCTTCCTCGCCTTCAGCTTGACCTTTGATTCCGTTTACAAGGAAAGACATCGCCTGGAAAATTAGAAGGACCATGAAAGTTCTGCAAACTATTGTACTGTAAATTAAACTACATCTCTCAATTCTATTTATTTGCCACCACATACAAGACTACTGCATAAAATGAAAAGGATTAACATTATTTTCTCACTCTGATAACTGCAGGTTGACCACCATCTGCTGCATGAAGTGCTTAGTGAAACCCAGCTATTCCTGTGTTCAGAATATGTGAATACACTATAAAATCCTAACTGAATATTCACTGTCCCATACCTGTGCTAGAACTTTAGCTTGTTTCACCATCTCACCAGCATTACCCATACTGTTAAACATGCGGTCAGTGGCATTGAGGATATCGTCACATGCGTCATCATATGGGCCAACGTTACGATCGTTCGGCGATCCTTCATGTACTTTATTTAGCAAATTGTTTAGTGCATCACGGACACCTTTGGCAGCATTAGCCAAATCGTTCAATAAGTTTGGATCGGAAGAGGCGTCCTAAAACAGATTTATGGATTAATATCATAAGTGTAATGAACCCAAATAAGCTCCTTATTTCTTTTCCAAGGGAGGGCTTTCCTAATCATAGAAAACATGTAAATTTCACGTGAGAATAGATGTTTCTACTTGCAACTGTTCATCATTAGTTGCAAACGACGGTATACTAACCTTACAAGCACCTTCAGTGCCTTCAACAGCCTTGGATACCAACTTGGCTGCCTCAACAACTTGATCTTTACACAGTTGACTGTTGATAGAGGGCGCCAAGACTTTTGTACACGCCACCAGTTGTGATGTTGTCATAGCAGTATCTTTAGCTGAGCCAATCACCTGGCTCTGGAGTGAGACGTCATCACACTTACTTGCAATGGCTTTGGCCTTCAGTACCAAAGCAGCCGTGGCGTTTGCAACAGCCTGGGCAAGAGCTAACAACATTTCCTGGTTAAAATGAACGAAAGGAAATTACACTACATTAGTTTTACCGTAGTTAAGCTTTACTGATATTTCAACATACAATACCTGTATTCCCGAGTCGACTTCTTGTTCACAGCCCATCGAGTTCAAGACGTTCGCTCCAGCAGTGCCTACATCACCGGCAGCTTCCAGTAATTTCTGACGGTTTTGCTATAACAATGTAAACTTCAGCATCAAAATAATGTATAGCTTAATATGCTTTCTGATCCTAGAAATTTTCTGGTTTGGTTTTCGCACTAAAACAGATGATATTAATACAGAAATTCAACTGTTCTGCTAGCGTTTCTGTTGACCGTAACGACAGTGAAACGCTATTCACAACATTCAGTGCCGTTCAACTACTGACCATTGTTACAGCGATCAACTAATATGACAAACTCACGTACGGTTGGGCAAACCAATATAAACTGTCACATAACAGGAAATTAAATAGCTGGGAAAAATGCTTATGAAAAGTCTTGATATGGGCAAGATAGCCAAGTATAACGTTTTAGCTAGAAGTAATTAAATATGCACGACTCTCAAAAGACATAAAGTCCTGCAAATATGTAGTTCCTCTGATTAGAATTTCCTCAGTCGCATGTGAGAAGAGTGCTTTCAAAAAGCATGTAGTACACTTGTTTCCTCCGTTGCCACACAGAACCACTTAACAATTAGACAACGAGGCCGAGTTGTCTAATTGTATTAGTATAAATCCACTAGTATATTTCAAGCTGAAGGAATAAAATAGGAAAGTTTTTAGCGAAATTTAAGAGCATTCATGAGCATTTTTAATCTGTAAACAATATGGCGGGAAATCCCGAAGTACATAATATATAACATTAATACGGAAAGAAATCTTGAAATTTTATAGCTAAATGGATGAAAACATTCTTAAATCAAGAAAATGCTTTAAAGGCCAAGAAAATATAGTTAAATAACTTCAAGCGATTGTGTTTTGAATGATTTTGACTTTACAACTGATAGAGCTATCTAAACAATGTTTCTTGCTTACATTATCAGGAGCGCCAGGACTTCCATGTGCAGCTTTGAGTAAATTGGAGAAAGCATCAGCAAGGTTCTTGGCGGCATCTTGCAAGTTATTTCCATCGTCTTCATCGTCCATCAAAGCAGCGATCATTTGAATACCTTTAGTTAGTTCTTCAAGATTGGATGAACTATACAAAAAAATAGAACTCAAAATATACGAGGCGTGGATGGCAGAACAGTGGTTATCGCATCCTTTCACCTGTACCACTCGAGTTGTCTGATTATGATTTCGCGCCTCAGTCACATGTGAGAAGATACCAAAGGTTTTCACCGCGTCGGCCAGTTTCCTCCTGTAGTAACACTGGATCAATAAGAGTTGATCCTTACTGAACCTCTAGAAAAAAACAGTTTAGAACTGATAGAGCAATCCAGTATAAATAGAGTTAGTTTAGTTTAGGTTTCCTCCTGTAGTAACACTGGATCAATAAGTGATGGCCCTTACTGGACCTCTAGGAAGAGCAGTTTAGAACTGATAGAGCTATCCAGTATAAATATAGTTGGTTTAGTTTAAGTTTCCTCCTGTAGTAACACTGGATCAATAAGAGATGACCCTTACTGGACCTCTAGGAAGAGCAGTTTAGAACTGATAGAGCTATCCAGTATAAATAAAGTTAGTTTAGTTTAGGTTTCCTCCTGTAGTAACACTGGATCAATAAGAGTTGACCCTTACTGAACCTCTAGAAAAAAACAGTTTAGAACTGATAGAGCAATCCAGTATAAATAGAGTTAGTTTAGCAATAAGAGATTGGCCTTATTGGACCTCTCTGGAGAACACAGTTTAGCAATCTCGTTCCCAGAACGACGACGCCGTGAGAACGACGTTGCACAGTTTAGGACCAATACTTGGGGCAACTTACATCGTATCAACAGCGGCACTTGCTTTGTTGTATCTCGATTCGTCTGGTTCACCTACGTTAAACACAGAGTATCACTTGGTGGGTTTCAGCAAGCGTAATACACAGGACAGCCGATTGTGGTCAACTTTAGAGATGCTGACAATTATGAGAGCAAGGAAATTACACTACAATCTCAATTCTATATTTTGCCTTCCAATATACAATTACAACATATAATTTATGAAAAGATTGAACTTTATTTTCTCACTCTGATAACTGCAGGTTGACCACCATCTGCTGCACGATAGTGCTTGTGAAAAAAACTTTTCCGGTGTACAAACTAGAATCGTAAATGCACATACCTGACGTCAAGGTCACAATGGATGCTGTTGAAGCAGAAAGAGCCGCGAGACGGTTGGAAACATTTTGTCTGTTTGCATCCAAATTGTTCTGCTTCCACTTAAGTGATTGCTAAACATTCATAAAGATATATATCAGTAATAAATACATAAGGATATTTATTTATTAAACTTCGTCACTTACAACAAACAAGTGGCAGGGTCACCACAACAGTATACACCAATTACTGTGGGCCCTTTAAAAATTGCTAAATACAGTCAATTTAAGAATACAACACAAAACAACATATCACAATACAAAACTACACGGCGCAGTACAATACAATACAATACAATACGATGCGATGCAATGCGATGCGATGCAATGCAATACATAGCAAGAACAGGATTCAACTTCCACCGCCACCAAACATATTAGTTCACCAATTACATGCACACCAGGTCAGCGAAAGGTAGCGACAGTGGCGGCGAAACCCAAATCCCAAACTCGCTCAAACTTATTAATAATTCACGAGCAAAACACAAAGGAATTCAGCAACGAATGGTTGTCCTGATATCGCAGTAATAAACGTCCATAAATTAAATTAATTTGAGAAGTTCCATCGTACGACTCTTATTAAAGTGCTCCCACTCACCGGATCTTCTCCCAACGGAGGTAGGTCAGCGGATTTCTCCATCTCGTCACGCGCAGATCTGACTGATGTCAATCCCTGGCTGACATGTCCAAAAAATGCTTGTTGGGCATTACCAGGCTTATGAATCTTTGGCTGAGTACCGCCAGTCTAGAATGGCAAACGTATTTAGGGGTTAGCCTTTGTGATCTTATGTTTTCTTATACTGGATAGCTCTATCAGTTCTAAACTGTTTTTCCTAGAGGTCCAGTAAGAGTCATCTCTTATTGATCCAGTGTTACTACAGGAGGAAACCTAAACTAAACTAACTTTATTTATACTGGATAACTCTATCAGTTCTAAACTGTTCTCCCTAGAGGTCCAGTAACAGTCATCTCTTATTGATCCAGTGTTACTACAGGAGGAAACCTAAACTAAACTAACTTTATTTATACTGGATAGCTCTATCAGTTCTAAACTGTTTTTCCTAGGGATACAGTAAGGGTCATCCCATATTAAAGTTGTTTTAACAAAGCAGGGGCCGGTTGTATCAAGGCCGGATAGCACTATCCACCGGATAGCGAATTTTTCGACTGTTGTAAAAATGCTCCAAAAGCTATAAAACTACGAATGTAGACCCCACAATTAATAAAAAGAAACTTTAACTTATAAATGCTAAGGTTTAATCTAGATTATACAAATCAACGGACAATTTTAGGAAGGTTGGAAGATTCGCTATCCGGTGGATAGTGCTATCTGGCGTTGATACAACCGACCCCAGATCCTTACCATGGGTGCTTGATGACCAGACTTGGCTTGACCCGACACTGTTCCATATTGTGCTGCCTGCATTTGCCCAACATCAAACTGAGTCGCGCCTGGTCCTCCAGCCCGCATAATTCCAGGCAGAGCAACTGAACCGGGCTCAGCGTGCCCTATCTTGTTACTTTGTCGTTCAAGAATTGTACCCCTTTCATGTAAAAGTACATTAGATTAAAATTTATCAGTAAACCTATTTGGATGATGTGCGTAAGATATTAAGATGAAAATACAGTATTTATACTGTATTAAAACAAATCTGTTTGGCTGATTATAAGGTTTTGAAATCATTTGAAGCCAGGAGAAGTATATTTTTTCTTACTGAACATGCGAATTAGATTCCTGCTGGAGGCTGTCTCTTCATCATAGATGCAGTATCCAGGGACCAGGGTAGCTTGTGCCTTAAGGACTTGCTAAACTTACGGAGGATTAACAAATCAATGACTACAAATATACTAACTTTGAAGGAGTTACTGAATCTTCTAACATAGTAGACTCCTCATCGACATCCATATCATATCCTTCTGTTCCACGTTTCTGCAGAAAAATAATTACCTTGTAGAGTAGTGTGCCACAAATGATGGTCAACTACAAATGTACTGACATATATCGGAGCGGTGAAATGATGCTAAATGTTTCTATTACACGTATTTCCACCAAACACAAGGTCAATGCATATAGTGAGCAATTTAGACACTCCTACGAGTGTCTTTCCTTACACAGTTGACTATCATGCGCTGGACTGTTTCACTTAGTAAAACGTATCTATACACAATAGGACAAAACATTAAGTCATGTTAACGCGAGACAATAAACGTGTAAGATATTAAGACTGACCTTCTTGAGGATAATATCAATATAACCAGCAATCAATTGAGATATCTTCTCGCCTTCAACAGTTTGGACCGAGTAGTACGACTCTGTGTAATCACCGAAATCCTAGAAGCAAGGTAATGCCATAAAATGTAATGGGTAAAACTTTCTTACATGAGTCTGAAACACTTTACAGCCATAAATGATAAACTAGTGGTACCTTAATACTTAAGCCCCGGTCAAACGATGATGAGAGTTGAGGAGAGTCAGTGAGAGTTGCAACTCTCGCTCGCGTTTGACCACCAATTCTTATCACCTCTCATGCAGTCTCATCAACTTTGAGCTGATTCAGACTTTGATGATAGTTTTTGCAACGTGTAGTAATATCCGGTCAACTCTAGTGCAACTGTTGTACGCCGCATGAGAGCTGATGAAACTCTCATGCAAACTCTCGCTTGTCAACTCTCATCAACTCTCATTCTTGTTTCACCAAGGTTTAACTACACGATCTACAACACAATTCACGAACTCCATGATGTTACATGCTCTAATTATCTTCTTGTTGCGTCAAAAGTCGCTTCACTAACTTACCAATGTAAAACTGTTGGGTGAAGCAGCCCATCTTCTTACTGTGGTAAGAGGCCAGGTTTTTAGAGTCTAAACGACGAAGTAAATACGCAATTCAGCAAGATATATTGACACTCTATTACACCCGTCACCTTGACATGGTCGCGACGGCCACGAGCGAATGGAACCCAGGTATAGAATGGAGTTTAAAATGTAAGAAACTCAACCTCTTTCGTCTTTTCATCAAGTCTAAGTACGCTCTCCTTCGTGATTCCAAGTAAACGTGGCACCAGTTTGTTCTTTCCTTTCATTTTTTCCTGTTCACAAGAAAAACAAATATTTTTTTCAAAGCAAAATTCAACTAGCAGACAACAATGAAGGTATATGCGAAAGAATAACCCTCCTCTAAAACTCACCTTGACAAGGAAGAATGTGACGCCATAGGTCTTTAAACTACGACATAACTGCACATATCTAAACTTTGCTTGAAGTTCGTCAAGTCCGTGACATTTCTTGTGTTCCTGATGCACAAACCAACAAATTCCATGAGATACGGATTATTTAAATATTTAGAAGAAATATTCTACAAAACATACTTCTTTGATTTTCTTGTCAATTCCTTTTGACCTTCCATATTCTTTCGGCAGCATTTCTTTTATTCTACGAAAATAAGTTTCAGAATTCTTCAACAACATCTGGAGGGAATGAAAAAGTGACAAAAACGACCATTTGTCTAATACTTTGTCCATACTTACTCAATTTTTCCTGATTTATAAAACTGTTCTTGGTAATCACTGAATTGCAGTTGGATTTGCAACGCTCCGAGCTAGGAATAGGTGATGTATAATCAGTACACAAAACATGTATATCTACAGTGATTTACGCATGGTTGGTGGAAATTTTATGAATTTCAATTTCAAGCCAAATAACTCTGATTACCTGGGCTGCTTCCTCTTGGGTACACGGATGACTTCCCTTGATAATTCCATCACGACACTACAACATCGAGAAGGAAATTTGAACATGCATAGTATTTGCAACTCTTGAAGTACACTATTTGCATATTAAGGAGACAAGTTACAGCTTCGTTCAAAAAATTTGCAAGACATATTTTCTGCGTTCTGGCAATTTTTTGACGTCATCATTTCAGACCAAAAAATGTTTTTGTCTCCGACCAGTTACTAAGTTATGGTGCATGTAATGTTAAAGAGCACATCTTAATCTATCAAAAAAAAACACTCAGTTTACTATTTGCATATTAAGGAGACAAGCTACAGCTTCGTTCAAAAAACGCAATTTGCAAGACATATTTTCTGCATTCTGGCAATTTTTTGACGCCATCATTTCAGGCCAAAAATTTTTTATGTCTGACCAGTTACTAAGTTATGGTGCATGCAGATATAAAGATTGCAAAATTTTGCTTCTGACCCAGGTTTGCAGTTAGGCCAAATGACTAACAGGGTCACTGCAGATCCCAACATCTGACATGTACCCATGCTTTAATTACAAACCATATCATGTCGAGCGAACTGACCTGCATATAAAGAAGATTAAGTTGTACAGGATCCTTGATGTCAACATTTTGATCAGAATAAAAGAATTTTCTTTTCAAAAGCAGCGAGTGACTGTCGTCAATTGCTTGTTCACGTAAAGTTTTATCAAGATCGAGCCATTGAACTACAAGAAGATTAAAGCAAAGCTAAGCTAGTGCTAGTTGGAAATAATACTGCATTCGCGTTCCATTGTTTTTGGAACGCGTTCTAAGATGCGTTCGATGGGATTGCCTTTCCCAATTCGGTCTAAAGCTGTTCTCGAATCGGAAAAATTCCCAATCACTGGAACCTGACTGGTTGACACATAACAGAACGCAAATTAGAACGTGTTTGGAATCTAAAGAGCACCCACCTGGAACGCATGGAAGAACATGGTGGTTCATTTTCTATTATTCCTGAGCAGTACTGTAAACTAGATCACGTAGGATCCTACAGGATTGCACTTAGGTTCTTGATCTGGATTAAGTGATGCAAATATCATTTCCATAGTTCACTATTTTTTTCCAGTTATGTTACGTTACCTTCGTCATCAGTATGAAGTTTTTTCTTCATCTCGTCCATCTTTTTTCGATCTCGTTCCTCAATCCTTTTCATCGTAACATCTTTGGCTGAATGATGACCTGTGCCAGCTTTATCCTGGAATAATCAACATCAACATGTTTTTAATGCACCGGTTCTTAAATCCAAAATCCCATGCTCAAATTTTCCAACCTGTTTTCCATTGATATATCAAGTATATCTCACATGTATGATAGTCAAAATCAGCCAGGAGGTCGAGCAATTTACCACTCTTCTGCTTCATACAAAATGGCCAGATCTACTTTAGTTCTTACCTTTTTCAAAGTTCCTCTGTTCAGAGTGGCTGTCTTCATCTCTTCTTCCTCCAGAGTGTCCTCATAAAGCACCAACGAAAATTCTTCTGCATTTCCAACACCTAAATATTGAGAATTCCAGCATTCGTGTTTGGCAAAATACGATGTGTGGTGCCAGTGTACACATGTAAAAATGCACAAGTTGTAACAAGCCTGCAGCAGACTTGTACCAATGCTGTTTCAACAACTTGTTATCAGGATGTGTTCGCACTGCCTGTTCCCAGCTTGTTGACAAGTTGTCATTGACTTGTTGACAACTTGCTACAAGGTTGTTAACTCAACAGACTTGTCACAAGTTGTTCCAACAACTTGTTACCGTCCTGCAATTCAACAACTTGTTGACAAGTTGTGAGTGACAACCTTGTAGCAACTTGACAAAATCACAACATTGTTACAACTGTTGACAAGCTTGGTACAAGTCTGTTGCAAATACACCTTGTTAACAAGATGTGAGATTTTTACATGTGTAGACAGCGTGTGTAGACAGCGTGTGTTACAGTGAACTTTGGTGCTTTAGGATCAATCTACCTGAAAAATGCAACCAAAACTTCAACATTTTGAAATTTTCGTCCCTTTGCTCAAAACGTAAAAGTTCTTGTTGTATTTTTCTGATAGATTTTCCAAAAGCCAAAGTTTATTGTAATGGACATTGAATTCAGTACCTAGAGAAAAAACAGGTACGCAATGCGTGCATCAATCAGGTCCTTATTTAGTTGGCATTTGTATGGTAAGATTAAATTTGTTTTCTTTACTACTTTAACATCAATTGTAAGCCAATTTTAGTGAGTTATATTATTAAATCCTTACCCATTTTGGCACACACTGACTGTAGAATATCACCAACTGTTTTACTATCATCAATCTATTAAAAAGCAATATTCAGTACAGTAGCCACAAACATGTGGTAGCAAGAAAGAGGTTATTTCTACTGCAAACCCTTCCTCTACTTTTGACCTGCCCCAAAAGGCATACCACACAAACTTACCTGGACTGTTTTGACAGCACCATCCATTGTGTAAACCTTCAGAAGCCGAATCTTGCTTTTGTATTCTAACATGTCCTGAAGAACAGAGGTATTTCAAGTAAGTTACAGTACCAGGTACACCTTATAGCTGCACAACTTTGCCAGATGGGGGGGTGCTAGTTTATGATGTGGGTAGTTTGTGATGGGTGGGGGGAAGGGTAGTTTGTGATCAGGGGGGAAGGGTAGTTTGTGATCAGGGGGGAAGGGTAGTTTGTGATCAGGGGGGGGGTTTGTAATGGTGGGGGGGGGGGGTAGTTTGTGATGGGTCGTTTGATTTAAAGTTCAATCTGAAGTTCTGACAGCCACATACCCCACTAGCGAGTGGATAGAAGTTGAGCTGTCTTGAAGGTTCCAACCATCGACCTCGTTCATTCTCCTCTTCCAAGAATAAGCCATAATTTGTTCCTGAATCATAACAGTATTTCACTTGCATTAACAAATGTACAAATATTTCTGGAGTTTGGTCAGCCTCAAAAAGGTGAAACACTTCTCTACACTTCAAGTGAAAGCCTTCTTTTGACGTCTTGGCTTGAAACATCAAGAAGTGTTTCAATTTATCTTTTTTCCAGTATTCAGGGTTGATTACAAAATTTTCTTGCCTTCATTAATTAGTAAATACACTTTTCTTTTACACCAGTCACTGGAAACTTACTTTCACCTTCAGTAGCCTGTGGTACTTTCTCGTCAATAATTCTCAATGCATCTTGAACTAATATAGTTGGTTCAAACTAGAAATATAATAATATAATTTTGTACTGGAAAACCTGACAGCACAGCTACTATACCATACCATACCATACCATGCCATGCCATACCATACCATACAATACCATACCATACTATGCCATACCATACCATACCACACCATACCATACTGTACATTTCTAGGCATACCTGTAAAGTTTTAATGGTCTTCTGTTTCACTAAATTCACCTTCAGTGAAAGGGCAGCCATGTTTGACCCTGTTGAAAGTTTTTACTAGATAACACAATTGTATATCCAGTTACACATGGGCTATTATATTGGAGTTGGAGTACTGGTCTATAACTAACAAGTACAAAAGTTCAGAAAAATATAGGTAACTAGTACTTATAAAACCATCAAAACTGCCAAATGTGTATATAGACAATAGATGTCTTACATACCGGGGCAGGCTGTCTCCAAATAGTAAACAACTCTGAATTACAACTTTAATATATATTTATTTCACAACACAAATACAAAGAGATCAATAACATATACGCAGAAATTTCTACAATAAATCACTTTTCAACAACAGATATCTCAAAACCCACAATATTTTGTAGAAAATTCAACAAAGGCAAACAAACCAAACTTAATTGCCACATTGACCAGTAATTGTTACACATATCAAAGAATGTTTATATGCTAATAACTCTAAATTATTAGCCAATTTTAGTAATACTTAAACACACATATTTCACCAAGTTGAGCACTTAAGATCATACTAAAATGCCAATAAATTTTGCCAAAATATGTTATTAAAGATATATGCACCTATATGGGCTATCAAAAGTAGTTAAAAAACCTAAATAAAAACATGCAGTTATATTCAGAAAGGGCGCGCATTTCCGTCTGGCAAGTACGATGACCTCAAACCTCTAACATAACGATATAACAGCCAAAGTGTCTACTATAATTAGTAAATTTGGGACTATGTTTTTATCTCTATTATAGACTAAAATTACTTCGTCGAAAATATTCACAAAGATATGGTTTATATACTGCAAAAGTTAAACGAACGAAAATCAGTCTATTCCTGGCATAAGTTTCATGTTAAACTAGCTAATTCTCGACGAAAAATGACAAGGTACGACCACTGATGGTACGACTAATAAAGCGTAGTACAAATAGATTATAAACCGTCTAAATTTATATAATTAGGCAAACGTGATTGTCTGTATAATATACATGTTTTAACTCGTATTTAAAACAAACCTACGGATATACAGCCGTCAAATTGTAGTTAAAACGTATACTAACAAACGGAGAAACAGAATTAAAGCATAACACCAATTGCACACAATCTTTGATATACATTAAATCCAAAATTCGTGGATTTATATTTAACTACTCTCGCGTTCGATTCAATAATCTGTCGACAAAATTTCATTTACCTGTTATCCGATGTCCTCTGTTCGTGTCCGATGTTCAACGGAATGTCTCAAAGTGTTCAAAAAAAGGGAAACAAGTCCAAATACTCAATGATTTCTTGTATAAATTTAAGACGAAACACTCCCTTGTAAGCTATGTCTGGAATATATTTGGGGATATCTAATAACTTGTTCTGAACGAAATATATAGAGAGCTGGGGCGACTGCCCGAAGGCATGACGGTGCAATCCGAATCTCAACGAATGCATTTTGAGCGTGCGTGTTGTACTTTTTACGTGCATGGCGTGTGTCTATCTGTGATTTCATGCAGTGAACCACAGGTCCCAACTCTGACCTATGGCTAAAAATGTAAAATAATCAAATTATTGAACTTACTGGAACTGTATTTCAAACAACAGTTTGATTATTTCAAAGCACAATCGATGAAAGAACTTGAAATAACTTAAATTTTAATTTATATGAAGTACTGACAACAAGAAATGTGGGTGCACACGAGAGGGGGGGGGGGGGCAAAAGAAGAACACAAAACATGGTTTGAGCGACTGGGGACGAGTCAGCTGCCAAACCTTGCAGATTGTGCAGATGGTCTTTCCAAGTGGGTCTTTCCCGTCCTCAGCCTTGCCCGTTGTTGAGTGTTTCGCCGCAGGACCGTTCTAGGCTGAACGTGTCCCATTAGGAAATATACAGAATATTCAGGCAATTCAGCAAAAAAGAACCATCGGAGAAAACAAACTGTCCATAAACTGTTGCCATCTGCCGAAGTTAACACAAAATTCAAAATTATACACCGAAGTTCATCCGAACCTTCCGGAACACATCGAATTATCATGTGACATATGTTTCATTCCTTCGATCTATTTTTTCCAGTGAACTCAATTTGCTAAACAAATTTAAATTTTGAGGATATTAAAAATTTATGGAGTTCACTGATTTTTTCTTTCTCTTCTTTCGTCCCCCCACTGACCTATACCTCTGGACCTATACTAAAGCGCCCCCCCCCTCTCGCGTGCGCCCGCATTTCTTGTTGTCAGTACTTCATGTAAATTAAAATTTAAGTTATTTCAAACTTCAAAGTTATTTCAAGTCTTTTTTTTACAGTTCAAGTATGACAAGTAAGTTCAATAATTTGATTATTTTACATTTTTAGCCATAGGTCAGAGTTGGGACCCCTGTGAGTGAACTGATTTCATGTTTTCGCGAGAAACGTCGAAATCTTTATCATATATAGTTTATATTACTGTAAGAAATTGTTTTTCTGTCAAGTATGTTTTCAATAATATTCAATTGTCAAAAATCTCGCAAAATTATCAAATACACAGTAAATTTTTAACTATGAATTCAGACACTCAAATAATTTGGTCAGACAAAAAGAACACATGGAGATAAACCATACGAATGTGATGTTTCTACCGTTAAAGATAGAATTTTCGCAAACCTTATCAGTGCAATGTTTTGCAGTATTAAGGTGTTTTCACATAGAACACAACTCAATCGGCACAAAATAAGCATTTCCTGTGCAACAATTAAACAATGGCAACACATTTTATGAAAAGATAGCACAAAGCTTTGATGGCCCAAAGCTGATGTTGCTGTCGCTGGGATGTAGAAACATACAAAAGCCATCATTTTATTTAAAGTTATGTTTGTTTTCAACTTTGCAACAGATAAATATACTTCTATCTTCGAAAACATTGTTCTCAACTCGAACGGAAGGTAATAAATATTTACCAAAAACATCAAAGTTTTCAAAAAGACAACAAAGCAAAATGTCTGAATGGATAATTTTCATCAATGCAAGGATTTATATGATGTCACTCAGCACTTGTTGGCCTCAACCACTTATATGTAGGACAAGTTCGAGGGGCATTTCATCTTAAGGTGGCTCCCTACAGTTATTTTAGCTTTATAATAAATCGTTTTTAAACGAGTATTATCGCAGATGACGAAGTTTTTTATACTCGAGGGTAATATTCACCATCTATGGAATATTTAAAACCCGGTTCAGGTAGTGTCATCGTTGCCATGGTAACAAGTCAAGACGTAAGCCTGAAATGTGGTTACTATGCGCATAAAATTGTCCGTATCTAAAAAACAAAGTCGGTGACCCATCTTTTTTATTTCATATAAGTTTTAAGCATAATGTTCTGAAACTATTATGAAAGTTTAATCAAAATCGCTAGTGTGCAATTTTTTTAAACTCGAAAATTTTATATAAAGATTTCTACACTAGCGATTTTTTTTAAAATTGAAATATATAAAATTTACCAAAATTAAAATTTATGGTCAAAATTTGAAGATAGGTTACCGATAAAACTAAAGAGTAAAACGCATATAAAGGTGAAAAATTGGGTCAAAATTGGGTGAAATTTGCCCTACATAAAAACGTCGCTGACTAGTGAATGATAGTTTGCGGGCGCAAGATGTGCTTTCATCGTGCAAAAACGAGTGGCAAATGTTGTTTTTATCTTTTGATTTTGACGTTTATTCAATATATTTGAGAGCCATGGACTACCAAGAAATACTGTGGAGGGTTAGATCGATTTAAGTCCAATTGAATCCTTCCATTTACTCAGTTCACGAGCTTCAACAGCCGTACAGCTGGACATATCTTTGCCTAGTTTTGTAATTTTGTTGAAGATGAACAACAGAACAAGTCGGTATTTTGCTATAGAACTGTGATATTTTTACTGTTTAACTTGTAAAAAACATGCAAGTATCACTAAACGACTTTTATAACCTTTAACAGTTTTTATACAATAGTTAATAAATGTTTAATAAACTCTTATTAGTGAACATATCTAAAATGTTTTTGAAAAATTCACTTTTATATTCCTGTCAAGCTTTTTTTATCCAAGCGATATTTGTATCATAGTTAAAATCACTCATTGGTGTTACTGATGCTTTGTCACATAAAACTAAGGATTATTCAAAGTTTTTTCATTACAAATCTTTCAGAATGGTAAAAATCATTTTAAAAAACCGGTGTCACAGTGATATGTGTATCCCCGTGTTTTGTGTATCCCCATACTCATATCACTAGGGATATATGTATCCCCAGCAAATATGGCGGCCGTGTTTTGAGTATCCCTACCTGACCTCCCTACATTCCCAGATCCCTAGTGATATTGGTTTCCCCATGGTTTTCCATTTCAATTTTCACGGGAAAAGTTTAGTGAAAAATTTCCACCGGCGACGAGAATAGGAAATGAGGGCAGTTCATAACTTCATATATATTTACATGTACACTAAATTATAGAGCACACACTTACTAACCTGATAACGTTGGTGATGCAGTACTGCGTATAAATTATAACCTCATAAAATGGACTAAATTTAGGCAATGTCTTTCCATCTTACTGCAAATCTTTTACAAATATTTGTTGAAGAACGAAAAAAGTATCCACCTACCGGAGATTTGCCTTTGTTTTCTGTTAAAATTAGTGCTGTGCAAACTCCGGGTTTTTCACCTCCGGCTCCGGCCAAAAAAACTCCGGCTCCGGGAAAAAAACTCCGGCTCCGGCAGAAAATTTCCAGCTCCGGCAAATTCGTGAAAATTCGAAAATTTAATGGAAATTTTCAATTTCAAAGTGGAAGCACTATCTTTGTTTTTTATTTTAACACTTATGACTGTCGTCATAGCTGTCGTCTGCATGGCGCGAGAGCGCGTTCTAATTTATGATTGACAGCCTGAGAATGTTTGACAGTAGTTTGAAGCACAAATAAGTGCTGCAGGAGTTTTACCGGAGTTGAACAAACTCCGGCTCCGGCAAAATAGGCCAAAACTCCGGCTCCGGCCCTCCGGCTCCGGCGCACAGCACTAGTTAAAATCATGAGATCAGTGGTTAAAATCCTCATTCGCTTCGTTCGCTCCATGTGCACAGGTTCGCTCGAGCTCAGTGTTTTGAGTATTCCCACCGGGGATACATATATCCCTAGTGATATGAGTATGGGGATACACAAAACACGGGGATACACATATCACTGTGACACCGGGCGAAATATCTTTGTTTTGTTTTGATCGTCGAATTTGCGTGGGAAAGTCCACGTACTTGCCACGCGTTTTTGACTCTCGTCCCGCGATCATCTCATGCAGAAAAAGGCACTGAGGGGGGGGGGGGTGGACACATGCCACTGTGGCTCTCCGGTTCCTACGCCACTGATGCAGGACATATACATATAATCTGTGACTCCGTCTCAGAGATGGATATAAGAAGTTTTTTCAGATGTCACGATATGATGCCATTTTGGTGATTTGTATGATGTTATATGGAATGTCAGACAGATATATAGATCTATTGGTGAAAAACTAACAAATTAAATTTACATTAAAAATGACTGACTGAAAAATTGAACAATATAAGAAGATATATTAAGAAGAAATTTGGTCTAAAACAAAATCTTCTTAAAATAATATAAGATATAAGAAGAAATAATATAAGAAGATTTGCCATCCTTACTCCAGTAGTCCGTCTAGACAGTGGCATAGGAACCGGGGGGCACAACAGGGGGCATGTGCCCCCCCCCCAAGTTTTCTTCAAAGTGCCCTTTTCTCCAGCTAAAACAATGGAAAAAGTGCCCTTTTTTAATAGAAGAGGTGCCCTTAAGACAAAGTGCCCCCCCCCCCCAACTTGAAGTTGCTTCCTACGCCTATGCGTCTATATATAGTATAGATCAGTGCTGCTGGCATTTAGGCTGTAATGTTACCATAGCAACACATATTTGACTTATTTTGAGGGGACTGATTTTGCTATTGTGCAATCTTGTACCCCAAGCCTGCGATCCTTTGAGAGGATGAAATTGGTCGTATATATTTACATTTATGGTAAAATATTTTATCAACGTTAAGACTGTCTTCATTGTTTTAAACAACTATAGGGAGCCACCTTAATTAACATTTGTTAATCTTCATAGGTCAAATGCCAAATAAAAAATTGCGAAGCAAGGCCCCGAGAAGGCTGTGTCCGGCATGTCTTTTAGAAGTAAGTAAGGGTTTATAGAGTTATCGAGTTTCGGTTCTTTGATAAGGACGATCGAGTTTGTTAAAGATTTTAATAACGCTCTGTGACACTTTGTATTTAATGACCTCAGCTACATAAATGTTGTGTGTAAATCTTGAACAATCTATTCACCGATATAAATATTATTTAAATTTATTGCAAGAATGCAAGTCAGATTCCTCTAAATTCTGGAAAGGTCTTAAAGATGTTCTACATACAGAAGCTGTTTACTCAAATATTTCAAATCTTAGATTTCAAGATGAGATCTACTCGACTGCCAAATCAATTGCTATAGGTTTTAATCAGTTTTTTGTAAGCATTAGAAACATACTTGCAGAATTCTTTTTAAGTGCCCCTCATGAAAAAATTACTCAATTCTGATTGGTTAAGAGCAGTGCAATTATTTTTGTAATTGCACACTGTGCAATTACAGCAGTGCAAATTAACAAAACAAGATCAGAGCCTGGAAACGAGGCAAGAAAAATCAACATAGCGGCGGATATTAGCAATGTAAATTTTCACTTTTTGACGACTTTTTCTACACTTTCAATGGAAAATCGTACGTGAATACAACAATTTAAGTTCAAGGAGCACATAGACTGAAAACGTTTGCTAACAAGCAACGAAAACAATGCTTAAACGGCGTAGGTAAGTGCACAAGTGTTATCAAAGCGTGTAATTTTTCATGTAATTTTTCATGTATATTATTAATAAGTAATAGTATGGTTTCTCGTGAAATTTGGAAAAACAAACACTCGTGAGTTTTCAAAGACGTCAAATTGCACTCGTCCTTCGGACTCGTGCAATTTTGATCATCTTTGAAAAACTCACTCGTGCATGTTTTTTTCCAAATTGCACTCGAAACCATACTATTACCTATACGTACAAGCACTTTTACATTGAAAGCAATATCCGAAGATTTTGTAATTGAAATCATCAGACAGTTAAGGCCTAACAAGGCAACTGGCCTGGACAAAATCAGTGCACGTCAAAATCAGTTCACGTATACTCAAAACTGGGGTTGATATCATTGTGCCGTCTCTTACGCAATTATTGAATCTATCCATTGATTCAAAGATTTTCCCTACTATGTGGAAGACTGCCTGTGTTATACCTATCTTTAACTTTACTATCGAGCTATCTCAATCCTCCCAACAATCAGTAAGATAATTGAAAAAGCTGTACACAATCAACTCATCTCCTACAGCTACACTTATGGCTGATTTGCAAGTTTTGCAGAATAAGGCAGTTCGGATTATTTTAGATCTTAATCCCAGACCCTTCCCAACAGATGCTCTCAACAAATTATCGTGGAAAAACCTAGCAACTATAAGAAGTTATAATCGTGCTTGATACTTATAAAAATGCAAGAACAACTGCTTTATACATAATTTTGAAAGTAATCTTAATGAAGACTTCCATAATTATAACACTAGAACTAAATCAAATATTCGAAAAACAGCCGCAAATCGCAGATGGGGCCACTGGACGTCTATCAACTTTACCAGTGACGGATTGGAATTCATTGGACGTTTCTCTCAAAGAAACTCAAGATCTTAAAACTTTTAAGAGTCTGTTATATAAACACTATTTAGCTTGACTTATCTGTTCATTTTGTTACTTGAACTTATATCTGTTTTAGAAACTTGCTTCTAATCTTTAACAAGAAGTTTCTCTTTTTCCACCAGCCTTCCCCCCCCCCCCCCTCCGTAATTAATGACCAAATATCAGGTTGCTAAAAATGGCATCAAGTATACCAATTTTGCCCACGAATAATGATAGCATGCCCACCATTCGGCGAGTGTACATGCGATGGCAATCAGATCCATACGACTGCCTCACCCTTCGTCTTCACCAACTTACCGAGTAAAGTTGGATCTTCTCCATCGCATTCTATATTGCATCCTCTGTAACGCAACCTTTGAGACCAGTTACCGGATCATTTGACCACCACAATGTACTTACATACTCCGGAGTTCCGCCCCAACCAATCCCGCTTTTGGGGAGTTGTTTCTTCATTGCTTGTTTGAAAGTTTACATGGCTCTTTACACTAGACCATTGGTGATATGGGGCCGATTTCATGTGACGAATTCCATTTCTTCACTGGAAATTCTTCAAATTCATTCCTTTATCTGAAACCACCATTTTAGGTGGCCCCTGACTAGAAAATTTCATTCGTAGTTTCTCAACCGTCGTCTTTGAGGAGCTGTCGCCATTCTTGATCCCCATAACAGACCCCAAGCTTCTTGGATACTCGTAATAAGGCTTGATTTTATCATCTTTCACTGTGGCGGGCGATCTTTGCACGCGCTAAGGCTTGGTTCACACGAGTCGGATAATAAAACGCGTTCCCTCCAGGGCTTAAAAAGACAAAGCGGGAAGAATTTTCTTTTGAAATGTCTTTTGTTCCGCCTTAGCTTATGTCGACGTTTATGTTGCACACTTCACTGCATCCTTTGTTTTACCTTTTGTCTTCCTTATGCTTGTGTTTATCTCACTCGTGTGAACCGGGCTTAATTTAGTAAGGTCCGTCCACACGAGCAAATTTTTGGGACAATTTTTCTGTGATAACTTTTATTTGCTCGTTAATATGGGAGAATTTTCCCAGATTTTATTTGGCAAATACATTTGCTGACAAACTGGCGCGCCAGTTTATATGGCAAAGGAAAATAGTCACATGCGAATGTTTGCTCGATCGTGTGTATGACTCGTCACAGAATTAAATGCGGCATGCTGAAAGGTGGTTTCCAGGTCGCTATTTACACGCTCCAGATATATATATAGAGCTCACTGGGAACAGTTTTGGGACTTTTGGCGCAAAGACAACAATTATTTGCTGTCTCATCCACACGAGCAAATATATTTGTCAAAGAAAAATTGACACAGAAAATTTACTTGTGTGGACGGGGCTGCTTGATAAATTGTACTTAATGCTTATCTATGATTTACATTTATTTAGGTACCGCTTGCTCTAAAAGTGTGCCATTGTGGGCACGTGTTGCGCCCTGGCGCCGCCACTAAAGTACGTTAATTTTATTACTATCATTTAATTAGCCCACTAATGCTTAAGACTCCCCTATATTTTGGAAGTTCTCAAACGTGGAAGTCCAGTGTAAGTAGTATTCTACAGTAAGCTGCCGTGATTTGTGTCTGAACTACCTGAAAAATATATCTCAAACGTGGAAGTCCAGTGTAAGTAGTATTCGATTCTACAGTAAGCTGCCGTGATTTGTGTCTGAACTACCTGAAAAATATATCTGAAACGTGGTGGTTCAGTTTAGGTAGTATTCTACAATAAGCTGCCGTGATTTGTGTCTGAACTACCTGAAAAAGATATCTCAAACGTGGAAGTCCAGTGTAAGTAGTATTCTACAATAAGCTGCCGTGATTTGTGTCTGAACTACCTGAAAAAGATATCTCAAACGTGGAAGTCCAGTGTAAGCAGTATTCTACAATAAGCTATCGTGATTTGTGTCTGAAGTACTACCTGAAAAAGATTCAAAATACGTTCCGAAGAAAGCCCTTTGTCACAATGTTAGGAGCGTAGGACGGTTCAGAATAACGTGCATATTTCGTTCTACTAGTTAATACGATTGTCTTTGACCAACATAGGCGGTACAAGGTGCTCCAGTGGAAGACGCGAAACCTTTCGTTCATTATCAGGAAAAAATTACTAAGACAATGAAAGATTTATCTCGCAAAGGACAAGAGATGGTAAGTGATCAAGTGCTGTAGCATCCTCTTCCCAAAGGCCCCCCCCCCCTCTAGAATTGTCCCACTCACCCGAAGAGTGACTTTATATGAGAGTGGCATTGTGACACAGTGATTAGTACATGTGTCTTTCACCTCTGTGATCGGGTTAAATTCCTCCAATATCTAGTTTTCTGTCAATAATTTCTCCTCAGTCGCATGTAAGAAGAGTGCTCCAGATTTTATTCGTCCTGTATTTACACTTGATCAATAGGGGAGGGGGGGGGGGTACTTAAGGACCTCTAGGAATAACAGTTTAGAATTGATGGAGCTATCTAGTATAAAGGAATAGAGGGAAAATAGTAACATGCAATGACTTCTATTTTGTGTTGTAACCGCGGCACAGGCGTCCCAAGATGAATTGGCAAATGCAGCTGAATCTGCTGTGTCCAGTATTAATAAGTTGTCAGATGTTGTCAAACTTGGAGCCGCTGCACTTGGAGCTGATGATACGAACGCACAGGTGATGTTGCTGAATGCAGTTGAAGACGTCGCCTCCAGTCTGTTTAATCTTTTTGACAGTGCTAAAAACTCGTCTGGCAGGCATGGCGATGGTGCTGGGGCAGGAGAGGACTTAAAGAATTCAACTAAGGTATAATAAAGACTACTTTAGTCTATGCTGTACCTCCCCATGCCAAGTTTCTCAGAATTTCTCTGACCACCATTTTGACAACGACGAACATTTCATTTTAGGATATGATTGCGAAGGTATCATCTTTGTTAATGACGGTCAAGAGTGTGGAAGACAAAACGTCACGTGGTACAAGAGCTTTGGATTCCTCTATGGACGCCATCAAACAGGCTGTTGTTGTAAGTCTTCAACATACAGTAATTAGGACTTAATCAGACTTGAACTCTAATTCGTGGTTAATTTGGGTTTAATTATAGCTTAACATTAATGAGTGCTTAATTAGAATTAAAGTATTAAACCATGATTAGTGGTTAATTTGAGCTTAATTGCAGCTCAACCTTAATTAGGGTTTAATAAGGGTTTAATTACAGTAAAATCCTAATTAGGGTTTAACTTAATTAGGGTTTCATTGGAGTTAAGTCATTTTATGGGCCTTAATCCAAGAGCCCTCTAATACAGAAAATTGTCCCCCAGGTTCTCGCAGTAAAAGAGGCAACACCTGAAGATCTTATACGAAGTACGAAACCCGTTACCTTGGCAACAGCAAAGGTCGTAGCTGCAGGGAACGCGGGCAACCAGGAAGATATCGCAGCCGCCGCAAACATGGGTAGAAATGCTGTCACAGACATGTTAACTACTTGTAAGGTAGGTTACTGTGATTGTAATGATGGTTCAAAACGTGTTTTAACGTGTTGGTTGCCAAGTAGTTAATGTAGGCGCCTTTCACCGGGAGTCGAATCTTGCATTAGGCAGTTGTCTCGTTGTAATTTCGCCTCAGTCGCATGTGAGAAGAGCGATTCCAGTTTGACTCTAAACAAACAGCGTGAGTGTTCTACGTGTACTCCGGTTTCCTCCTGTAGTAACACTGGATCAATAAGGGAGAACTCTTACTGGACCTCTAGGAAGAACACTTTAGAACTGATAGAGCTATCCAGTATAGATAAAGTTAGTTTAGTTTAGGTTTCCTCCTGTAGTAACACTGGATCAATAAGGGAAAACTCTTACTGGACCTCTAGGAAGAACACTTTAGAACTGATAGAGCTATCCAGTATAGATAAAGTTAGTTTAGTTTAGGTTTCCTCCTGTAGTAACACTGGATCAATAAGGGAAAACTCTTACTGGACCTCTAGGAAGAACTGATAGAACTATCCAGTATAGATAAAGTTAGTTTAGTTTAGGTTTCCTCCTGTAGTAACACTGGATCAATAAGGGAAAACTCTTACTGGACCTCTAGGAAGAACAGTTTAGAACTGATAGAGCTATCCAGTATAGATAAAGTTAGTTTAGTTTAGGTTTCCTCCTGTAGTAACACTGGATCAATAAGGGAAAACTCTTACTGGACCTCTAGGAAGAACACTTTAGAACTGATAGAGCTATCCAGTATAGATAAAGTTAGTTTAGTTTAGGTTTCCTCCTGTAGTAACACTGGATCAATAAGGGAAAACTCTTACTGGACCTCTAGGAAGAACAGTTTAGAACTGATAGAGCTATCCAGTATAGATAAAGTTAGTTTAGTTTAGGTTTCCTGCTGTAGTAACACTGGATCAATAAGGGAAAACTCTTACTGGACCTCTAGGAAGAACAGTTTAGAACTGATAGAGCTATCCAGTATAGATAAAGTTAGTTTAGTTTAGGTTTCCTCGTGTAGTAACACTGGATCAATAAGGGAAAACTCTTACTGGACCTCTAGGAAGAACAGTTTAGAACTGATAGAGCTATCCAGTATAGATAAAGTTAGTTTAGTTTAGGTTTCCTCGTGTAGTAACACTGGATCAATAAGAGATGACCCTTACTGGACCTCTAGGAAGAACAGTTTAGAACTGATAGAGCTATCCAGTATAGATAAAGTTAGTTTAGTTTAGGTTTCCTCGTGTAGTAACACTGGATCAATAAGGGAAAACTCTTACTGGACCTCTAGGGAGAACAGTTTAGAACTGATAGAGCTATCCAGTATAGATAATGTTAGTTTAGTTTAGGTTTCCTCCTGTAGTAACACGGGATCAATAAGGGAAAACTCTTACTGGACCTCTAGGGAGAACAGTTTAGAACTGATAGAGCTATCCAGTATAGATAAAGTTAGTTTAGTTTAGGTTTCCTCGTGTAGTAACACGGGATCAATAAGGGAAAACTCTTACTGGACCTTAGGGAGAACAGTTTAGAACTGATATATCTTAACATTATTCATGGACCTTTCTAGGCCGCTGCTGCTAAGGCGGAAAGCGAAGAAGTACGAAATGCTGTTATCGTGGCAGGACGAGAAAGTGGAACAGCTTTTAATTCTATGCTCGCTCAAGTCCATATTGTAAGTGGTTTAGAGTTAAGTATTATATTATATTATTACAAGACATTTCTATCACATATTAGTTGTATAAATTGTTAGAATGGCTATTTTTCTTCGCAGGTTTTACAAAAACCAACAAATGATAAGAAGCAAGGTCTTGTTGCAGCATCAAGAAAGGTTGCTGATTGTCTTGGAGCATTAGTTAAATCTGCTGAGGCACTTAAGGGTAAGAATAATACATTGAAGAAAGCTGTTTGTTGGTGTCGTCGTTGTCGTTGCTGTTGCTGCTGCTGTTGCTGCTGCTGCTGTTGTTGTTGCTGCTGCTGCTGTTGCTGCTGCTGTTGCTGCTGCTGTTGCTGCTGTTGCTGCTGCTGCTGCTGCTGTTGCTGCTGTTGCTGCTGCTGCTGCTGCTGTTGCTGTTGCTGCTGCTGTTGCTGCTGCTGTTGCTGCTGTTGCTGTTGCTGCTGTTGCTGCTGCTGTTGCTGTTGTTGTCGTCGTCGTTGTTGTTGTCTTCGTCGTTGTTGCTGTTGCAGAGTAAACAAACTGCTATTTTTTGCCAGGTTCTGATTGGGTGAATCCTGAAGACCCGAATGTGATCGCAGAAAATGAATTGTTGGGTGCTGCCTATGCTATTGAAGCTGCTGCGAGGAAACTGGCTGAACTCAAACTGGCTGAACCTCGAGAAAGACCTAGAGTAAGTGTGTTTGTTAGAGGGTAGCGTTTGTTTGTTGGTGTGTTTGTTTTAATTGGTAGGTTGGTATGTAGTTAGATAGGTAGGTAGGAAGATAGGGAGGTTGGTTGGTTGGTCGATTAGTTTGTAGGTAGGTAGGTAGATAACCAAGGTAGGTAAAGGTAGGTAGAACTGGCGTAGTTAGAAGGAAGATAGGTAGGTAAAATGGTGTAGATGGGTTGGTGTTAATATGTTTAGTATGACTGGTTTGTTTTTCGTGTTGCTGGTCGATGACATTTCCTTTCTGGTTAAGTCTATATTTTTGTGTTTCCTTGTTTATTCCTGTTTTATCACCTTTATTAGCAAGCTGACGAATCATTAGCTTTTGAGGAGCAAATTTTAGAAGCCGCTAAAGCCATCGCTGCAGCAACGAGTGCGCTTGTGAAATCTGCTGCCACTGCACAGAGGGAGCTGGTCGCATCTGGTGTAGTAAGTGACAGTTTAACTATGAATATATTGTGAACATGCAAATAGATATGTGTTTATTTATCATGACTGAAAAGTGTAACAAGACTGTTACTTATATGCTAAAACATCTTTTATTATTTAAAACTTACTCTCTTACTTTATAGTGAGGATAAATAATAGGAAAGTATAACGAAATTGTTATAAATATTTTTAAGGTTTGCTCAGCAAGTAGTGATCGAAGCAAAGATGGACAGTGGTCTCAAGGATTAGTGTCAGCGGTAAGTGCTGGTTGTGTACTTTATGTAGAACTGTATCAAGTGTATGGCAGGTTATTAGTAATAATATTAACTCTGTTCTATAAAATACTTATTTCCAGGCACGTTTGGTAGCTACGGCGGTAGACTCGCTATGCGAAGCTGCCAATGGTGCAGTTCGAGCCACACAAGAAACAAAGCCGACCCGAACAGCGCTGGTCAAAGACGAGCACAGGTTAGTGTTGAGGCTTTGGAAATGAAGAGCATTTACTTCTGATTTGATCAGTATGCAATGTTCTCGAGTATTGACTGGTGCAGCTCAACAAAGGGAGCAGCAAATATAGCATTGTATAGTAAAGTTCATACAGTAACACAACAATACTTTTTATAGGGTGCAGGGAAAGCGGTGAGGAAAGCCTCAGACGATCTCGTGAACTGGAGGTCGCTCGCAAGAAACTCATGCAGATACGACAGGCAAGATATAAAGACGACGAAGATTCATCATGATCCTAATGTATCCATCGTGTAATTCCCAAATATCCCGATTTATCAATCATCCCTCTTATTTGCAAGAAACAAATACTAATGCATGTCGTTAGCTTTCGGACATAAGTAATGTGTGCTACTTTAAGGTAGGTTGGGATGCCTTTTTGTATGAATTGAAACGCAAACTATAGACTCTGTAAGGAAACGCAAGATGTTTCAAAATAACTATAGGTATTAACTTTACACATGCGTTTCCTTACAATGGAACTGTCGCAATTACTCACAGAACGAAGATAGATTTATTGATATGTTTCAAGTGAATAGACTTACTAACATTTCAGGGCAGCATTTTTTTCATGGGTTTGCCCAAAAAAGACTGAATGAAAGATAGCACATTTCAATTTCATTATGTTACCATAGATGAAATGTGTTTTTAATTTAATTTGTAATTTTGTATATAATAATAATAATTTAATTTGTATTAGTTACTATTCAAAAATATTATATAAATAGTGCGCATGCATGACGTGCATCTGTAGTTTAGGTATTAGTTATTAGGGTATTGGAAATAAAAGTGTTTATCTAAGAATATTACTGGGCATAAAAATAAACGTAAGTTGAACATTGTTCTTCGGTCTATATGTTGAATTTGGACATGTTTTTGCTCAATACTCTGGTTTAAGTGAATAAATGCAGTTCCCGGACAAATCCGGCATTCACGACCAGGGGCGGATCCAGGATTTTTCGTACGTTAGTCAAAATATCGGCCGAGCGCCGAAGGCGCGAGCAACCTAGAGGGGTCTGGGGGCATGCCCCTCCAGAAAAATTTTGATTTTTGAACCTCGGAAACACCATTTGCGGCACTCTGGGAGCAGCTTCAGCCAAAAATTAACTTCATAAGATGGGACCCATATAGCAATTTTCAGTCTCACTGACTCCAACAAATCACTCCTTAGGGATTTCACTTCACTTGATCAGACATTTAAATATTTGAATCATTGAATGTGTGCTCTTTGAAACTACGTCTGTGGCTGTGGATTAAAAACATGAATTTCACAAAATAACACATGATCGTATTACACATTTACACCAAGCTATGCCATGTGGTATTGCCTTTGTATATTGCTCCATATACATTATATAAATCCAGTATAGATAATATTAAACTAACATTAGTCCGCAAAAAGCATAAACAAACTTCCGATTCGCCTGGGTATTAAACTTGGTTCGCTGTAAATCTTATCTATAAAGTATATTATTATAAAGCGTCGAGTCAAAGTCTTGACCGCAATATTATGTAAATCAGTTCACCTCATCACCTACGCGGGTCAATACTTTGCGCACAAATAAACAGTATAGGACCTTACCTTAGGGCCGTACAACAGTTGCTCTTATGATTCGGCACCAAAATTTCTCCCAAGGCAAAAGCTTGTGTTGTTGATGGCGCTCACTAGCTCTTCAACAGAACTCTTCGGTGAAGCGTCTATTCGCTTCTTTAGATCAACTTCAATATCTTGAAGTTTTTTCGCAAACGCGGACTGTACGGTCTCGTAAATACTAGCAGACATTGGGATTTCTGGCTGTGCTACTTTGTTGAACCTTTAAAGTGCTTATAAACCCAAAATGGGTTTTTACTGATTCGGATAGAACATAAAAAGTTAGTTAATAAGTTCTAGATTAGTTTTTGGCTTAGACTTTTAGTTTCGGAGATATAAAGGCTCAAAGTCGCTATTTTGGAAAAAAAGTAGCGTCTTCCGGGGGACTGGGTCCCAGGAACGTGTGTATTTATTTTTACTATAAAAACTATTACATTTGGATAAATCATCTTGAAAAGTCGGCTATTTCTTGAGGAAAAAAACACATTTTTGAACTCAAACACATTTTTGAGTGTGTAAAGTAACCCTTCTAGTGGTTTGCATCGTCAATCGTGGAATATAGACGAAGGAATGGATTTAAATGCGATTTCAAAGTCGATCGTGGAGACGACCATGACACTTGCAGTAACTTATGTCTATAAATTCTGGGACATAGATGCCTCTTCTGGCGAACCAATTGCTTATAAAATTCTTTCGTATAGTATCAAATAAAGAAAGAAGAAATAAATGAACGAATGCAAGGGTTAAAAGTTTGTTGGAATGGAACTTAAACCTTTTACTGCATTGTATAGTCTTCATGCCTTCATGGACATGGGAATCGGTTGCATTTCATTTCTGATTTCTACACCTGCTTTAAAGTTGGTTCTCACTTTTATAGCAAGGAAGCTTGTTTCCCTACAAATTTTACATCCAAATTTACCCAAAATTTGGACATTTTCAAGAATAATAACTGGTTAACTGCAACTGGCCAACCCACAATCTAATGAAATTGGCCCCCATGTATATTCTCACAGAACCTTTCATAGGAAGATTGATTGATTGATAGATGATCAATACACAGATATCATAAACTGGATATATAGATATATGGAATTATTGTGACAACACTAAACATTAATTGCCACATAAATAGGCTTAGAATAATATTCATCTTTTGAGAATGTTTTAGTGGGGAAACATATCTAATTTAATAAATATAAGCCAAAAGGCCAGTATGCGATCTGTAAAACATCATATACTTTCTATTACAGTAGCTTTGCCTGTGGGCAGAGCAAACATGCTTCAACTTTCACATTAGATGTCTGGTGTGAGAGTGATGTTTGCTTTACTCACAGTGTACACACATCCAACTTTCTTGGCATGCCCACATAGCTGATTTAAGTGACTCAGAAAGGTGCTTCTCTGTGCAAGTAAAATGACTTTCTCTCCATGGAGGGAAATGGATGTTGACCCCCTCCCCTACCAGATGTCCTTGCACATTTTATAAGTGGAATCTCTCCTTCCAGATGGGTAAAGTTCCTCCATAGTGGGAGTCTGGCTCTTTTCTAGGTAACCCATTACCCAAAAAGCAGCTAAGGTTTAGCCAATCCAATCAAGCGCAGTTAACCCATTAATTGGCAGTACTCTACCACTGATGAGTAAAATTTGCCAATTAATGGGTGCCAATCCAATCAAGGGGCTGAGCTATTAAAAGTGCACTTGCCCCCAAGACACAGTAGAGTCACAATACAACATATATTGATAAAGATGTTTAATAAATATTTAATTAAAAATGTTAATTCATCTTTCACTGATGGTTCCAGTTTACTTCACTGATAATCTAGATGAAATCACAAACAAATAGTTTAATGGGCTATACAATTTTGAAGTGTATATCTCTATTCATGGAATTTTTTCTTAGCCTCCCTAAGGTTCTTCAACATAGGTGGCTAACAAACCAAGGCCTAACCGCAGAAATGCCTGATACTCAGGTTAAGGTGGTTCCACTAGTGGGACAGTGCAGCACTTGGTGATCAACTTTGTGCCAAATACATGTATCAATCAAACATATAGCATCAGTATCTCACTGTCATATAAAACATTTGACATTGACCACATGTGTAGGATAATACAAGACACTGAAAGTCCACATATAAAGTAGGTTGAAATCTAAAAGTAGAATGGCCTATTAATTTATATTAGTTAAATACCATAAAGGCATTAAAGTTGTGATAATTTTCACATTGAAACATATATGATATATTATTCTATAACAGCAGTATGTAATCTCTCAGAGGTAGAAGCACTTCAATCGATTTGTGTGCCAACAAACACCGTTGTATACTAAGCAAATAATATGCACATTTAGGTGGCATGATTCAACGTTAAATATCCAAAGTTCATACGCGCGAATAGACATCATTGCATTTGTTAAAATCACAGCTTACCTGTATGTTGATTCCTGTCCTATGTTGGGACAACTGGGTACATTTGTCTTTGTTTATAGGTCGATAACTATGGCCTGTATTTGCCACCAAATGTCTCAGATCGATGAGTTTCGGTGTCCTCTTTTCTATCGGTTTAAAGCCGCAATAGGTGATTTATCATCCAAAAAAGGTGTCAGATAGCTAGATATATTACTGTTGGTACTTTCTGTGTAATATCACGCACAAACGAAACATCGTTTAGACAAAATATGCAAAAAAACACAATACATCGATATCTTCGCCATATATTTCTTAGTTGTTTATCAAAGTTGGGTTCCTGGGATCCAGGCCCCTTGGTGATATTTTGGTCGCGCTACTTTTTTTCAGAAAATGCCAAAATTTGCCTGTTTGAGCCTTTATATCTCCGAAACTAAAAGTCTAAGCCAAAAACTAATCTAGAACTTACTAACTAACTTTTCATGCCTTATCCGAATCAATAAAAACCCATTTTGGGTTTATAAGCACTTTAAATTGCAGTTCTATAAATATATTCAGGCTGATCAGGCTGACCAGGCTTACTCGCTCTGATCGGTCAAAATTATGCAGCCAATGAGAACTCAGATATTTTTTAAGATTGGCCAATGGCAGAGCTTATATTTGTGCCCCTGATGAGTTGCCCGGTCAGAACTCCCCGGAAAGTGGTCAACATCGCTGCTAACCAATCAAATGACCAGATTTGCCACCAAGTCGGTCAAGATTCAAGCGGAAGACCGCTGTTTTGACTGATCATCATATTGCTTTACATAAACCTTTACCGCTGAACGCAATGTAATTACTGGACTACAAACTTAAATATGCTGACGCCACTGAACCAATTTGATAACTGGACCGCGATTTGAATTCGAATTAATTAACTTCGCAATTTTTTACCCTAGTCGCGTCACACGCGTGACCGGGTTGACTACCCCTGGATCCGCCCCTGTTCACGACCAACCTCGTACCCAGGCTTTTTTCACGACCCGACATTTCAACACTCCAGTTTAGTATTTTTATCAGGGGTGATGCATCTTGGGATTGAATATATTGTAACGAAACTTCAGGAATTTGTTAGCGAAACTCTCCCTAGATTTTTAAAGCGTATATCAATTTACCATCATCTCATAGAAATCGGAGCGAATAATCTAATTGTTTTAGTAGAAACCAGCATTATAAAATAACATGTATGTAACGCGTGCTCTGAGATTTCGCGCGCTTTTCTTAACTCTCGCAACATTCCCGCGTGTTTGGATCAGGCCATCCAAACACGGAAACCAAATTGTATATTTCAAAACGTTTTTCATAATTTATTGAAATAAATTCGTTACTCGCTATCTATCGACAATTAGATAGCGAGTAGCGTAGCCAATCAAATTACAGCATTTGCAATAGTATACTAGTATCATCTCTATTCTGTGCCAGCAGGGCCTTTTTTAAGAAATCATCAGTGGGGGGGCCATCATCGAAAGGGGACATAACAAGTAGGTGGTGTATTACAGGTGTGGGAAGGCGAAGGGGGGTCTGGGTCTCTGTATTGTATTCTTGAGTCTCTGTGGCTTGATTTCCTGCATTTTCAGAGACAATTTTTGATAAATCCCATCTAAACGGAGCCAGGTTTTGTTGTGAGAATACCATAACTTTCCTCTAAACTCAGTTTTTTTCCCTTGTTGGCTTATACTTTGGACAAAAGGGACCTTCACTGGGGGGCAAAAATAGCTTACTGGGTGGCCAACAGGGGGTTTTTGCCCCTCCAGTACATTAGTTAAAAAAGGCCCTGTGTGCCAGTATGATTATACTGTGGCGTGGGTGGGTCTCAAATTTTATCAGTTTACATCATCGTTTTCAAAAAGTTCCAGTTGCAGTGCTCCACATGTATCCAGATTTGTTGCGTTTCAAAGGTTTCCACTCTGGAGACTGTTATGTTTGTATCCGCGTTTGTTGAGATATGCGTGGACAAAAGGCGCGCCTACCCGCAACAAAATGTTCGTGGATACAAACGAATCTGAATGACGCGGCCTGAATGCAATAAAATGACCACATTGAAAGCATATTTCTACACTTGTTTTATTATATATATATATATTGGTGGCTATAAGCGATATTTGGTGGCTATAAGCGATAATGCAAAAGCTCACTTCCCTTGTGGTCGTTTGAGCACTCTGGCCCCAAGACACTTCACGCACGTCTGGATGCGCATGTGTCTGAGTATTGTACCACATGCGCTTGGGAGAGCAAGCGTATGGTGTATAAATACGAAGTCACTCGCATCTAGACTGCGTTACAAGCTGCACTGACGAGCCGTTGAACGGCGAAACATGCATGTCTGCAGATTTGACTATATATATATATATATACAATATATATATTTCAACAAGGATTACACTAAATATATTAACATTATTGTGCAGTTCTACACAATCATGCTATAAATATACTACTCAAACTGGTATTATTGTTAGTATATATTATATTATTGTGCAAAAAAATATTGAACCTCAAGCAGGGCTTGAAACAGCAGCATGAAATAATTTTGAATATTCTACAGATTGTTTCATTTCATTTGCTTACTATAAAGCATATATACTAGTTTTTCAAATTGTCATGCAACCATATAGTCGAATAAAACAGTTTAGCAGGGCAAATATATAAATGATGAATATGAATAACTGTATGAAGAAAATTAGGGCCATAGGCCATATTGTTTTCTATTTTGAGCCCTGTCAAGGCTGTTATAACTTATAAGCCAGGACTAATAACCCATAATATGTTACATGAAGTGACTTATACAATATTACTAGGATATATACTAGCACATAGTGCTCATATGTTAAAACCCAATAAGACAAACTGAAATAGGAAAATTGATCTCAATGGCTATTAATAGTGAGACTCAGAACAATACGCAGTACAATAATGAAGACATAGACACAAATTGCAACAAAAATTGCAACATGAGCTAGTTTCTTGGCCCGCAATCCCATCTCCTGTGCACCAGCGTGATCACCAGCTCTGTACAGTTCACGAGACTAAAATAATAGAATGGAAATCAGTTGTTTGTTTTGTTACTGTATTGTTTATTTGCTTTGTTTACTTGTTAAAAATTCAAAGCTTGTTAAAAACTTATCAAAAGAGACAGTGTGTCTATTCCCACATGAAACTTTAATGTTTCTCAGGACCATTTTCACTATTTTCACTTTCATTAATGCTTACTATAGTCTCACACAAAACTAAATATTCATTACACAAGTTTCAAGAGAGGTAAAATAATGTTTTTATCAGAATAGTTTCCTACGACTCTGGTGATATTTTGTTGCAAACAACATTGTTAACGACATTAAAAAGCATCTTTAATTTAATACCGGAACTTAACATGATTGACACTCAGTGCTTACCCTCACTGACTTGAGCATAGCAAATATTCCAATGAAGAAACAGCAAAACATACTGACAATGGATACCACCATGTAATCTGGGGGTGGTGCTGTATTATGTATGATAACTGCACCTCTTGGTTGCTGAAAATGTAAAACATTGAAGATATAAAGTTTAATAAGATTCAAACAAAATTCCAAACCTATATTAAAACAGGCTTGGTCATTTTAAATTATAACCCATATTACCTTAACCTTAATCCTATAAACCCAAACAAATTCTAACCCAAACCTTAATTCTAACCCTAATTCCCTGGACTGGATTGCCAACATTCTGTACCCCTAGATCTATTTGCAAATGCTTACTAAAGCCCTTGAAATAAAGTTGATTTTCAATTTTTTCACAAGATATTCTGCACTGTACCTGGGTTATTACTGTAGTTTGGGTATGTGGATGGTAGCCAACTCCAATACCTTGTGTTGTGTACCCTGGTGCAGCCCCTTGAGCAGGGTACCCTGGCTGGCCATAGCCCGGGTGGCCATAGCCTGGATGTACCCCTTGTTGAGGGTATGGGGCTGCCCCAGTTTGTACAGGGTATGCCTTTGTTTGATCTTGGCTGGAATAGCTGGGTGGAGCTGTCGGAGGATAGGGGGCTTGATTGGGATATGGTGCATTGTTAGATGGGTATGGTTGAGGGGGTGCATTAGGTGGGTATGGTTGAGGAGGTGCATCAGGTGGGTATGAGGTATTATATGGAGGAGGGGCCCCTAAAAATTAAAAATACAAGTATGAATAACACTAAACTGCCTGGAGTGTCAAATGTTAGGTTTGTGAATGTAACTTGTTCAATGATTACATTAAAGACTTTATTTAAAGTGGCTGTCAAGTCCGTTCTCTCAATTGTGTCTTCTGTTTACATATTTTGTTTTAAATAATGAAATTAAAATTCCGATATGTGGCTCATCACATGTTCAGAATACTTCACGAAAAGCAAAATTGAACTGCTAAAGAGAATATTTAGCCCCAAAACGCCAAATTTTGAATGTAATGTTTTTAGCAATTTTGGGGGTTGAGCAAAATAAAATACAATATGCCTTTTAATAGCCTACTACTTCAAGACATTATCAAGCTTATAAGATAGGAAACATAGCATACCTTCACTTGCCATCTGATATAACTACAAATTTACAATAAAAAGCAAGCTATTAAATTCTTTGTAGTTTTGATAGTTTTCCTATTTCACTTGTACCCTAAAAAGATACTGATATTTGAGTTTTGTCTGTTTGGAAGTATTCATAAAACTACGTCTGGGAATAAATTACATAATCTTTAACGTTTATAATGTTTAATATAGAAACGTCATTAACTTTATTGAAAGGCAATGTTTGTATTTTAATATAAGACTAATAAGAGTAGACTGTGAGACTGTTTTCAAGATTAGCTGAGCTATAATGAATACCCATAATTTTTAATAATCTCTGGTACAATCTAACAACAATATTACTTTAGCAAATAAAACAATATCTAAAAGCCCAAGGAAGGGCTTTCAAAATGTTATCCAAAAATATACGATTTATTGCTTCAGCGCCGTTTAAAAGGTCGACATCAAATTAAATGCATTTATGTCTTGTTTTCACTGAACAACATAGAGATTTTACCTTTATAAATCCTCTGGCAAACAATTTAAACGAAATCAACACAAGCAATGTAAAAAATTTCACGACGAAATATATCAAATATAGAAATTTGCTGTCTCATACACAAACATCTGTTCAGACGTCACACCAGTATTGTGGAATAATGCATAATTAATCTTTTTACGTGTAAAGGTCAATTAATTCCTTACTTTAAAACATATTAATAAATATAATCCCTAATTCTTGTATGAAATATTGATTGTTTACTGGACTATTCATGTAAAGTTGTAGCCCAAAGTATGTGGCAGTTTTTCATATGATATATAAAATTAATTCAATTTTAAAAATTGTTCTAAAATGACTGACAGAAGATGTTCTAACAAACACTGACGCAATCATTCCATCAGCAACACTAGTAAATACAGTTCATAATAGAATAATGATACATATTTATAAGTTAAGTCATTCATTCATTGTCTCTATTTCACATCACAGTTTTTTCTTTTCCCTTTTTTCCTGTTTTTGCCTCTTCTTTTCCTCCTTTAGTTTCTTTTTATTACTTTCATTCTTTAACAGTTTATATATCATAAGTACTGAAAAACATGGAAAAATACTGTATAAGCCACATATTTCCAAAGTATCATTTGAGGGCATTTAGTCCTCTTGCACTTATCGACCAAAAGCAAAAAGGTGCATATATATAGTGGAAGAAATTGGAGTTCATTATTTCATCCACTGAGTGGCAACTCTTTTCAAGTTTTCCTTGCGATGTCATGAATGAGCTCATTTTAAAGTCAAATGCAATTGGTCTTTATTTAGGAGCTTATAGTAACTGATAGATATAAGTGAAATAAAAGACATTTCAGATCGCACAATACGATAATACGTGGTTGGGGCTGACAATATGACTTAGGTAAAACAATAAAGCTATATAAACAGTGAACAACAATAAACAAATACTGTTTTCAAATCATAACAATTACTGATCCATAATATATATATATTTTTAAAAAACGGCTCAATAAATAAATCATTATACTGTATAAACTAGCTACAGTTCTTGAATTATAGCATTTCAAAGTAAACTAAAACATAACGAAAATAATAGATCCTAGCTTACCAACAAATATTACTAATAAAGCTCCTGGTATAAGCAGTAAGTTTACATCAATTTTAAATCGTTCAAACGGT
Organism: Trachythela sp. YZ-2020; assembly: GCA_016169945.1. Classification (NCBI taxonomy): domain Eukaryota; kingdom Metazoa; phylum Cnidaria; class Anthozoa; order Malacalcyonacea; family Clavulariidae; genus Trachythela; species Trachythela sp. YZ-2020. Next base: position 474,075 of record JADLSH010000023.1, on the reverse strand, counting down.
GCAGAGTCGTTTGCACCTCCCATTTAGCTAATCAGTTCAAAATTGCTTTTAAAAGCACAAAATCATAAATATAACACCAACGAAAATAGCACTTCTAGTTTGTTACTTTGTTATTGTTTTGAAAATAATTTAAATACACGTGGCTCAATATTAGGAGAGGCTTGAGGCGAGGCTTGCCCGATTTTAGGGTGAAAAGGTGAGGTGTTGCGGGTATGCCTGCACTGCCTGTCGTAACAATTACACCCTAAATTATCGGGCTTTTTCCTCACAATAAAAAATCATACGTCAGAAGTTGTTTAATTTTGTTAAAAATAGTTCTGTTTATATATTTTACTGAAAATTTTTTACTTATTCTGTTATTCATGTACAACACATAAAATTTCTTGTAATGTAGATGGAAAAAATGAACATTACTCGAGAAAATTGCATTTATACACATTGTTATTGGTAGGTAATTGAATAATGTATTAATTAATATTTAATTTATAGTAATTAATGATTAAATGTGACTTCTTCTATTCAGTGAAGAAAACGTGTGGAAATTGTGTGAAAGTTTGAAGGAAAAAGTAGATCTAGATGAATTTTATGTTGTATTTATTTCTAATGCAAACAAACAGGTATATAGATAACTAATTAACACTAATTAATGTAATTATTGTCAACAAGAACTACCTTTCATGACACACACCATGTCCATTATTATAGACACTACCTACACCAGACCCCCACATTTGAGATATTTTTCAGGTAGTTCAGACAAAGACCACGACTGCTTATTGTAGAATACTACCTACACCGGAACCCATGTTAATTGCCTTAATTATAATGATATCCTTTTGTTTGTAAAGATTCCTTTATGGTGTCAAAAATCAAGTGCAAATCAAGTACAACCTGTAGTATGGGTGAGCATATTACTTTTAATTACAATGTCCAATCAGCTGGACAACTTCAAATCTGTACAGATACAAAAGAATGACAGCGCCAAGTATAAAAGATGTAGCTGGCAATACCCCATCTCTGTCTAGGGACATCTCTCTCTGCCATCCTAAACACATCTTTCTTATGCAATTGGAACATCAATATTTTGACCTGCTTTTCCCTGTAGGATTATCATGTGATTCTACTACATGAAAGAAATACAGATGTCGAAGTATATGACTTTGATACCACACTAAACTTTCCTTGTTCCATGAAAGAATATGTCACGAAAGCCTTACAAAATGAAAATAATTTTATTACAGCTTTTCACAGGTTAGTTGTTTATTAGCCTATTATGCTGCAAAGGCCAGCAATGGGCCCTAATGCACCCAGTTGCTTTGATATTTTACTCGCATGATGATTTTTGCTCACCAAAAGTATGACTGTTATCAATTGTTTCAGATATTTTCGGGTTCTTCCTGCTCCATACTTTCTAAAGATATTTGCTTCTGATCGTTCTCACATGAAAAGTAAGATCGATGGAGGATGGATAAAACCGCCACCTGTTTATCCACCAATCAAAACACAAGGTACTTAATTTAATACTGTAACACTACAACCTTCTGAAAAGTTGGTTGACCGTTAAACATGTGCTTTAACGTCTCAAACACAAGCCCTAAATAAGCAGCACTTTTATTTTTAGATTCTTCAATGAATTTGTTTGAATTGATTGACATGTGTACAGGCAATGGTCATGGAACAATTATGAACATGAACAATCTACTGCAACGCTTTCATTGTCAAGTTGACTGGCTAGAATAACTGTAGTTTAAAGAATTATTCTATGTATATGCAGTATTAATTTATATCTCATACTTCCTGTATCTGTTATTTCATGTTGTAAATAAGTATCAGCAATTTTTCAATGAACTGAAACAATGGAAACTAGGATTTTGATTTTTTGTAGGGATGCTTTTGCAATAACATGGTATTTAACATGTTCTTTCATGTACAGAATGATTAATGCCCTCATGAGATTTGGTACATTACGTTTTGCTTAAGAAATTGCGTGATCCGGATCTCGGCTACAATCTTTCCACACTGTAGCTCACTTTGTATACACAAATTATCAACCTTTATCAACGGAACAATCTAATTCTCCAGTCATTTCATCACTGGGAATATTCTCTATAACACCATTGTCATCATCAATAATCAAGAATTTCTCGTATTTCAAATCTCCAAAACTGCTGGCTTCATTAGTAACAGTACGTCTTCTTTCAATATTGTCTTCAACATTCGTAACATCATTCTTAGTTATCATGTGATTCTCATCTTTCTGTATTTCAGTCGACTGAAGGGCTTCTTCAGTCTGTTCTAGATCTAGTGCCATCTGCTTTTTATCATCTGCAAAAATGTCTTCATAAGTAGCTCTTGTTTCAATATTTGCTTCAACATTTTTTAAATCATTCTCAGTTACTGTGTGGTCGTCGTCATTCTGTATATCAGGCGACCGAAGGACTTCAATCTGTCCTAGATCTCTTGTCATCCGCATTTCCTCATTTCCAAAATTATCTTCATACGTGGCTCTTGTTTCAGAATTTGTTTCGTTATTCTTGACTTCATTGTCAATAATTGCCCGATCCTCATCTTCTTCCATTTCGCTTGACTCAAGGCCTGTTTCAACTTGTCCTAGATCTGTTGCCATCTGCTTTTCCAAAAGAAACTTTTCTCTCGCTTTGTTAAATTTATCTCTGTACGTTTCTCTTGCGACCTCTGTTAGGATCATCAGGCTTTTGAAGTAATCCTAGAGTAAGGGAAATTACAATGTCATGCTGGTGATGATGACGATGATGATGCTGATGGTTGTGATGAAGATAGTGATAGTGAAGGTGATGATGGTGATACTGATGGTGGAGGCAATGATGGTGGTAGTGATGATGGTAGTAATAGTGATGATGATGTTGGTGGTTGTGGTTGTGATGAAGATGGTGATACTGAAGGTGATACTGATGATGGAGGCAATGATGGTGGTAGTGATGATGGTAGTAATGGTGATGATGATGTTGGTGGTTGTGATGAAGATGGTGATAGTGAATGTGATGATGGTGATACTGATGGTGGAGGCAATGATAATGGTAGTAATGGTGATGATGGTGGTAGTAATGGTAATGATGATGTTGGTGGTTGTGATGAAGATGGTGATAATGAAGGTGATACTGATGATGGAGGCAATGATGGTGGTAGTGATGATGGTAGTAATGGTGATGATGATGTTGGTGGTTGTGATGAAGATGGTGATAGTGAAGGTGATGATGGTGATACTGATGGTGGAGGCAATGATGGTGGTAGTGATGATGGTAGTAATAGTGATGATGATGTTGGTGGTTGTGATGAAGATGGTGATACTGAAGGTGATACTGATGATGGAGGCAATGATGGTGGTAGTGATGATGGTAGTAATGGTGATGATGATGTTGGTGGTTGTGATGAAGATGGTGATAGTGAAGGTGATGATGGTGATACTGATGGTGGAGGCAATGATAATGGTAGTAATGATGGTAGTAATGGTGATGATTATGATGGTGGTAGTAATGGTAATGATGATGTTGGTGGTTGTGATGAAGATGGTGATAATGAAGGTGATACTGATGGTGGAGGCAATGATGGTGGTAGTGATGATGGTAGTAATGGTGATGATGATGTTGGTGGTTGTGATGAAGATGGTGATCGTGAAGGTGATGATGGTGATACTGATGGTGGAGGCAATGATGGTGGTAGTAATGATGGTAGTAATAGTGATGATTATGATGGTGGTAGTAATGGTGATGATGATGTTGGTGGTTGTGATGAAGATGGTGATAATGAAGGTGATACTGATGGTGGAGGAAATGATGGTGGTAGTGATGACGGTAGTAATGGTGATGTTGATGATGGTGGTAGTAACGGTGATGTAGGCTGATGCGATATTGAAAAAAATCGATATATCGATATCGAAAAAAAAATATCGATATTTCGATATTTTTCCTCGATGGAAATTCATTAATTTTTAAATCAAATTTTCACATTTGAACCCGGGTCGTTCGACGGCATTAAACGGAATGCTGTCTTTTGCCAAGAAATGCGTGATAGCATCTGTTATTTCTTTCGCGCGTTTGCTGCTTGACTGCAACGGGGTTTGTTTTTCCATTGCCTCCATAATGCTTGGCTGCGATGGCGTTCCATGTGAACGTTCGTTGCCTTCCAAAACGGTAGTTGAGGAAGCTTGTTGTTTCTTCTTTTCCAAGGTCTTGTATACCATGTAATGACTTGTCTTCAGATGGGACATAAGGTTTGTAGTATTCCCACACTTGTTCTTCACGATTTTCCCGCATATTTGACACTCGGGGTCATCTTTTCCCTTCTTAAAATGGTTCCAAACAGCGCTTGGCATGTTGATATCGATTTTACGGTAAATTTTCGGGTGAAAGAGCAAAAACTAACAAACGAGTCCGGAGATATCGATTGCCGAATGAGTCGGGATATACTGTAACTGTCACAAACATATTCAATTTATTCTTATATTCTATTTCGAGCTTGCTGACTCATCGTGGACGAAATTATTTCAATAGACTGCGACAGTCTAGCTTGTAAAATATGCGCCTTGGGAATTGAAAATGCATTAGTCACGCTAAGTCATGACAATATGTGACAAATTTGGCCGGAAACAAACAAAGTCTCGTTTTGTCTCACCCGCTAAACTGCAATTAGTTTCTGTTAATTTCCGTAACAGAAGTTTCAGGGAGAATCAGTGATATCCGGCTTTGACAGCGTTCGCACAATATCGATAATTATCGATATATCGCAACAGCCTACGGTGATGATGATGGTGGTAATGATGAAGATGGTGATAGTGAAGGTAATGATGGTGATACTGATGGTGGAGGCTATTATGGTGGAGACAACGATGGTGGAGGTAATGATGGTACTGGTCATCGTGCTAGTGTACCTGTGCACCATCATAGTAAAATATTCCAACAATACTGACAGGAACCTTCTTCAACAAAACCCTGCCAAGAACTTGTCTGTTCAAAGAGAAGATAACTGGAACATTCTGAGAGTGACATACATCGATGATGTTTGAGAGCAAGTCATCCAGGCCACCTAGTAAGCAATTTGGAGTACAGATATTGTAGGTTTCTTGTTCATCCTTAATTGCAAAAGACGTTACTTATTGAGTGGAACTTACCTTTAGATTTTGTCGGTTCTAAATTTGGTGTCACTATCACACATTTTAATTTCTTCAACTTGGCATGTTTATACACCTCTCTTAACCCACACACAAAACGTCGCCTCGCCTTTGCCTAAAAGTAGTTAATAGTTTGTTACAATACTAACCAAATAACGAAGGGTATAACGAAGATAAACCACGACAACCACGGCAGCTTATTGTATAATGCTACCTACACTGGACCCGGCTATCCATCCAACCCTTGTTTGCAACAATGTTGAGTGATGTTGGAGCAAAATGTGGTGTCTGATTAAACACACTGTTGTCTACCTTTATTGGATCTTTATGATACAAGCGATCTTGAAATCTTATCAATTCCTTGAGTAGTTTAATGACAACTCCATTGATATCATAGTCGAGATCGTGATCACAGTACCTTATATAAATCAAGAAAGACAAATGTGAAACAAACAAACTAGCAAGGTAACTAAAACTAACAGGCAGGTTGGTTGTGCCAAGAAAAAGGAGGCAAACAATAGATGAATAATCAGACCAGCGGATAGAAACGAAGAGAAACAGATACTCAGACAGACAAAGCGACAAGACGAATTGTAGAAGCGTTCAAAACTCTGACAGATCCAACAAAAATAAAATGAAACACACGCACTCATAGACATGCAAAATTCCCTCACTTACTCACGAAACTTTCTACTGTGAATGGTTTTCTTCACTTCTGCTGGATCTAGAAGAAAACATAAAATGAAGACTCAAAAACGCATTACTAAAACCCCCATGCTAATTTGCATATTCTGAAGAGTATCATGTATATATAGGTACATAAAGAAATAATTAAAAAGAGAAAATTTAAATTCTCAAGTTGACGTTAAAAGAACTAAGAGTCTAAGTTCATTTACCAATATCATCTGAATCCTGATGCTGTTCATCCGATGATCCTTTATCAGATTTTTCATCATCTGACGATTGTGGCCTACAACGATAACGGACAAAACTACAAGTGCCTTTCATTTCTTTGACCCTACCCAGGGAAGGCCAAACTTCAACGGCAGTTTTGCATGCTGTGAATGTGCTCCAGTTTCCTCCTGTATTTAACATTAGAAGGCGGGAACAGTATGAATAAACTTAGTTGAGTTTATGTTAACAGATGTCGAAATAGTCGAATCTTACTCAGTTGGCGATTTTCCTTCTCGACCCATCTTTTTGTCTTCCCGTTCCTTCATAAGAATCTAAAATAATAAGGTTTTTTTAGTAATATAGCATTAAGGTTTGTGCTGTCCAGTATATGTTATTCTCTCATTAGACTATTTCTACATTACTTCTCGTACATATAATATCTCTGTGACTGTACCTTTCTCATTGCACTTGGCTTTTTCTTTTTTGGAAACTCTCGTTCCTTGCTGCGGAAGACGATGGGGGCAGTTGAGTCGAGGACATTTGCCACTTGGGTCTAAAATCAATGAAAACATCAGCTTCGCTTTTTAAACACACTTTCCGGCGTTCTAAATCACTATAATAAATGACTTCTCATGTATGATATCTCACGTCAGGTTTCTTGGAAATCCTTGTTTCTTTCGGCGGTAGTGGAGCTTGAGCTGGCAGGAACCCTCCTGTACGAATGACTGGTTTCCTTTTTGAACTTGACGATTCCTGAAAACGAATGGAAAATACAGTTAGTTTACGTTGGATCTCAAACGTGGGGGTCCAGTGTAGGTAGTATTCTACAATAAGCTGTCGTGGTTTGTGTCTGAACTACCTGGAAACGTAGAGGCTTCCGGGGTATGCCCCTTTTCAGGAAGTAAGCAGTGGCTAAAACGTTCTGACAAAGGGCCTGCACTCGAAACATCGAAGTGTTTTTAAACTTTTCAGGCCTGTTCACACGATCCGATTTGTCGATTCTCCTCCTGACGTATGTGATTTCACACAATACAGCAACAACTACACTTTTCGCCAGGTATGAGCCAATGGCAGGAGAATCAGATCGGACAAATTGGATCATGTGAACAAGCCTGCTACAAACATATTGGTCGCGTACCATAATTTTCGCCAACATATCACCAAAATCTAGAGTCAATGCTTCCTGGGATTTCTTCACAGTTTGAGGCTGTGCTTCCACACCGGATTTTTTCTTCTTCTTTTTCTTTTTACTTTTTCTTTCCTGTTCTTCCACTTCCTGTACATCCATTCCCTCCTCTTCGCTTGCCTCGCTCGGGATTCTCAAAACTCCTCTCTCGTTTTCCGGGACGAGCAACTAAAATTTTTATGCTAAGTTATAATCTTGAAAAGAATACATTCACAAAGTTTTTTGTATTGAGAAAGTTAGTTAGTTGTGCTTAACTATGGATTATAGAAACGTATTTTTATAATCCATAGTTTAACTGTCGTGCAGCAGATGGTGGTTAACGAACAGTTATCAGAGTGAGAAAATTTAATAAAAAATTGAGATATTTAGGTTAATTTGCTTGCTCGTTCACTTATCTGTGTCAACAGTTTTTAATTTAACCACGATCTGCTGTCATTTAACGCTTACTGACACCCACCAAGAGGTGATGTTCGATCAAGTATAGGCGTATAGCAGAGTACGATAACAAACCTGGGTATTTGGTTTACTTTTCAAGATATCACTGTAGGATAATGGAGGTCTAGTCACAACAGTAGAGATGTTCACAGGAGTTCTAGGAGAACTTCTATTGTCATGATTATCAAGTCTTACAGAACATTTCTTTTCTAAATCTGAGACTCCGTGTGTTGATCTAAAAGTGTAAGAGTCTCTTGCTGCTTTGAAGGAATGTCTTGTTCTTGTACTTGTACTCCCTAGAAATAAATCAGGTTCAGTCAGTGGATTAGCCATTCATTCATTCATTCATTCATCTCATTCCAATCAAATCTAGTCAAATCTACCTCCATCTTTAGGAATGTTATCGTCCCAATCTTTCCGTGGTTCCCTTATCATTCCTTTCTTATCATTAGCAACATTTCCACCAGATCTCCAATCTTTAGAACTTCTATTTTTCGCGACATCTTCACCATGCGTGTCACGCATTGGACCACTTCGTTCTCGCGAGGTTTTGCTTCGGTTCTCGGAGAATTTCTTAACTACCTTGGATTTTAGGTTAGTTTGTTCATCCGATCGAACTTCGCTCCATGCAACAGGACGCTTTTCTTGTCCTATTGTCACATACAGTACATTGATTATATAACTAACCCCATTTATAATGGATATTAATAAATTTAAAACAGCAATTAGTATGCTGGAATTTTCTTAAATTAAATTGTATAGATAGATAGATAGATATTTATTCATATAGTATTGCATGCTCGAAGATATTAGCTCATTTGTTGAGCTACTCTGTAAATTCGAGAGTAAATAAAGTGTATGTTATGTTATGTTATGTTATACTGAATAGCTCTATCAGGGAATAGCCCTTTTAGTGTTACTACGGGAGAAGGTAAACTAAACTAAACTAAACTAAACTAAACTAAACTAAACTAAACTAAACTAAACTAAACTACAGTAACTTTCCTTATACTGGTTTACTTATAGCAAGGTTCTCCCTACAGAAAACCTGCAAAGTTTGGTAATAAACATGTGATCTAACCGGAATGCATTCTGGTTGGACTACAACACAAATGGGACGCAAATTACAAGGCGTTCGGAACGGGGTTTATAGAACACGTTCAGGTCCCGTTACTGATGCGTTTTCTGGTAGGTGATTTCTGAGCAGAATGGGTTTAATACCCAGATGTTGTACAACAATAACAACTAAATCTCTTACTGTAATCAAGGGCAAGGCACATACTTATCAATGTTGGAATTGAAATTCATGCTTACTAAAGGATCCATCTTCCTTATCATTCGATTCAACCGTTCCACACATCTTTTTTGTTTTACTTCGAACAACAGAAAATCCTTCATTGTCGGACTTTGTGATAGTATCTGCTGATTTTGTATTCACTTTGTTCTTGTTAACCGTCTCTTTTTTCATATCTTCATGCGCTTTGCTTGTCATAGATTCTAAGGTCTTTTGCTGTTCTTTTGGCTTATCCTTGAACAGTCTTGGAGGTTCGTTATAAAAATAACTTGAGTTGTTATTAGACTTTAGTTTGTCACTAAACGACATGCCAAATGGCTTGTTCCAAACTGAAGGTGATGTTTTAAATTGTTCATTTGCTGTTCCAAGGGCTGGGAAATCTGATGCAATGTTATCTTCGGTATTTCTAGTAAATGTTGCTGTTTCATGATAATCTGGTTCTTGCTTAAAATCATTATTTTTGCCAGCGTTTGTGACATTGCTTGTTTTAAATGAAGATGGATTTGTCTTTCGTTTTGGTTTTTGCTTTGTAGGAGTGGTGTTACGTTCATTCTTGTCCACAACTTTTTCATTCTGATCAAAAAGATTAATATTTATTGAAATTAGGGACTATATTTTGTGTTTTGTAGTGATGAGTTTAACCAAGTTTTATTGTATGAACTGCATAGTGGTAGGTTTCACCAAGTGTTATATAGGGCAGAAGATGATGGTCAACTTCAGGCCTGTTGATACTTATTATTAGGAGCAATTATTATTATTATTAGTTATTATTAATCCACATCTCTCAATTCTATTCATTTTTCTCCAAATACAAGACTACTTTGTACAATGAAAAACATTAAATATTATTCTCTCACTCTAATAACTGATGGTTGACCACCATCTGCTGCATGATAGTGCTTAGTGAAACCCACAGAGAGTGAAGAAATTAAGAAGTTTCTGATTGTAAATCAATGGACCAGCTGATCTAATAACAGGGCCACCAAGGAAAGGTGTAGGTGCTGGGCATTAGCTACCTTTCCATGTTTCCCTGTTGTCCTTGGAGTCACAGTTGTCGAGATTTTTGAACTTTTCGTTGCCGTGGCATCACTTGATGTTTGAGTATGATCTTTGGATGACTCAGGTTTATTGTGAAACCAACTCGGAACAAATTCAGCAACATCCGCAGTAAGTTTCCATGAGGAGCTTTGTGAAACGTTTGCCTGTTTAGAAGATGTAACAGACTGCTGTCTCGGCACAAAAGGTGTCACATTTGGAGACAAGGACATGGTACCTAGTAAAAGGTTAAAAAAATACAGTATATACCATTATTGGTGGAACAGTGGTTAGTGCATGTACCAAATCGCAATAAGAGTGCTTTGTTGCATGTGAGAAGAATGTGTTTGAATCTACCACACAAACAATGCATGATTAATAAGAGATATCTGCAGAGAGTCTTGTTAACCATTAATATGCTTAGCACTCTGCTCTTGACGAGTTAAATTGTCTGCTTTGACTAACACACAGGCATTTGTTGTGGGTGACGTCAATACAATGAGGGTTAGAGTTAGATCAACAAACCCACAATGAGTGCCTGTGAGGTAGTCAACCCCAAAATTGTCTGACATTGGATGTAGTAAAACAATGCAATAGGGCACATTGGAGCACATTGAATTATGGGTTAATCAGACCAAAAAATAGGTACATTGATATATATTTATACCTTCATTTGGAAATCATAAATTCATATTTTAACCTGCCATCAGCCCTAGATTTACATAGTGATAAATTCTCCGCAAATTTGTTCATAACTTCTTGTCGGTAGAAGAAAACAAAACAATATCTATTTGCAATTTGTTGTTTACGTCATCGCAAGACTATCCCACACGTCCTGTGTTTCTCCTGGGCACTTCATGTAAGAATGACAAAATTACTCGGAGATAATATTATTCCCGTTCCCTCGAACGATCAAAATGACAAATTTATTAAAATAGACACTCGAAAACCGAATCAAAAGTATCAGTATAAATGTGATGTATCAAATTGTATCAAATTATAAAGTCTAGTTGCCTCGAAACATCAAGCTATAAAAGACGACAACTATCGAATATTAATAATGCCAGATCCTACTTTTGCGAGTTCTTTACTCCCCGAAAAATGCCATCATTCGCTGTTGAATTTGGGCGAAGGTGAAATTAAAACAATTGAAAATCTAAAGGCATATTTGGGGAAACAAGTTGGCTTTACGGAACAATATATACATGGCATTCAGAAGTTGAATTCTTCTAGTGATATTGCTAAATTTGGTCTAGATGAGGATAGTCCATTCGTCAAGGTAAATATGTGTATGAACTGTCAGATCTAGACAGTATCGTATTTGATCGTTTTATCGTGTGAAATGACAGTAATTATTTTTATTTTCATATAATATGCTGGTCGTATTTTAACCAACACACAATTAGAAAGTGGAACAGTATGCTTGCACATTACCACATGAAAAATGAGCTAATTTTTGGCTTCTTGTCAAATATAGTTAAGAATTTGATCGCAATTTTACGGTAGACAGTGGTTGTTTTTCTTGAAATTAAATGAACTTTATTAAAAGAATGTGCTAGAATTGTTGTTGATTGTAGCAATTATGATTAAAAACTAACTAGTTCTAGACTAGCTTCTAGTTCGTTGTTGCCACTTTAACTTGAATTGTACATTTTAAAACATTAATTAGTATGAGTAAATATGGTATATGTTTAGATATTAACAGATTAATGAAATTCTTCTCAAGTGCCCTTCATTAATGGGCAATTGGGCAGTAGGCATGTTTCCTCATTGCTGTGCTGGTGTGGTCATGTCTTGTGACAAATTGGTTAATATGACTATATCATATATTGAGGAAGGAAGAGGGGATGAAATATATACATTGCCCTTTGATAGGTAACACATTAACCCTAAAAACACTTTGACAGGTAAAATATCTTGTGCTAGCTAGACAATCTTAAATAACAAAGTAGAGCACATTGCGGCTTAATAGATTTAAACCCATTAACTGGCAGTACCCTACCACTGACGAGTAAAATTGTCTGGTGTTAGACAGAGTAAAATACTAAAGTAGGGCGCATCTGGGCACATTGCCAGCTAATGGGTTAACAAGAGACACTGGCAGAGAGTTTTGTTAACCCATTAACTGGCAGTACCCTACCACTTACGAGTAAAATTGACTGGTGTTAGACAAAGTAAAATACTAAAGTAGGGCACATTGCAAGCTAATGGGTTAATCCAGCCAATTTAATATGGATTATATAAAATTTAACCTATGGATCTACAAGATGTCCTGATGGGTCCTTCTTGATTCTATTACTCTGTTTAACGACAGCTGATTTTACTTATAAAGGAGGAAGTGTTGGGCATAAGTGGGTTGATAATTTTCATTTTCAGACATGGCGAGTATTTTACTCAGAAAACATTCAAGTTTCAGCTCTTCTTAATCAGCTTGTTTCAAATTTCTCATCATCTATCATCCCTCGACTGGACAAGTTATTAATGCATATGAAAGAAGCGCATAAACAGTATAAAAATCATAGATTTCGTATCGACAGCGAGTTAAAGACAGTTTGCGACCAGGAGAGCAGACTAAAGGTAACATATCAACAACATGCGGAAGAGGTGGAAAGTGCTAAACAAAGATTGGAAGGAAACAAGGGAAAAACTGATAAAACTAAGCAAGATAAGTTTAAAAAGGCTTCCTTGAAGCTCTATCAAAACCACAACGAATATGTGCTTGCATTAAGCGCAGCAACAATACATCAAACTCATTATGAGTCTGGGATTGTCCCAAACTTAATGAATTCATTACAGAATGTGAAACAAGATTTGGTTAATGAATGGTAGGTAAAAGTGTGGTAAATTTTTACTTTATTTTTAACTTACTTGCTGCATACTTAATACTTCAACACTGGTTAATAATTCGAAAAACGTTTATCTTCAAACAATTTTGAATTTGTTTTTTTAGGAAGAGTATTTTGCGTGACATAAGCGAACATATAAAAGCATACTCTGAACGATATACAAAACTTGCCGATGCTATAACTTCTTCAATGGAAGAGGTCGATGATGACAATCCATATGAACCATTCATTGTTAATAAGGGGTAGGTTTATATACAGGATATTTTTGTATAATATAAGTTCATTATAATCAACTGTCCTGTGACTGTGTGTATAATAACCTTAGTGAACACCATGAGCCACACCCAGGCTATGCATTTGATGAATCTTTATTGAATATTGCAACAACTGATCTGGAGCCAAATGAAATTGGACTGAATGACTTGACATTAGAGCAACTTAAATCAAAGTAAGTTTGATGCCTGCTATGATAGTACTAATTAAATTGCGCATTATTAGAACTTGTGCGCACCTTATGTTAATTAATGTAGTGTCACAGGAAAATGCAAGCAAGTTCTAATTTTTCCACTGTGATTTAGAAACACTTTATTGGAAAAATCCTTTTCTGAAACAAAAGCAGAGTTAAATCAGAAGGTGAGCTTTGATAATTGACCGTTTTTTAGGATGTATACATTCAAATATTGACCTATTTTGGTATGCATTTAGAGTTCAGATTATCAAGCATCAAAACAGATGTTGACTGAGCTAAAGGAGACATCAAATTTTAGTTTAAGCAAGTAAGTGAAATATTTTTAGGAGATATACAGTAAATATAAATGTCGCTCAAAGCCTCAAATGAAATGTAAGTAATGTTGCACCGATGTACAATCCATGTAACAACAGTACCAAATAGTTTTTCTTTTGTATGTAGTATATTTGTCAAGCAAATGGCTGTGGCTGACTTGTCGCGTGAACTGAAGGAGTTGAGTTGTACTCACGAGAAGGCAGTGGTATGTGGATAAACTATTCGAGCGCTTCTATAGATTTGACAAGTGGCTACAAATATACAGTACGATAACAATATTTATCATTTGCGCGCCAGCTTCCAGCGAAAAGTCATTACGCAGCTTTTCAGAACACATCCTCCAGTTGGACGGAGGTTTTCTAAAAAACGAAGCAATTTCAGTGTTCTAAACACAAAATAAATTGTTAAATGAAGTCAATAAAAATCGCTGTTTTGAAAAGTTATTACTAGCAAGAAGACAGTGACGACGGCAAAATATGGCATGACTGTCGCACAAATAACGAATCTTGTACTACTCGACTACTTACGTATGTTTAAACTTAACACCTTGGAACAATGTAACACTGCGTTATTCAACAGTCACATTTATTAATAATTACTTATTCTTTCAAGGCACAACGCGAAATTGTTGGCAATGCTTTGGATGGATTAAATGGAAATCCGCCACTAAAGTGGTCTGACCCACATCTTTCAAATAGCTCAGTAAGTTAATTTTACTATAGGTGGATGTCACTATTATTAAAGCACTATATGCAGCAGATGGTGGTCAACCAGCAGTCAGAACATAACGTTAATTATTTTCATTTTATATACGTGGACGTTTTGTATTGGGGGGGGGGGGGACAAATAAATGTAATTGGGAGATTTGGTTTAATTTTCTTGTTCTTATAAATGTAAACCTTTGACCACCATCTGCTGGCCGCACTGAAAACGACCACAATTGATTTGTACCAACGAACGTATTTGACAAGAGACATATCAAATCAGTACTTGAGTGTTACGTATAATGTATATTATGTCGTTTAGGATTCATTTGGAACGCCCGATACAAGAAAATCAGGACGAACCTTGCAACGTTTGAACAAACTTTTAAAGAAACCTCTCCCTTCACCTAAGAAAAGTACCTCAAATGACAGCGATAATAACCATGAGTGGAGTCCAGGCCACAGCCCTGACGAAATAAACAGTCACAGTAGACCACTGCCCATTACACCTGGAGATGAAGTCTCAGATGAAGTCTCAGATGACGACGATCCAGCTGATTATGACGAGGTACGTATCCAGGCCCCTTTGTGTTGAATGAGAACCTTAATAGGAGTCTTTGGATGTGGGGTAAATTTCAAGCCAATTGTCCGCTGAAAATAAGATATTTGTAAGATGTCAGTCAAAAAACGAGGTAATCAGTTAACTCCATTCAGCATACTGCAGCATAACCGCAACAGAATCGTGGTCTAAGACTAAGGGTAGCTAAACCGCGTCCTAGCCGAAATTGAACCGCAACTAAATCGCCGCAGTATAACCACTAACCGACTTGTAATCGACTTGTAATCGACCACGTTTAACGTAAACCTCCGACTATAAGCCCTGGGCTTATATATACTCGTTCGTAAGCATATATTTCTTATATATACGCGTTCGTTTTTCATGGGCTTATACACGGGGGAGCTTATATTCGGGGGGGGGAGCTTTGCCCCGTCACTAGCATCAGTTATGATACCGGTATCATCTTCATCGTCTTCCTCACTTGATGTTTGGAGTGTTCTGAGCGTTAATGAATATGATGGGCTTATACACGGGGGAGCTTATATTCGTGGGTGGGGGGGGGGGGGGCTTTTATTTGGAATGGTTTGAGCGTTAGTGAATATAGTGGGCTTATACACGGGGGTGCTTATATTCGGGTGGGCTTATAGTCGGAGGTTTACGGTATTTGACAAAGTTTCGATCCGTAATGCCAGATCTTCATGAGTGCAAATACAATGTATAATCTATTACATTTTCGTCTTTACGTAGCCAGTTGAAGTTGCTCTTCAAGACGAGCTCTGGTACCATGGAACAATAACCAGAGTGAACAGTGAGGCTTTGCTCAAAAATAATGGTGATTATTTAGTGAGAGAAAGCAACAAAAAACCTGGTAATTATGTCTTGTCAGCAAGATGGGAGAATATACGACATTTTATGATACAACAAGACGAAATGGTAAGTATTATTTTTTCTATTAGTTCTATCGAGCGAGATGCCAAAGAAAATCTTGATATTTAAGTATTATTCATGTCATAATGCTGCGGTTTGTGAAACACTTCGATGTTTCGAGCAGAGGCCTTTCCTAGTTGGCAGTGGCTATACTAACCGCAGATTCCACCACCGCAGATTATGTCAAATACTGTATGCGATAATCATCAAAATTATAGCAAAAATATGGTTATGCCCACCGAGCACTATCGTGCAGCAGATGGTGGTCAACCTGCAGTTATCATAGTGAAAAAATGAAGTTAATTCTTTTCATTATATGTAGTAGTCTTGTGTTGGAGGGAAAATAGATAGAATAGAGAAATGAATTGAAATTTGGCTGCTCTCATATTAGTGCCAACCTGAATTTGACAACCATCTGCCACGCCGTAACGCCTACTGATCGAAATCCACCAAAACACTCTCCTCTTTTGTCCAGGGTAAATTCCGTCTAGAAGGTGAAGCATATTCCACAGTGACTCATCTCGTTGACTTCCATAAGAAACATCAATGTGTTGTTACCAAGAAAAGCAATGCTTTACTATTGAATCCAGTACTACGTCCAAAATCTACAGGAAAGAACTTGAATCATGACAATATTGTTATACAAAGTAAACTAGGACGAGGCCATTTCGGCGACGTGATGAAAGGACGATTACGAGACAGTGGCGAAGAAGTCGCGGTTAAAACGTGCAGGGATAATGTAATACCGGCCATGAAGGAAAAATTTTTGCAAGAGGCTGAGATTTTAGCGCAGTATGACCATCCGAATATTGTGAAATTGATTGGAGTCGCTATTGACCAAGAACCTGTTTATATTGGTGAGTTGTTTGTTTTGTGATGGTGGTGATTTGGGTGATGGTGCAGTGATGATGGTGGTGGTATTTGTATTTAATCATATTTTAGCACGGTAACCTACATATCAACCTATACGTTTACTAATTACAAAAATAAAATGGTTGTTTTTCGTGGTAGTGGTGGTGATGATGATGATAGTGATGGTAATTTTAGATTGTTGATTCTACATTTGACTATTCTTCTTCTCATCTTTAACAGTAATGGAACTAATGCCTGGAGGTGACTTTCTGAACTACCTGCGGAAAAACGGCAGCGAAATCTTACGACAAGATTTACTACAGTATGGTATTGATGCAGCTAACGGCATGGCATATTTAGAAAGCAAGGGGTGCATACATCGTGATTTAGCTGCTAGGAACTGTCTCTTGGATAAAGTAAAAATATTGAAGATTTCTGATTTTGGCATGTCTAGAGAAACCGGTGAGTTTTTCGGTCGTCACAAATATTGTTAAATTGCAGGAATACATTGTAGGACTAGAATTAGAAAGCTAAACTGTATATGTAGTGCTCTATTACGAACGTGCGGTGCCAGTGTGGGTAGAGTATAGCAAATACGGCGGTTGACTGTTGTGTAAAACTACCTGAAAAATACAATGAGAACTTCGACGTTTCGAGCGAAGGCCCTTCGTCTGGAAGTTAGTAGAATGGGTCGGGGGAAAACATGTGCTTTAATAGTGAATACAAAAGCGATCACGTGATAAAAAATAAACCAATCAGATGGATTTAATCAAAACAAACTATAAACAAAATATGGAAATCACATAACAAAATATATTAGCATATAAGGAGCAGCGAACAAAGATAACAAAGCAAGAAAGACAGAAAACAAGGAACGAAATATTAGATAAGATGTAGAGTATCTGCTGATGGCAGGCATAAACAGATAGGAGCTAAATGTAAGAGAGGCGCTCATTAGTACTAAACGTTATTCTTAAAGGTTCAGTAAGAGCCATTCCCTATTGGTCCGGTGTTACTGTAGGTGGAAATCGGAGACTCGAAGAAAACCTGTGATGTTTGGTAGAGTGTTTATGCATAATGTATATATAATGTATATATAATGTATGGCCTTTCAACGCGAAGGTGATTCACACCACATCAGGGTTCACTCATCATTTTCCTAAGACAAATTTCCTCTCTGTATTATATAGATTTATATGAATGTTCCAACATGCGAGAGATTCCTGTCAAGTGGACAGCACCAGAGGCACTCAACTACACACAATACACCTCAGCAAGTGATGTTTGGGGTTTTGGTGTTCTTTTATGGGAGACGTACTCCCTCGGTAACACACCTTACCCTGGGATGGGCAACAAGGTGAGGGCTAGATTCAACATTTTAAGCAGTGGTGTAACTTAACTTTTTGACCACTTGCGATCAGGGCAAGTTGGACATGAAAAATGGTTGCCCTGAATAGAATTCACTTGCCATCACATGTAGCTTTGATTCACATAATAACACAATTTGAAGCAAATGATTGCAGTAAGCATGATATATGCTGATGGAAAGCTACAATTTGCATTATATAAAACAAATCTACACCAATCACCATTCTTTTTTTCCCTTAAGAACTGAAGTGGAATTTAAGTCGATGCACAATGTCCGTCGTACAATGGTCGGACAATGTCCGTCGGGGCGTGTTCATTTATTTTACTCATTTAATACTGTACTTGAGGATAATAACTTAGAGATGGCCAGCTTGATCTGGCAAAGTTGAAACAAAAAGCAACTTGCCCGATCGGGCGACCAAGAGGAAACTTCTACTTGTCCGTAATGATTTTCACTTGCTCCGGGCAAGCGTTAAGTTACACCACTGGTTAAATGTGAGCGGTGTATAGGTGGGTCTCGCTGGCTTTCCTTCGTAGGTATTAGTGCCAAAGGTATTAGTGCCTTCGTAGGTAGGCGTGTTTTATCAAGCACTATCGTACAGCAGATGGTGGTCAACCAGCAGTTATCAGAGTGAGAAAATAATGTTAATTATTTTCATTATATGCCGTAGTCTTGTATTTGGAGGCACTTAAGTACATGTACAATTGAGATTTGAGAGAAGATGTAGTTTCATTTTTCTGCTTCTAGAAGTGTCAACATTTCTGAAGTTGACCACCATCTGCTGTCTTGTGACGCTTAATGAAACCCAGTGTCATATATTCTGGCCATGGACATGCACCATACCCTAGGATGGGCAGCAACTTAATATATGGTGCACAAGGTTGACCTAACATTTATATTCATGTAAATTTCTGTATACATATATTTATAGGAGACCCGCGAACAGGTTGATCGTGGTTACCGCATGCCTCCTCCTTTGGGAACGCCCGCAACTATCTATGCACTTATGAAAGAATGCTGGCAGTATGAGCCCAGAGATCGGCCACAATTTCGCACTGTTCTTGCAAAGTTACAGCAGATTAAGTTAATTGGTTAAAACACGAGGTGAAATTAATTAGTCTGTAAATAATTGTCATCGTTCGTAGAAGACCACTTGTGGTTATTCAGCAGACAAGTTTGTCCCAAGTTATTCAGTAGTCCCAAGTCTCTCTTCAGCGTGTTACTCCATTACCTCAGAGAGAAATTTGGAGCAAGTCAAAGTACTTTAAGTAAGCTTTAAAAACAACACATGTTTTGTAATTGCAACTTCAGACAGCCTGCAGCATGGATAAGTGTAATATAGTATAATTTTGGAAATTTGAATCATAGAATTTTAGGCCTTCGGATTATCCGACCACAGAAGAATTAATTAATTTTTCTATCGTCTTTGTCAACGATAGAATGTTTCGAGAATATATATAACTATAAGAGCGCATATTACCATTTGCGTTCAACCTTGAAGCTTGACGATTTTAACGCGTTTGTTTACTTTTCAAACATGGAACGTTTGCTAACAAAGCATGAACGTTTGCTAACAAAATGTATCACGCCAAACGTGGACATTTCTCACGCCAAACGTCGAACTTTCATTGTCAAAAGTGACACGGGGCGTGATCAAACGTTCACATTTGAAAAGTAAACAAACGCGTTAAAATCGTCAAGCTTCAAGGTTGAACGCAAATGGTAATATTAAACTATTTAAAGCCTGTAATACCATAGGCATAGGGACTTTTTGTGTGATTGTCATTAGTTGTGCAGCGTGCTCACAGAGCCTGCCACACAAGAGACCTCTTGGCTGAGGCAACATGCGAGGCTGTTTGATCAGCCACATTCTCTCGTGTGCGCGTGGTTTTTGATAAGAATTTTACCTCGCGAGGCCGTAAGACAAAGATCTCTCATGTTTGATACGAGAGTAACTTGCTAAGCTGCGACCTCTCGTGGCGGTGAGCTCTGCCAAGAGGTCTTGTGTGTGGCAGGCTTTACAACAAAGAAATATGCTTCGTTTTCGTACGATCCGTTTGGAACGGAAAACAGGCTTTATCAAACTTAGTTCTGATATCTATTCTGTGGTCGAAATCAAGCGCACCATATGTTAATTAAATGAGAAAGACGTGAATCATTTTGTAATTATACGTAATTTTTAGTAGTGGTAAATATGTCACAATATAAGAAAAACATGCACCCTCGCAAACTATATTATATATTGTTGTACATTCATTGTTTAACATGGGAAATGGAGTTGGGGTTTTTCATAACAATTTTTTCCAACACTCTTAGGCCCGTTTCAGAAGCCGCTCCACTCATGCGCCGAGCTTAATTGTATTAGGTGCGACGCTGGAGCGACACTGATTCAAACAGCATACAAAATACAATGTTGCTGACAAGCGAGGAGCGTATTGACTATTCGCGTGGGAATTCCAAATACAATTCAAAATATAAGTAAACATTATAAAGTAGCTAATCTAATCCTAATAAATTACAGTAAATTTTGATTTGGGTTTAGCACATGAGTGGAGCGGCGTATGAATCAATGTCGCTCTAACGTCGCTCTGTCGAACTTCTGCCAAACTTATGTCGCTCCAAATTCTGCCGTACCTAATTGATTCATACGTCGCTCTTCTGTCGCACCTAATTTGTCATTTAAGTTCGGCGCATGAGTGGAGCAGCATCTGAAACGGGCCTTACATTATCTATTACCATGATAAATTAAACATTATCTTCCAAGTTTTATTTCAGCTTAAAAATGTTTAAATTAGTAAGTCTTTCAGATAGGAAATTGTTTTTCCACAAAAACTGAGTAGGTTTTTCAGATGTTTGATCTTTTCTCTGCAAAGAATCTACGCAGTACAAAAACTTGTCCAATACTTAAGATTACAATGAGTACAGATTCACCAATAGACCAATATTGTACTCTCTCGTTAAGATATTCAGCTCTGTCCCGTGCCGTTGCTTCACGAAGACGATGGTGGGTTTGATAGTCGCCAACAACCTGGGAAATATGAATCAATATGATCAGCAAATGGTACATTTATTGCAAAAAATATTACCCTATTTCAGTTCTAAACTTGTTCCTAGAGGTCCAGTAACAGCCATGCATCCTTGTGAACAAACACTTTGTTGTCTTGACATGCTTAAGGCCTACCTTTAACGACTCGTGCATGGTGAC
This sequence comes from Trachythela sp. YZ-2020, assembly GCA_016169945.1. Classification (NCBI taxonomy): domain Eukaryota; kingdom Metazoa; phylum Cnidaria; class Anthozoa; order Malacalcyonacea; family Clavulariidae; genus Trachythela; species Trachythela sp. YZ-2020. The sequence continues at coordinate 452,839 of JADLSH010000023.1, read as the reverse complement.
TGACGACATCTCAAGTGATGTTAATGCTGTATTCTCGTCCCCTGTACTTCTCCATTTGGGCTCCTCATCACCAGCTTGGAAATCAAAGTAGACAACTTTGTGTGTGAATGTTGAAAACTCGTTACTAAAGCAGAACACATACTCTCCATCTTTGTCAGCGTTGAATGTGTAGCTGTCATATTGTTTTTTCCTTTCATCATATTGGGTGTGGCCAGATGGCCCAGTTAGGATGACGTCAACGTCATATTGACCACCGCTGATTACCTGGAATGATCAGTTCCATACTATTAACCTCAATTTTTGTGAAATTGCTTAATAAGGAACACTTACTGGCAAAATGGCATATGACAATGGGTTGTGTGGTATTGTGTGCATGTTCATCCTGCCAGTAAGTGTTGCTTATTAAGCAATTATACAAAAATTGAGGTTAATAATATGTCACCATATGATGTGAACTGCGAGGGGAAAAACCAAGAACACAAACTTCAAATGTACCAACCCCAAGTAAGACATTTACTTAATCTGTGCCATGGGGTTGATCCTGGCTAATCTAACAGGGCGGGGACAAAGATCTTTCCTGGGGTACACACTTATATTCAATGCTTACAGGCATACAATCCAATTCATTGATTTGTTATGGTGTTAAATTAATTTCACAACAACTGTTTAATCGTATTAAGACTTCAAAGTTCACTGTTTTCATACACACTAACTTCCAGACATTACCAAAGCTTGTGGAGAAGCTACAAACCTGAAACTCTAACGTAGTTTTTGTTCCCTTTTTCACAACTTCATGAAAACACTGTCTTGCGTTATCTTCCAGTTCAAAAGTTAGCTCAGTTGCGTTCCCAATATAGATCAAAATACTGAATATAAAAACTACAGATATACGTAAATACATTGTTAACCTCTTCTTTAGGCAATCATAAATATTATCTACAGAAATTATGCACAAAATTTGACAACAATTTTGCAAAATACTCAAAGTTTACAAACGAAACGTGGCGAAATTATACACTAGTCCCAGGCTTTTTCAAGACTTTCTCTTCCGTGTAAATTATGCATAGCTAGGCCTTGCATAAATTACGTAATTAAAACCAGTGATTAAAACTGACATGACAATTAAAGGTGTGTTCATTAGACTAATTGGCAGATATGGTGGTCAAACGTCAATGTTGACGCTTCCTATAAGAACAAAAAGATAATATAATTACTGTTCTATTATATTTATTTGCCTCCAAATACAAGATTTCTACTCAGAATTTATTTACAGTAAGATATGATTAGCTCTATGCGCAATTAACTACTTATCCTCAGCAAAAACGATTTGTACAGTAACAAGTTGAAAAAAAATGAGAATATATTATTTAATATAAGTAAAATATTAATAGGTTTATTGGTTACATATTCGACAATATATTTCGTTTTTGATTGGCCCGTTTTGCGTGTCCGTGCGTGACGCAAATAAAGCGCGAAGTTCAGACCCAATGTAAAATGGCTGCCTGCTCGTCTCTTTATAGCTGCCTAAAGTTTGCAATGTTTTTGTTGCTTTAACCCTGAAAATCAACATCAGATCTTATGTATTGACAAAGATAAGGGTCTTGTTCTTCTCTAAAGATGAAAAGTTGGATTGAAATTCATAAAAAGATCGCAATAATAAGATGACAGGTCTGAGCCAAGTGAACTTCGACGTGCAGGTATATTCATGATGTATTTAATTATTAATTTTATTGTCTGTTTGATAGCAACTTAAAGAAACGTACTATTGCCTTTTTGAGCTGTGTTTAGTATGGAGTTTATTAATGTGTGTTATTTGTTCTGTATATAGACGATATTATATGATTTGAGAAATTGTTTTTGTGTTTATAATGTGCTACTGTAGACTGTTTTGCACATTGGCCTCATTTTCAGCAAGTTGCCACAATGCTACACAATAGAGTGCCTTCATGTATTCCCATGTTGGAGCCTTTAAAGAAAGAAAAGTACAATGAAGTTCGCCTCTAACATGGCTGCTGTCATGTTGCATGAAAACACTCTATTTGTAGTCAAGATGTCAAAAACGTTACAATTTACTATACCCAAGTTATCAATCCAATTTGTCAAATGTCCCACTGTAGTTTATGTTTTTCTTAATTTCTCCACATCCTGGCAGGGTTTGGGTGATGATGAGGAAGAACAACTTGACAAGGAAGATGCTGAGAGAGAACGAGAGGTCTGAACTCTTTACAAAACTTCCATACTTATGCAATATATATCATTTAAAGATCTGTTTACAAAATTTCCATTTTTAAATTCTTCATGCACATACACTTTGCACCCAGCTAGCATAAATAAGTTAATGTCTAGAATAATATATATTTCCTTTAGCTTCATGAACTACTCTCTAACGAGCTACCTGACGACCTGCTTGATGATGACAACATTTCATTTACATCCCCAGTTCATAGCGGGTCTACCCATGAACATGAAACACATGATTTTCAAACTGACCAATCATACGAGCAACAACACTCGGGCGAAACTCAAGACTCTGAAGTGCAAGGGTCATCACACAAACAACCTGACTACCCTCAATTGAGCAAGATATCCATGCTTTTAACGCGTCGTGGAGAAGAATTTATCCAGAGGTTTACGACCAGTCCTCCCCCGGATAACACATATGATCCCCAACCCTCTACCAGCCATCCTAACCCATCTGCAGAATCAGTACCGAGGGGATACCACCAGGGTAGTTATGATTACATGGAGGATCAAGGTGGATATGATGATGATGAACGTCAAAGACAGTATACATACCATGCTGGTGACGACCCTGTGGTTGGTGAAGGTGATGAATATTATGATGATGGTGATTATGATGGTGGTGGTGGTGGTGGTGGCCACACTACTGGTACAGAACAATACTATGGTAGAGCAGGATATCCAGCACGTGATGAAAACTTTAACCAGGTTGTTTATTCTAAACCAGGAACTGTACCCAACCTACCACAGGTGCTTAAAAATATTAACTTAAATGTTAACATTGTCAGTTTCATTGATCACTTAGCAGCGGTTATGGTGGTCAACTTCAGAAATGTTGACACTGTCTTATAGATGCAAGAAAAGTAAATTTCATGTCTCTCTTATATATATTTGCCTCCAAATACGAGACTACTTCATATAATGACATAAATAACATTACTTTCTCAAGACTGACAAATTCTGCCTGTCGACCACCATCTGCTCTTAGTGAAACCAACCTATCTGACGGGTTAAAAAATAGGCGTACGGACGTACGATTGTACGCCGAAAAATGCTTGGCGTACGTCAAGTATCTAAGGAAACGTACGATAACGTACACTTACTACAGCTCCTTTGTATTAGCCTACAATTACTTCAGACAACGAGCATTCTCTGGTCCGAGTTAGCGTCATCAATTTTCCATCTCGCTATCTGCAGCGCTGTTTAGTCTTACCAAAAATTTCACGTCGTTTAACGGTTAACTCGCGAGTGAAATGTTCTATTTCTAACAAACAGGAAATATATACAACAGAGAACATGGGTAAACTATAGTTCAGAAAATCGTACGTCAACATCGATAAACCGTACGCCAACTTAGTTATAGAGCGTACGACCTCGTACGGCATTTCTCAAGCATTTTTAACCCCTGAGTCTGTGGTATCAGGGTTTTCTCAAGAATATATAATCATGTGTGTAATGTTTATATTGTTGCCACTTTCCCTGCTTGTTTATTAAATTATTTCTCTTCTTTTCTCAGGCAACCACAAGCACAGGATCGGATATTATTGACGACTTTAAGGTTCAATACAAACGAGGAGGCAGTGTAGATGTGACAGAATCGCAACATGAAGCAATTCAAAACGAAGCCATGTTGGGTCACACCTCTGTATCACCCTCCACTGTTGAGCTGGCTCAGTTACAGATTCTTCATCGTGCTCGCAAGAGAAAGGTAGAGGAACTCACGAATGAGTTAGCACACAAAGAAAAAGATTACGAAAGACAGATCCGAGTCTTGAATCACCAGTTAGCCTTAATGAAAGGTACAATTACATGGTCGTTTTTGATCTTTTTAAGGTAGTTCTCGTCCAAGCCACTTGTTAAACTTCACACTTGTTGTCTTTAGGCGAACGTGACGGGATGGCATCAAGCTTGAAGCACGCCCAAGATATCTCAACGAGCCGCAAGAACGAAATGGATGAATTGGAACGAAAAGTTCAAAATTCAGATTTTGAAAAAGAAAGAATGCATAACGAAAGGAATGAGGCGAGTTTAAAAATGTGTTGCTGCACCAAACTAGGTCTATCCATAGTCCATACTGCGCCTCGCGAACTCAAACATTTTCGTTCAATTTAGATCGAATCTGAGCTGGAATCAGCGAATAAAACCATCGAAAGTCTTCACCAACAGTTGATGGAGTTCGAGAAATCTGAGTCTTTATCTCGCGCACGTGAACAGCACGAGAACGTTGTCATGGCGACGAAGAAGAGACACGAAGAAGATATTGCTCGTCTTAAACAGAAACTTGATGACGTGAATAATTCATTGATATGGAAGGTGGGGGTGTTATATTTACTGGTTTTTGTCTGTTTGTCTGTCAGCCGGTTCGTGGACTGGTCGATTCATTGATCTGTCGGTTGGTTGACTGGTGGGTGGGTTGGTTGGTTGGTCGGTTGGTTGGTCGGTTGGCAAGTCAGTTGGTTAGTCAGTCGATCGGACTATACAGTCACTTAACAGTCAATGCACCATTTATTTCACATCATGTATACAGGATGAAGAATCTAAACGTCTTCACGACGAACTTCTTCAAGCAAGAAAGGAAGCTGATCGCGTAAGACTGGACCGAGCTGAGACTGTAAACAGATTAACAAAGAGCCTGGAACAGAGTCAGAAACAAAACGAAGAATTGCTGAACTCTGGTACTGTATTGCAAACGCGAGTTTTCTCCGGTTAATCTGATGGTCTCTTTTGTCGTAACATTGGGCCAATAAAGGGTCGCCCTAACTTATCTTTCAGAAACAGTGTGTCTTGTGTGGTATACACGATCTTAATACGCTTTTATAATTTGTGTTTTATATTCAGGTTCAACCCAAGAGATCTCTCAACTTCAACGTCAACTTAGTCTTACTCAACATGACAAGGAGAACTTGGAAGAACTCTACAAGTCTATGGAGGTACTTCAGAACTACCGTAATTACCATGGAACTTACAAAGCGGCCTATACGACTTGCGACTAAACGGTATTAGTAGAATCATACTAGTATACTATTGCAAATGCTGTAATTTGATTGACTACGCTACTCGCTATCTAATTGTCGATAGATAGCGAGTAGCGAAACAGCCATCTCCTCGGCGCGATTTTTAACGAATTTACTTCAATAAATTATGAAAAACGTTTTGAAATACTGTTTTCTTGCTGGTTTCTACTAAAACAATTAGATTATTCGCTCTCGATTTCTATGAGATGATAGTTCATTCGGGCTTCGCCCTCATCAACTATCACCTCATAGAAATCTTGAGCTCATAATCTAATTGTTAAATAGCGCTTATTTTCAGACGGATCTTGTTGATTTGAAAGAACAACTTTGTATCTATGAATCAATATCTAAGCTGGGTGTAACAAGCGACGGAAATGATGGCGTAAAACGAAACTTGGAGGCAGACGAGTGGAGGACACCTGCTCAAGGGTGAGCTACCTAACAAAACCGTTATTAATGCGCGATAGATCTTTAGATAAACCACTGGTCGGCCACCGCGACTAAAGCGCAGCCTGACCGAAACAAAAACGCAGAATACCGCTACCAAAACGCAATCGAAACGCAACTACATCGCATGTTTAGTTTAATTTGGTTTAATATGTTTGCCACTCTGAGGTGGACGGAAAGCCTTAACAGGTTTTGCAACGGTTAGTTAGTTGTTAGTGCCTAAGGGTTAGTTTTTAGCGAGGGAGGAAAACCGGAGTACCCGGAGAAAAACCCTCGAAGCACAGGAGAGAACCAACCAATCTCAACTTACATGAGTTTATCAAGCGCACTAACGTTACCCAACCTGAATAAATCCGCGCCCTCGACTTTCTGTATAACCAGCTTAACTCAGAGGTAAGAGACAGCGCGCTAACCGCATCTGCCACCCGTGCTTTCCTGAACGTACATCGCATGTTAAGTTTGTTCCACAGTATATGACTGCCATAGGTGGGCTAGTAAGCATTACGGAGCAGCAGATGGTTGTCAACTTCAGGAGCAAGCAAATTAAACTATATTTAACTGTCTATCTACAAATAAAAGGCTACTGCATATAATGGCAATAATTAACATATTTTTCTCACTTTGATATAACTGCAGTCAACCCACCATTAGTGGTGAAACGCATCAAATGCAAACCATCTAACTGTCTTTACATTTTGTTTTCTAACAGTGCGCCATTGCAAAGTAAATTCTCAACAGAAGAAGCGTTGGTTGGTCTTCAGAAGGAACTTCAACATTCTTTGACATCAAATCGAACAAAACGAGAAGAGATCCAACAACTTCGTGCCCAGTTTGATGACGTCAAGAAACATCTTGTTGCAAAAGAAAACGAAATAGAAAGATTGGAAATGCTTGTAAGAAAACAAGAGGTACACGTGTGTAACAATATCAGTATGACATGTAGATGTGTTGGTGGAACACTGGTTAATGCATCGTGCCTTTCATCTTTCATGATCAGATTTCGATTTCTGCTGTATGCATGTATCTGATAATAATGTCGCCTCAAAAACAAACGCACGCGAGAAGAATACTTCCAGTAGAGTACTCCACAAAACCCCGTAGTAACACCTCCAGGTTTCCTCCTGTTGTAACACTGAACCAATATCATCTTAAACTCATTATAACATTATATACTGCATATATTCGGCGGTTGACTGTTGTGTAAAACTACCTGAAAAATACAATAAGAACTTCGACGTTTCGGACGAAGGCCCTTCGTCTGCATATATAGTTGAGTTTCACTAAGCACTAAGCATCTTGTTAATTTGTTTCATATGCAGTAATCCTAAATTAGGTAGAAAATATATAGAAGGTGTTAGTAGATGGAATACTCGAACGGAAATTTTATATACATTTTTTAGACCTAGCCAGGAGCAGTTGCGAAAAATGCAACGCTAGGCCCTCTGGCAGCAATTGAACCTGCGGCCCTGCGATTCCGGTGCAGCGCTCTAACCAACTGAGCTACAGAGTCCAGTTGCTGAGCATTAACCGCAAGTTCGGTATATAAGATGGGAGTGATGCCAGTATATGGTGTATGGGTAAATATCAAGATTTTTCTCGGCATCTTGTTCGATAATTCCTGCCAGAGGGCCTAAGTTGCATTTTTCGCAACTGCTCCTGGCTAGGTCTAAAAAATGTATATAAAATTCCGCTCGAGTATTTAGTTTAAATTGCCTGCTCCTATAAGTGTCAACAGTTGTGAAGTTGACCACCGTCAGTTGTCTCCAGCACTTACTGAAACCCGTCAATATACTGCAGCATCAGTCAATGAATGCAAATCTGTTGTTTTTTTAAGATTCGAGTACTAGAACAGGAGAAAAAGATTTCTGAACTGGAAGACTTGAACAGAAATCCTGAAAGTAAAGAGATGAACAGAGAAGACGAAATACACAAGATTCAAGCCTTAGTCGCAGTAAGCAAGCATTACAGTCGATGCTCTATCACTTCTAAACTGTTCTTCCTAGAGGTCCAGTAAGGATCATCCCTTATTGTTCCAGCGTTACTACAAGAGGAAACCAGATTACTTGGAGAAAACCTGCAGTGTTTGGTAGAACCGAACTGAAAGCACTCTTCTCACATGTGATTGAGGTGAAATTATAGTCAGACAACTGTGTATTACAGGGATTGAACCCCGGCCAGTGTAGAAGTGCATGGACCAAACACTGTACCAACACAGACGAGACTGATCCTTTTTCGCTTTCTTAATCATAAAGGACCAGGACGCGAAACTTGAGCAGTGTGGAAGACATGAACAGGAGTTGGAGCATTTGAATGTACAACTAAAAAGTCAAATATCAGAGGTACTGTACAATTTCTTAAGGCTTATATTGCTTCAGCATTTTACCGTTCATTTAGTAGATGTCAAAAGCGCAAACACATTCAAGTCTTAAAATATGTTTCTTTGTTATTTAGATAGTTCGAGATCATGACGCAGACAAGCAGAGGAGCGTCGAACAGTAAGTCCAAGTTTAAATTTAATTGCGTAAATTTAATTGAAGTAATAATGTACAGCGTACACACAGTATATAGTAACGTACAGTTAGCTTACCATATTTTCTTTAATCATGTTAATAAGCTGCCTACTGTAGTTTGGGTCTGAACTGCCTGGAAAACATCAAAAACACTTCGACTTATCGAGAACAGGCTCTTCTCTTTGCTATTATCCTCGGAAACCCCCTGACAAAAGGCCTTTGCTCGAAACATCGAAGTGTATTTAATATTTTTCAGGTTCAGACAAAAACCACGACAGCTTATCGTACAGTACATACGCTACTAACTTCCAGACGAAGGTCTTCGCTCGAAACGTCGAAGTTCTTGCATGAATTTTGCAGATAGATTGATCCCAAAGATCCGCAGCTTATATTGTACAATACACCCTTGCCTGAACTGTCACGTTTGAGATATCCAATCCAGGAAGCCTGTGTCAGTTCAAGAACAGATATTTCTCACGACTTTAATGGCTTCTTTTCTTAGTACTGTATTTCTCCAAAAGAAAATCACTGAATTGATGCTGGAATTTAAGATTACTAACGCGGCTGACCACCAAACATATACGTTGAAATTCATTCTCCCAAGTTTGCCAAAAATTGGGAAAAGTGTGTAAGGGACCAGGAGAAAAACAAAGGCAAACAAACCGATGAAGCAAGATAGTGCATGTTTTGTTTCGCGGAGTAAACGTCTTCTATTTCGCTTTTCTTCCCCACCGTCACGTGGTCTTACTTCTGAGCGGATTAACTTTTTTACCGCGAGATATATTTGGGTGTAGGCAAAACCGATAAGAACAAGAAATATTGAAAGTATTGCCACTGGAGCGAGGCAAATAATTTGATCTTGACTGAAGTTTGATGCAACAAGAAGTGACGATAGCAGCAACCCTCCGCCAATGACAAAGGTCACAATTCGTTTCTTCGTTACAAGTGTCGGATAGGCGAATGTGTGGCATACACCAATATATCTCTCCATAGTTAAAGCAGAGAATGTTACTATTGATAAACCAGAAAATAGAAATGTTGTTGACCTGGCTAAGAGAATAGGAATACAAACGTCGATGTTTATAAATGGGACAAGTAAGCAGATAATTAATATCGGTATAGCGACGCAACCAACTCCTAAATCAACTAACGATTGAATAAAGATAACAAAGTAGCAAGGTTTATTTCTTAAATGCGGTGTTTTGAAGATAGTTATTATTGCCATTGAATTCAACAACACCGTAGAAAACATTAAAACGCCAAGGAAAACAACATTGGATATTCGATTGATTTCATACTTACTAGAATCAAAACTAGTTACGTGATCAGTTTTCGTATTAAGGAAATAACATGTTGTCAGAAAGTCTTTGTTTTTTTCTGCACTTTGATTCATGATCGCGACTCCTTACACTTCAGGTTTTCGTATCTTTTTAAACTCTGCTAAGTTATTTGCCTTTTTGAGCTAGCTTTGAAACTTATAGCAAGTTCATATATTCCAACTATTTGTTACACCTGGCCACGGTTGTTTACTGATACAACCTTACTGATTGATATTTTTAACACACTATATGTACATTAATCACAATATTGTCATAGCATATTGTTACATTCATTGTTTCATTCATTGCTACCGCAGGGGGGGAGGAGGGGGGTAATTTCTTTCAGAACCCGCAATCCATTGTCTCTTACTTTCATGTGGACCGCATAAAAGTCGTTCAACGTGATTAGGCAGGTGAGGTTAAGAGGATGGGTATCATTAACATCCTTAGTTTTGTTTGATTATTGCCGTCATTCTCGCCCACCTCGTGTTTTTCATTGTAATGCTCAATGAACCTGTAATGCATCTATATATTTTTAAACACGGAAATAAACTTCAAAACCTGATTTGAAAAAAGAAATGATTTAAGCAACATTGTTTCAAAATTGACTTCATCAATAAATTTCAGTAAATTCATTTTGTTCCTGTAATAATTGTTCTAACAAAGATTCCAGCCGTTGGTTTTTCGACCTAAACAATTATTGCCGGTGTTCTAAGATCTTAACCCATTAACCTATTTCCCTAACTTTTTGTCATTTCTCACATTTCCATGTTAAACGTTTCTATTTTTAAATATTTGTTGTAAACGGAACACTCTATATAAGATATCAAACAATTAACACATTTTCATTAGTCGATATTTTGCTATTAATTGTTTCACATATACTGTAATTATACGGGCGCTACTCTTGCCACCAAAAGAACAATCTTTGGAAAAAGGTTTTATCGTTCTCTCGAAGATGTCTATTGTAGAATTTTGTATTAAATTCCAGGCGAACGTTTTCTTCATATTTTCCAGGTAGTTCCAACCAAAGCTAAGACTGTTTACGTTAGACTAGATCGTTGTTCTTCGACACACTTCTCGCTATCTCAAATCACTTATAATAAACTGCTTCTTGTGTCTTTTAAATTTTTCACAGATGCAGGCAATCTTGTCTTGAGTTTCACGATCAAGCCATATACACGATGAAACAGCAGATGGCATCTGAACACGATGAGGAACTCGCGAAACTAAGGTTTGTGTAAGGGTTGTGGATACACATGGCGCGATGCCCCGTTCCACTCATGAGTTGTCTGCTACTGTAGGTCGAGGGTAGTGTATTACTTAGGATGACTGCCCTATGCTTTAACTTCATGTGCTTGAAACTCATGTAGGTAGACTTGTGGTTTGTTCTCTCCGGTGCTTCAAGGGTTTTTTCCGAGTAGGGTTTTTCTCCCTAACTAAAAATTAATCCTTTTACATGAGCTGTGCTTGGTAGAGATGCCCTAGAACACCTTCGACACGATTGAGCTGCGTCCCTTGCAACTCAGCACTCAGCTACAGCAAAGGATCATTACCACCATTAACTTTACTGCGTATCATTTAGCATTTTGAGCTGCCCTGAGCTTCTTCCAGCGCCCTTGGATTGAGTTGGATGTTTCGCTAGGACCCAGACTTGCTCCAAACTCTCTCTTTCTCTGCATTCTATCACGGAGAGACATTGAGCAAGCCTAGCTTTCACCAGGCATGAAAAATATGGTTTTTTGGCAGTATATTCATTGATTTAAAAAATATTTTTGTCTTGTTACTGTACAGACATGAACTTCAAGCAATAACAACAGAATTAGAACAAGTAAAGGAATCTTATGTTGTGCTCAGTGAGGAATCAAGATGGATTGAAAAACAAACCCGTGAACAATGTGCAGAAGAAACAAGCGAGAGAATGAAAGAAGTAAGATTTAAATATTGCTATACACGAATACGCTAGCCTCTTACAACTTTTATAACTCAGAATTTAAGTTGATCCCTAGAAGGAGCGTATTACAAATTAAACACAATTCGATCCAATACCAAAAAAAGTAAGTAAGACGTAAAGATTCGATAAAGATAAAGAATCCCTTTTAAGCATAGGATTGGAACGGTAAAAGGCGATGGCGCGCTTAAACTGACAAAGCAAATCTGCCTTCGTTGCGTATGGAGGGCGACCACTCCACAGCGTTGCACCACATGAACTGTTATGTTCAAAAAATTTTAGAAAAAAGGTTCTTCCGCAAACTAGTCCCGTTTCCGAACTAGTTGAACCAGCCGATCATCCAAGCTACAATCTACGCACATCGAATAAACTCGTTCCAATTAACTGTCGGACAAATCGCTTCAAAAATTCGTACATTCCCTCGTCTGTAACGATTTATAATAAACATTGAGTAACTATAAATTTCATACATTTTTATTTGTAAATAATGTTAATATCATACTAGAAGTTCTAAACTCTTCCCATATTATAGTAAATACGTTTTTGTAAATATACAATATTATTCTAATTAACCAACCCTGTAAATGATAGATGTATTTCAACCTGTATGGTTGCAAAGTCTATATTTTTCTAATAAATTCAATTCAAATTCAATCTTGACCTGGCCCACTGAAGTCCTCCACTACAGGCACTTTCAAGTCCAAATACGAATTTTTTTGAACGAATTTTTAAGCATGTAGTGCAAGGGCTGGCATTCGGACTCCCCCCTCAACAGTTACGGGACAAATTTCAGACTTGAAATTTCAAAGATATTTCTATTTCAAGACACAGACGAGATGGAGTGAAGCTAAGAGCTACGAACTGCTGGAACTTCGTCAAACTCTCGCTACAGAAATGGAAAGAACGCTGGAGAAGGAGAAAGCAACATGGCGGGAAGCTGAAGAACTGAGGATGAAAAATAAAGTGGAAACTGAGCTTGCTTTAGGGAAAATGGACTGGAATAAGGCTAGTATCAATAATGGTAGTTAGTTTTAGCTTAGGGAAGCACGGGTGCCAGATGTCGTTACGTGCTGTCCATTATCACTGAGTTAAGCCAGCTGCTGTTAATGCATTACTGCTCTGCACAATCAATCGAGTAAAACTCATTTAAGTTGTCGTTGTTTTTCTTCTGTGCTTCGAGGGTTTTTCTCCGGGTACTCCGGTTTTCCTCCCTTACCAAAAACTAACCCTTCCACCTTAGCTGAGCTCCGTGATCAGACATGGGTCATATGATGGTAGCTAGAGACGCTCTAGTAAAGGCCGGGCTCCACTTGCACGTACGTACGCACAATTGCACGCACGTACGTGTTTATACTTTCGTGAAATTTGATTGGTTAAAAACTTGACGGCCGCACAGAAAGTAGAATACAGTTCTACTGTCATACGTACAAAAAGTTAGCCGCGACGGTCAAGATTAGCGATCATTTTCGAGTCACAGAGCATGCGCAAAATCGGCCGCGCTGGCCGTACGTGCAAGTGGAGCCCGGCCTTAAGTCCTCAAGCGGTACGGTCACGCTTGAGACGCATCCTTTGCAATTCAGCCCCTTTACTTTACCTGTCATGTTTTCTTTTTATATTCTGTTATTCATATTCTCCTCCCAGGATCAACAAAAACCTCGTGAAGAAGCGATAGAAAATGCTGTAAATATGGCTGAGAAGGAGTGGGAAAGATTAAAAGCAGTTGAGATTGAACGTGAGATTGAAAAGTCCAGACATAACTGGGAGCAAGAGTTAGCCAAGATTGTCGACCATGCTGAGAAATCTGCTGTCGAGAAATCCAAAATTGAATGGGTAAAAGAACAGGAGAGTCAGGATGAAATATTCAAGGCAAGAGAAGAAGGCCTAGCCGAGGCATTGACGGCTGCGGAAAAGGAATGGGAAAAAGACAAGGTGAATATTATCTATGCCTTTCACCTCTGTGATCAGGGTTCGATTCTTGCAATATGAAGTTATCTCATCTTAATTTCGCGTTAGTTGCATGTAAGAAGGAGTACAGTGCTCAGGTCTAGATAATCTGTTTTCCTTCCTGACAGCAAAATCCCAAAACAAAAATTTCCTGTGTACATCTGACTTAAAATTTTCTGCATGAAAGAATTTTACAATCCAGCTGCCACGTGCAGTAAGTAAATATATGTCATACAGTACAAGCGCATACTAAAAATTAAAATTTTATTTTATATCACAAACAAGCTAATTTTTATTTATAAAATGACAAATATTTCCTGTGAGACATAAATTTTTCCTGTGAAGACTTTTTGTCAAATATTTCCTGGCAGCGGTGCTGCTGGCGCTGCCGGACATTTTCCAGCACTGACAGTGCTTCTAATTTGATTCCACCAAATACTTCATATTTTCTCCTGTAATAACACTTGGTCAGTAAAAAATGTGCACAGCACACACCTAGATTCCTTCCTGTATTAACACTGGATCAAAAAGGGATTGTCCTTACTAGACCTCTAGAGTATAAATATAATTAGTTTACTTGGAGAGAATAAGCATACAAGTCTCCATATTATCAGTTATTTTAATCAATTCAGGACTTGCAAATCACGAACGCCCTGGCAAGCGAAAAGCAGAAATGGCAAGTTGCTGCTGTGGACGAGAAACAGCAAGCAATCGATAGAGCAGTATCTTTGGCGGAGGAAAGATGGAACAACGAGCATACAAATAAGGTGAACAGTTCCGTGAAAGGGGCTTTAGATCTGGCTGAAGCGACCTGGAGAAAAGAGAAAGACTCTGCCATTGGTAAGTATTTCAGTTTATAGTTATGCACACAGCTAGAGAAAGGAATCCAATCCGGCTATAACTGCTCGACCCTGACCCTGACCCTGACCCGACCCCAACAACTCGTTCTCTAACCCTAGCCCCATCATTAACCCTACATCATTAACCCTGATCCTAACTCTTACCCAAATCTTAACCCTAACCCATACTCTAACCCTTACTTTAACACTTTACCCTCATCCTAACTCTAACCCTTACCTTAATAATCCTAACCCTATTCCTAACTCTAACTCAGACCACAACCCTACCTTTACCACCATTCGTAAGTCTTGTTTTTTTGTAGAATCAGCTGTTACTCAGTCACTACATTCGGCCAAGGAAACTTGGAATGAAAACAAGATTAAAGAAATTGAACAAATATTATCCAATGCCAGGAAGCAATGGTTCACTGAGCTAAACTTCAGTAAACAAGAATCAAACGTATGTTTTAATAACACGGTTGTTTTTTTTGTAACACGGGGTTTCACCACGTGAAACAGGGCAGCAGATTGTGGTCAACTTCAGAAATGTTGATACTTATATATAGGAGCAAGAAACGTACACTGCATCTCTCAGTTTTATTTATCTTTCACCAAAAGAATTAACATTAGTTTCTCACTTTGATAACTGCAGGATGACCACCATCTGCTGCACGACAGTGCTTGGTGGTAGTTTTGACAACGTGTCCATTTTTTAACCATTCGTTTCATTATTCCTTTATTAGACATCTCCAGGTTCAAGAAAATCCCTGGGTTCTTCAGAAGACGTGAACAAGACGTTCAGTTACCTCGAAGCGCAATATTCTAAGAACTTGAAAGAATTCCGAGAAACTGAACTGAAGCGAGCTCTAGAGGAACACGAGCGAAACCTGCTTGACACGGTCGAGGAACTGGAAAGGAAATATGAAACGAAGTTGAGAGGACAAGAAGATAAACATCTGGCACAGGTAATATTGTTGTATAACACCTCACGGGTAATATTGTTGTATAACACCTCACGGGTAATATTGTTGTATAATATCTCTCAGGAAAGAGTTCAATTGGATAAACTTCATTATTCTGATTGAATTTTTCGCTTCATCAGCTTGACAATATCGCCAGGAAATCCCAAGAGGAGGGGGAGACCGAGTTGAAAGAGCTGGAGACTGAGTACCAAAACAAACTCGAGAATATCGTCGAGGAAATTGAAGAAAAATGGCGGGAAAAGAAGGCCGCGCTGGAGGAGGACTGGGCTGGGAAATTTGAAAAACAACAAGAAAACTTGCAAACGTCATATCGCGAAAAGTACCAGAACGAACGCGAGGGTCTGGGGCGACAGATGCGTGAAAAATATGAGAAGGGTGTTGAACATGCACGCAAGAAGCTTGAGTACCAGTTTAAGGTAGGGTAGCCAGATACGGTTAGCGCGCTGCCCATTACCGCTGAGTTAAACCTGCCTCTGTATGTCATGTGTAGGTCATGTGTAGGTCATGTGTAGGTCATGTGTATGTCAAGTGTAGGTCATGTGTAGGTCATGTGTATGTCAAGTGTAGGTCATGTGTAGGTCATGTGTAGGTCATGTGTATGTCAAGTGTAGGTCATGTGTAGGTCATGTGTATGTCAAGTGTAGGTCATGTGTAGGTCATGTGTAGGTCATGTGCAGGTCATGTGTAGGTCATGTGTAGGTCATGTGTAGGTCAAGTGTAGGTCATGTGTAGGTCATGTGTAGGTCATGTGTAGGTCATGTGTAGGTCATGTGTAGGTCATGTGTATGTCAAGTGTAGGTCATGTGTAGGTCATGTGTAGGTCATGTGTAGGTCATGTGTAGGTCATGTGTATGTCAAGTGTAGGTCATGTGTAGGTCATGTGTAGGTCATGTGTAGGTCATGTGTAGGTCATGTGTAGGTCATGTGTAGGTCATGTGTAGGTCATGTGCAGGTCATGTGTATGTCAAGTGTAGGTCATGTGTAGGTCATGTGTAGGTCATGTGTAGGTCATGTGTAGGTCATGTGTAGGTCATGTGTATGTCATGTGTAGGTCAAGTGTAGGTCAAGTGTAGGTCATGTGTAGGTCATGTGTAGGTCATGTGTAGGTCATGTGTATGTCAAGTGTAAGTGTAGGTCAAGTGTAGGTCATGTGTATGTCAAGAGTATTGTTAACGGGTGATAACCTCTCCCTAACTTTACTTTTAGGAGAAGTTACAAGGTGCCCTTGAGCGCGCAAAGCATGACTGGGAAGCGGAACAGGAGGAAGATAGGATGGCGGTGGAAGAACAACATTTGAAGAAACTGGAAAATGAACGAGATAGATTAAGAAATGAAATGCAGCAAGAGAATGAGGTACGAGAATGATATGGAAAGTATGGGCAATTTAAATGTAATCTTAATCCCACTCTAATGCTAATCCTAAATACTCTGATATCTGCTGGTTGACCACACATCTGTTGCACGATAGTGCTTAGTGAGATCCAACTCTACGGTACCCATTCCGTGCACATCTCATTCATATTTCATTGTTCATATTCAGCAAAGGATATCCCAAGTAGAAAACGAAACCATGTTGAAAACAAGACAATTGGAAGAACAACTTAAGAATGAAAAAGAACGATACAAAATAGACATTGAAAATCTTCAGAAAGAACTACGCGATATAAAACAACGTCGGACTCAAACTAAGAACAGCGAAGCTCTGGAGCGTGCAGAAAAAGCAAGAAAACATGTTATTGATGATGTTTGCAAAGCCTCACAGGTATTTTTCAGTTAACTTTTTGGATATGTTAGGCCTTGATAGAATTAAGTAGAGTTTTTTTTCTTTCAAGTTATATTTTAGAAGACTGATATATAGATTCCAGTACAGTACACATGCGTAACAAGTGCCCTGGTGCTGAAAAATTGTATCATAAAATTTTCTTTTATAGACTGATTTGGGTAACGATCAGCCTTGGATTTCGTTGACTGAGATTGCAGACGATACGCCAAACTATGAGAAATTGAACGAATTACGTCGACAGTACTTAGCCACTACTGCGCAACTCAAGGAGGACTTGATGCAACATGCTGTTGAAACTAGAAATAATGCAGCTAAAGCTATAAGGTACAGCATGTTAATCAAACGTGTGTGTCCAGTGTAGGTGGAATTCTACAATAACCTGATGTGGTTTGTGACTGAACTACCTGAAAAAGATATCTCAAACGTGGAAGTCTAGTGTAGGTAGTATTCTACAATAAGCTGTCGTGGTTTGTGTCTGAACTACCTGAAAAATATATCTCAAACGTGGAGGTCCAGTGTAGGTAGTATTCTACAATAAGCTGCTGCGTTTTGAGTCAAAGCTATCTGAAGAGATTGAAGAGAAACTTCGACGTTTCAAGCGAAGGCCCATTTATTCTAATTGTATGTTATATAGGAGTGAAGTAATGAAAGAACGTCATTCTACGGCGAAGCAACTAAGAAAGTACTATCTTGAGTGTCTTAAACAGATCTTAGATGAGGATAAGGAAGCTTATAAAAATAATCAACCGACAAGAAGTAATGAAGAAAAATTGAAGATTATGGAGGAAAGATTAAGATTGCCTGGAGAAAAGAATGGTAGGTTATTATATGGTTATTTCTGGGAATAATTTGTATGGTATGGTATGGTATCGTATGCTATTGTATGGTGTCATATGGTATGGTGTCATATGGTATGGTGTAGTATGGATGGTCTGCTATGGTTTGGTATAGTATACAGTATGTGGTATTGCAGTACGCTATGATGAGTGGTGTGAAGGTTTATATAATTTAATTAGATAGTTTATTTTTTTCCAGAAACTATTAAATCGTACGATTCCACTTTGACAAATGTAACATCGCTGCCTGATACTGAACCTTACTCAATCACAACTCACAACGAGAAGGCGATGTCCTCCAACACAGGTCGCCCGGATAAGGGTTCTCCAGTAGGACCACGTGACCACAGACTAAGGTACTCGTCAAATGACGTCAATAAGACTAGTTCCAGACCTCCAAGAGATCGAACACGGGATCAAAAACACAGTGAGGAAAATAGCCATAGAATACAAAGTACGACAAGACAGAGTCTTAGTAAACAGGAGTTTGGATCAAATTCCAGGGGGGTTAGTTCCTCTACGGAATCCTTGGATTCTAACTTGAATCCACAAATGGATCTACCCCCCGTGATAGAGTTACTGGGTCAGTCAAGCTCGGAAACGTCTGATAATTCAGCGATATTTCGAAAACACGAGGATCTTACTAGGACAAGTGAGAGTATGCGTCATAGGACAGAACGTGATAGGAGGGAGAGAGCTGTGAATTACGAACAATCTCCGTGCGAGAGCACTCGTGTAAATGAACTTGACACGCATTCACAGCAGCGTGAAGATATACGAGACACGCATGAAAATATACGGGACACACGTTCAAACCAGTGGGACGGGAATGAAAAATTGCGGGACAAACATTCACATCGTCGTGGCAGGGACACGCATTCAAACGAACGTGACACGCATTCATTCAAACGTGCCACGCATGAAAATATACGGGACACGCATTCACCCCAACGGGACACGCATTCATCCCAACGGGACACGCGTTCACATGAACGGGACATGCAAAATAGCGCGCAAACCAGTCGAGCATCAACCAAGGTATTGTCCCATCCGGAGATAAAATCTGGGAACTCTTCAAGAATGATGTCATCCTTACGTAAACCACTTGGTGATGTGTTACCATCAAAGCCTCTGAGTCCTGCTAGTCGTTCTCCAGGGACGTTTTCATATACTATGCATTCACGTAAAACGAACAAATAATTTATATACTGTTACATACGCCATATACATAAGATATTGCATAAGTAAATTTTATTTATTATAAGCATTTCTTTGAAAAATAAAAAATCAATATTCATAACCTATACATAGAAGTTGAATTTCTAGTGTTGCAATGCAACAGATTAAATAGAATTCTAAACTGAACTATTCCAAAACTTAGTACAACATATTCGTGACTAAATTGAAACATTTTATGCTACTGCGTTCTGGCTAAAACTTTCTGGAATTGTTCATGAAAGAAATCATAAGTTGTAAAACTCATGCCCACAGCAATGGGACCTTTCACCCAGTTCATACTAAGCCCTTTATATAAGCCAGTGGTCAGCCCTTCGTTCCGTAGTATTGATCGCACTGTACTGACTATAGTCCTATACTCTGGATTCTTCGCTCCGAGAGTACCGTCTGTTTGCATGCGTCTGCGAACAATGTCCAGCGGATATGTAGTGGATTGACCCACAAAGCCAGCACATGCTCCAAATGCCATTCTGTACATGGAGTTAGGTTCAACCCCATCTGTCCACTTACGATATCTACTCTTGCAAGTTTCATATGTAAGAAAACTTAGACCAGCATAAGGTACAATACCAAGCATAGTGGGCACAAAACCACGGTAGAATTTCTTTGTCCCTTCCTCTGTGTGTATTTTACGTACTGCGTCAAATAAACCATTGTATCTAACGAGAAAAAGTAACAGTTTAACACTGACAACAATAAGCTGCTGTGGTTTGTGTCGAGATGAAAAACACTTTTGAGAGTGGGCTTTTTGGTCAAAATGTTTATATTCATCTTTTTCAGGTAGTTCAGACACAAACCATGGTAATTTATTGTAGAATACTATCTACACTGGACCCCACGTTTGAGATTTACAATTGTTCTTACTTTCCTCTCTGTGTAACTGCCATTCTTGCACGAACTAAATCCAAAGGATAGGTACAAAAGGCTGCAAGTATTCCAGCTAATGAACCACACACAAATCTCATTAAGGCTGGTCCATCGCTAAATAATCAAGAAATTCAAATGGTTAAACAGTAGGGTGTGGTACTATGATGCGACATAATTTGTTCTTCAAAGGTTACCTGGCTTCGGGACTTAGAACTTTCTTTAATTGTTCAAATGCAGAAAACTGGATTGCAGCGTATGGTACAATGCGTGCCATGGTAGCACTATTTCCACGCCACAACGCTAGCACTCCTTGCTCTTTGACAGTGTTTGAAATCACCTTCAATACATTCTAGGAAATGAAAGAGTTAGTAAGTAAGTTTTCTTGGACTTTGGCATTAAGTAACATAAAAAAGAGGGAACAGTGTTATTTAATGGTTAATTAATATCTCTCCACTCACCTTTACTGAAAAGTGCATTTGCGAAGCTAAATAAAACAAAATGACTTAATAATTACAGAAATTGCAAATATTCAGTTGTAACACTTAGCAGCAAATCTAGGAGGGGGGGGGGGGGGGGTAGATGTACCATCATAGACTTGCTCCAACTCTCTCTGGGTGCTGTGTTGCAATGTAGGTACTTCACAGTTTACCCATACCCAGGTAAAAAGGTACTTATTGATATGCAAAGTCAGTAGTAGATAGCATGTTTTTGATTGTGCATGTACTCAGTATCAGTAATGTTTACCAACGTGGTACAAAACAATATTAGGCCAAAGTTCATACTTCATACAGCCTTGGGCATCACATCTTACTTTGAAATATAATCTTTGTCCTGTCTAAGGGAGCTATTGTCGTTTTAGCAACCGCTCCTGCCAATGCCCCTGAAGTCATTGAAGTTAAAACATCCAATAATTCACCAGAGTGTCGCCTTTTGCTGAAGTCTTTCGCAGTCTCTTTCTGCCCGTTAGATACACTACTCATTTTGAAAGGCATGTCATTACTCCATACTCTGCTCTATTTTACTGCTCAGTGTTGAAAGCTGAATTGTTTTGGTAATCAGGCTTGTTAAGTATATTCCATATTCTTTCGTTGGATTGAATTATACCAGTAAATTTAGGATTAAATCATTGAAAAATGGGGAAAAAATGTACAATATTTATGATCGTCCATGTGTACAAAACTTACGTAACCTTGAAGAAGAGTACAAAGTATATTTGTGTACGTCACAATCGGAAATAGCCGGAGGTCCGGTCTTTGCCCGAAGCTATATCGTAATTAGCCTAATTACTTTAATTGCCTAATATTAGTTTTTCTGCAAGTTTTTAACAAAAATTTTAAAGGAGGATAAAATGCCATTAGTATATCATCTCCTACCTTCGAATAATAACCTTAAAAAGCTTTTCAACCGGAATTAAACTCAATGTATTAAAGATGTCGTAATAGGTATATTTCCCCCATCGGCACTTAGTCCATTTGCAAATTTTTGGGAGACAAAAAAGTTATTTCTTTAGAATAAAGAATCATTATAAGCTTTAAGATAGTTGTTTTATATTTAGGACACGCATGACTATATCTATATTAGCACTTTTATTTCATAGTTTCGCTATTTTTGCAGTTAATCAATATATTGTATATACGGGAAATAGTCCAAGGAGACTCGACCCCGTTGTTCATCTTCTTCTGATATTTTTGGCGGGAATTTTGAAACAAAATGGTGGAAATCAAAAGTTTGAAAAAGAATATGAAATATATGCTAAGTAAAATGAATTTAAACCATTTAATAAACTTTAGTATTAATTTTTACCATGTTTAAAATGTTTATGAATGTTCGTAAATTATAGCATATTTAAATTCTGAAGTAGGCGTGTACTATAAGCACGTGGAAATTGAAAGTATTCAATAACAAGTTTGCCAGATAGAAATACACGGACTTATATTTTCATCTTTTATTCAGTGAATTCCTCAATATATTTAGTGGCAGCTCATACGGTATAGTTCATTAAAAGCAATGGACGACATTAAAAAGCCAGCGACAAGCGAGTACGTAAAGGTGTCGAGTATAGGCTTGGAAAAAATGGTCAAAGATGTTATTCAACTAAAACAGTGCTTGTCAAAGGTATATATTAAATGTTTGAATGTTACGAGTTGGCAAATTAATAAATAGTATATCATTCTCTCCAATTTCCAGACCCAAATTGAACCTTATAACTTGTTTATTTTTGGTTAAAATCTAGGTACTGTCGACCAATAATATGTTGATGTTATACAAGAAAGTTAATTCATTGGAAGAAGGTTCTAAAATAGTTCTCATGCATAACTTTTAACAGCTGTGTGTAGCCAGGTTTTGGGTGCCCCGAAAACATATTAGGGAGGGGGCAACAAAGGGTATTGTATTTGTCTGAATGTTTCCTAGGGGAGAGCTGACGACTCTGCCAGGGGGGTGTCTCTGGCTACGTCACTGACTTTTAATTGTTTTCCATACAATCCAATCACAATTTAAGGTTGAGAATTAATTGTTTTTGGAGCCCAATCTAGGCTTTGGAATGTTTCATTGTCTTTTTATTGTTCTGGAAATCTCACTGCTCTTCATATGCAGAAGACCTATTCTCTGTTATTCCCATTCTTAAAATGAACAAGGATGGCTATATAATGTTTCTTATAAAATGTTGTTGTTTAGAAGTGGCGAAGTTAAAACAGGAACTTCAGGCAAAGAACACTGAACTGTTCATTCTGAAAAGACGGTACAATGACAACTTGCAGGATGTGGAAAGACTGAGAGAGGTACTGTAGTTTTAATGAACTTGAAAAGGTTTTGATGGCGGACGTCACAGAATATGAATAAAGGTTTTTGTGATTGTAGAATGGGTAAAGTAGAGTTTTGGGTACGGAGATGCCTCTCCCCCCCCCCATCCTCTCCTGGATTGACACCCTTGCTAATCAAATATTTTGTTATTTTCTAGGAGAATTTTCATCTCAGGGTAAGAAAGCCATTTGGATTAAATTTTCTCACCTGATTCTTAAATTGAAATGGTTGTGTTGGTTATATTTTCCAGCCAGTGATAATCCTAAATACTGCCATTTTACTACCTTGCACCAGCTTAGGCTTACCAAAATACAGGTGAAACTTTATACTATATATGAATAGAGCTTTTGCAATATTGGGGAATGTGGATTGATCAAATTGCTGCAAAGTTTATATTTTACACAGTTGGGGTCCAGTGTATCTAGCATAGGGTTTAGTGTAGGTATTACTTGAATAACACTTCCACATTTAGAGTGAAGGCCCTAGCTAGCTTCTTGAAGAGATTAGACCTGGGCTAGAGTGGTGTATTTACTTGTAGACTCAGTTAAATGTTATACAAGAAGAGAGATCAGAAGAATATGAAGAATGTTTATCATTTGTTACAATTTGTCTCACAATTATCTGGCATACGTCTTTGAAAGATGAATGTGTTGAATCCATGATAGCTCGGGTAAGAATCAGAGAAACACCTGAATCTATGAGAATTTCTAATTTTACAACTTGTAAATCTCAGCTATTCATACTCTTAGGTATGCATGGGTATTAAAAACTTTTCAATACACAATTACAACTAATTATTTAAGAAAACTGATGTATCAATATTAATAGTAGATTTAAAAGTATATGTGATAAAGTGCACGTGTAATGTTTTGGGATTTTTCATATTTGTGATATTCAGAGCATTCTAAGAAGAAGTGCAATACATCTTCTCTGAAAAAAACTTCATCTTCGTGGTCTTTTTGGCTGTTAACGTTAGCGGAAGTGACGTGAACAAGGCAATGCGAATCAGTTCCCTTTTGTTTCTTGCCACAAAATGCCTTTTTTAACGTCACTTCCGGCAACTTTAACAGCCCATAAGGCCAAGAAGATGAAGTTTTTTTAAAGGAAGATGTATTGCATTTCTTTTTAGAATGTTCTGAATATCACAAATATGTAAAATAAAGCCAGAAAAGATATATTTCAATCTCCTTTTTGAACCACCTTAAAACTAGTTTTACATCGCGCGCACGCGCTGAATTCTGCACATATGTTTCACTCAGTGAACGTGCTATGTATTGCGCATTTCATATGTTGCACACATGTGAGGTAACACATGCAACAGAATTGTTGCAACTTACAACAAAAACTGATTTCAGCAAATGTTTGTTAGAAATTTTAAGTAATGTTGTCTCGCGTTTTCATTGCATGTAACTTATGCAATACAGGGTGTCCACGGGCCTTGAAAATCCTGGAAAGTCCTTGAATTTGAAAAAATTCCAGGCCTGGAAAGCCTGGGTCCTTGAAAATCAGTAGAGGTCCTTGAAAGTCCTGGAGTTAATCTCCTTAAAACAACAAAAATAAAAAACTTCATATTTCTATTTAATTATTAGAACTGATGTGTCATTGAAAAATCCGTGCTTATTTCAAAGATTTTCCCAGTTCTAGGTTCTTGAATTTACTGAAAAAGGCCCTTGAAAGTCCTGGAAAAGTCCTTGAATTTCATCTTCACTGAAGAGTGGAAACCCTGGCAAGGGCATTGTTTCTTTGACATGCGTTAAAAAGCTTCCGCTGTAGCAATTTTGTTGCTTCTGTTACTTTGTATAATGTACCACGCAACTTATTGTATTGCTGCCAAAGTCGAAAATTTAGCAGATCTAACCTTTTCCACAATCTAACTTTGCCCAATCTAAACTTACTGTAATATGACAGTAAAACATATAGGGTGAGGTACCACAAATATCTCTGTGTAATATATATAACAGGCTTTGAAGTATATATTCATATTTTTAGGAAACCATCGTAAAATTCCTAGAATTTGTCTCACAATCTCTGTCAAGTTTCTCAGAAACGAACAAAGATGATTCTCAAGACAACATAGTTAGCGTTTTTGACAGCAACTCCCAGGAGTATACCCTAGTGTTGTCTGTTGCTGGAATAATCACTAATATTGCTGCGACACCTCTTGGAAGAGATTATCTATCCTCGAAAGAAGCTGGAATTAAGGGAATGGATGCGTTGATTTTATATTTATCGGAAACTCCTGCTCGGCAATGTATGAGAGTGAAAAGCCTCATCTTGAAAGCTTTGTATAATGTAAGGTAAGTAGCTGAGTACAAAGACTTCAGAGTATTACTGATTTGGAAATTAAGTCAATCTATAGACTTATAGCCTATAGATACGTTTACACACTGCGATTTGTCACTAGGTCGATTCAACTTTTCCCACGCAGACCAAATATAGCCGAAACCTTTCAACCTAAAGTTTTAATGTATTTATTCGTATAATAATAATAATATATAAAGATTTATACAGCGCTTAAATTATATAAAATATTCCAAAGCGCTTTACAACAATGAAGTTCTATATATAAGTAATTAAAATATTATAAGTGGTAATAAGTGTCTATAAATCAAAAGTTAGAATCAGCTTTCTTAAAAAAAAGTCTTTAATTGAGATTTAAAACAGTCAATTGTTTTTACTATTTCTAATATCATAAGGTAGCATGTTCCAAATTGATTTTGCTGCATGCACAAAATGCTCGATCACAAGAGTCTTGGCTCTAGTTTTTGGGATAAAAAAAAAGTATCTGATGATCGTCAGTCTGGTAACAGCAGTTCGGTTTTTTTTCAACACTAACAGTATTCCATAATACTGCCATCCCATGGAGAGCTTTATATACCAGGAGTGCCATATCAATTCTATATTTCTATTAAATACTTTATTGTGTAGCATCAACAGAAAGGGTTTGAAATATCTGATGTCAAAGAAAGGCCTGATGACAACGCTTGGCTATCTATTGAAAGGTTCGTTCATCAGTGCAAAAAAAGTATTTCAATGCCTAGTACTTCAAATATCTTTTGAGGTTTTTGAATAACATTGTTGTTGATTTTTTTTATTTAGATGAAACTGATTCAGAAATGCGCTTGTCCTGTGTTAAGTACGTCTCAGATTTTCAGTTCAGTTGAATGTAAAAGCAACATTGAATAAGACCTTCGTTTTTCTCATTTCATTGATTTGTTGTTTTATAATTTTCGTGTAGTTGTATTCAATCATTGGTCATGGAACCGGAGAATGTTTCCCTTGCACACGAATTCATGGAAGTGGTATGCATCATTATTTTTGGCTTGGACAAACGAGAATGAGAGTTGATGAGAGTCAATGAGAGTTGCAACTCTCGCTCGCGTTTGACCGCCAACTCTCATGCAAGGTGAAGCTCTCATCAACTTTGAGCTGGTTCAAATTTTGACGAGAGTCATTCTGAGTGTCGCCGAACTCTCGCTCGCGTTTGACCACCAACTCTCATCAACTCTCATCAACTCTCATCAACTCTCGGCGTCAACTTTGAGCTGACCAGTTCGAGTTTTCCCTCGTTTGACGGGTATACGCGTGTGTACTCTCAGATCAGTGGTGGTAAACGATCCAGTAAACTTTCGTGCAACTGTTGTTCTCGTTTCACCAGACCATTACACTATCTCGAGGTGCGTTGAGTGCCACCGGTAGGCAATCTCACTTCTGTAGCAGGTTGTACGAATGCCGTATAGCGCTCTCCACCGTGATTTTTTCGACTTTAGTTTCTGTAAAAATATACCTGAAAAGCTTTGGAACTTAACTAGCTACACTGTATATGCACCGCACAATACATATCAAAGAAAACCTTTTTTACATGGTTTTGTGCAAAATAATGATTTTGCGTTTTTAGGTTTCAATGAGAAAGCTTCAGGAATATGCAGATTCATCTAAAGGAGAGGTAGGGAAGGTTTTTCATATTTGTATTTTTGTATAAAAAGTTTCTACATCTCTGTATACATCTAAAGGCTTGAATTTTTCGTAAGGATTTCAAAGACAGGAAAAACATAATTGTTTTCTATATCATAGGCGGATTTTCTGGGGGGGTGCAGGGGGTGCACACCCCCAAAAATATTTTGCACCCCCAAAACGTTTTCCCACCCCACCTAGAGAAATTTGCACCCCCCAAAAAAAATTTAAATGCTCATTGGGATAAATGACAGTAGTGTGATTGAAATAAAGATTTTGAACTAAGTAAGACTAAAAACAAGGATTTTGAACTAAATAAGACCAAAAATCTCAAACTTTTACCCCCATTACCACCCCCTTACCCTCATTACCACCCCCTTACCCCCATTGCCAACTGTGCCCCAAGACCCCTGCTGCAGCTTGCTCGACGGCACTACGCACCCTGTCACTCACCTCCCCCCCTTAAATTTTTGGCACCCCCCCCTAAATTTTTGGCACCCCCCTAAATTTTCGGCACCCTGAAAATCCGCCTATGTTCTATATTCTAGTTAAAGAAAGCGACATTGGAATTAATTGCTGATCTAAGGGAAGTACTTTTTCGCCAGTCTCAACCTTAACGGACTTCATGGTAGGATTGTTTTTATATACAATTTGATATTCAAAGTCATAACGCGGATATTTATATAATGTTGATATTCATATTTTCATGGGTAACTTCGGGAACAGAGCAAAGTTTTATTTAGTATATATATTGACATAGTACATAATATATTAGAGTTGTTGATATTATTTATGAAAGAGAAATATGTTAAGTTTATGATATTTGAATCATTTTTCAGTACCTTTACATGTACAGTACGGCTCAGAAATAACCGTATACAAAAACCTGGGTAATATGTGGTTGATCAACCGCATAACGACTGGACTGCGACCTAAATGGTTGTCCTAGCACGGATAAAAGTAACATGGGTAACATTTTTACCCGTGCCATGCCAAATATTGAGCGTATAGTGTAAATGCATGGTCCTTACTACACGCACGTTTTGACACTTGCTGAGATTTTTCGTTAAACGTTACTCCAACATGGCCGCCATGACATTAGCTGCAACCCCAAAGTTTCCTATTCTTAAAATTTTAATCACAATTTCTAACCAGCATACAAATATAATAAGTAGTTAACAGGAAGACTACCTGCTAAATATGGGAAATGTAAATTTCCATACAAAGACTACCCTCGAATTTCCAGACAGGAAAGATAGCGTAAAATTATAAGTAACAATAATTGTGACCACAGGCGTAGCGTGCGTGTGTTACGTAAATTATTAACGTCTAATAACGAACGACAAACACGTGGTCGCTACATATGGTTATACACATGATATATACCACGTTTTATATAGCTTCATGTTTTGTTTATTTTACACGTTAATATTATATATATCGATGGTTTTACCGACGACTCCGTACATTACCGACCGAATCCGCGTTTTACCGACCGTTCAGTAAAAATTGGGGGTGTTACACACCCCACACCCGCACGCTACGCCCCTGATTGTGACCTATTGTGACCGAGAATTTAAAGAATGAAATATTAACGTTTATAAATACACTAATTACGTTTATTACTTTAACCAATTTAAGTACGTTAATCTCCCATGCATGCAAGGAAACTCAAGAATATAGATAGTTAATGCCCAAATTAAAGTGTTGTCATTGTTGATTGTATTTGGGTAAATGCCGTCAAAATGTTTGTATACTAACATATATATATATGTAAAACAAACAAACACGTAATTGGGTATAAAAGAAGACCTTATTAACACATATCAGCCAAATATGGTTAGAAAGGTTAATTACGACCTCAAGTCACAAGACTACTTTCGTAATTTGCATTTCTTAGAAGACCAGTTCTCGGTAAAACAGGGTGTGATTTGTAACGAACATTTATCGTTAGATTTTACTTTAAATTTGTCTTCAAAGAAAGAGGAGCGTTTGTTAATTGTCTAAATATGTGAAGTAGTTTCGTCTGGTTGTGCAACAAGATGTGACTTGATTGTGTCGTGAAGAATATGGCCGAGGGTTACGACACAAATCGCTTTCAGTCAACTATTGAAGAGGGCTTTATTTGCTCGATATGTCTTTGTGTTGTAAAAGATCCGATGCAATGTGAGAACAACGAACATTATTTCTGTTCGTGTTGCATCAAGAAGCATCTAGAGAAGACCTCGCACAGCTGTCCTGTCTGTCAAGATAAACTGACTGTAGAGACACTGCGTAAGGCACCAAGAATTGTTTCAGAATGTGTTTCACATTATACGATTAGTTGTGATCACGAAACGAGAGGCTGTGACGCAGTTCTAGAGCTTGGAGCTCTACAAGCACACGTTCAGGGCTGTGATTTCATGCCTGTCTCTTGTTCAAACGACGGCTGTGACGAAGTGGCCGTAAGTAAACGCGATGTAAAGCAACACGAGCGCGAGTTATGTCGATTCAAGACAACGACCTGTGACGACTGTGGGGAGAAGATGTCTCATCATAAATATGGCGGACACGGCTGTGTATTACGACGTGATTTAAACGAAGTTAAGAAAGATCTGGCAGAAGTGAAAGCCACACAACATGAAATGATGAAAGAGATGAGAGAAGGCATGCAGCGAATGACGATCGCGATTGAAAAGCTTGAAACATCGTCTCGAAATGTAGCCAATGTGGTCAACTCCATAAGTAGTGATGTTGTTGTTATCGCAGGTCGGCATGGCGAAACAGTTAAGGCGTCCGTCGAACGTTTTAACTTGCTCAACCAAACCTGGACACCACTGGCTGAGTTGAAAATAGCTCGATATGCTCATGCAGCTGTATGGTTTGAGAACCAACTACTTGTTTGCGGCGGGTCAACGAGTACCACTGTTAGAGAGCCTACAGACAACATAGAAGTATTGGATATGAATGTTAATCCTCCAGCATGGAAGGAGTTTTCTGTCAACCTTCCTATCAAGGTGTTTGGTCACAAGTGCGTTGTCTATGGCAATCGTTTGTTGATTATTGGTGGTCAAACGAAGGAAGAGGTTTTGGATACGATATATGAGCTCCTTCTTGTTCCTCCGTATTCATCCAAGTTGCTTTGTCGCATGAAGAAGAAACGAGCGTTACATGGAGTGGAGTTGTTCGGTGATAAGGTTCTTTTGGCTGGTGGAGTAGGAGCGAAAACTGATGTGGAAATATTCGACATAACAAGAAATGAATGTGTTGAAATGCCACCACTGCCATCTCCTTGTTCGTGTATGGCGGCAGTTCGTCGTGATGACACCATGCTTTTGATTGGAGGGCGCGGCAGCAATGAGATTATTGAGTACGATTTTAAAACTGGCAAGAGTAAAGTTCTATTGGTCATGGAAACGATACGATCTGCTTGTTCGGCTGCGTATATTGGAAATACGCTTGTTGTTATTGGTGGTGCGAAGGGGGATCCTGCTGCAGTGGATTGTTTCAACTTCCTATCAAATTCTTGGAGGAAATTACCCTCTATGGCTGAGACAAGGCTTTTTTCTTCTGCAGTTGTTGTTGTTAATCATGTTAAATTTTGACAGTTCTTAACGAGTACTGGAACACTGATATAGTCATGTAAAAATAGTTGAAAAATGAACAGCAATATAAGACTGTATAGAACAATAATCATTGTTGAACTATATTTAATTATTAGACTTGCCAATATGTAACCAAATGAATTTGTATATATCAAACTGAATTAAACATCTTTACAACAAAAGTTTTCAGTACATTAAAAATTGTTTTGACTTTTGTTTTGTGGAAACACCATGTTTTCAAATTTTGGCTAGTAGATAAATGTGGTGTTTCACAAACCAAAACAATTTTATTAATTGCCATTCCAACCTACAAAAAAAACTTATTGCATAAAAAAACTAGAGGTCATTCAAAGACTGCACACCTCCGCTAGCAAATTGAGTCAAGTATTCATGTATAAATTATTCATGCACTTGATAATGCATTCAATTTTTTCAGCCCAAGAAAGCAAGACAAACTTTGGTAAACTTCTCATCTAACTTTCATCCAAAATTTTGAAGCAAAATTTATTGGATTTGTCGTTTGCTCTACAAAGTTTCGTAAAATGTTGGATATTTTTCAGTTATCGTTCTAACAGACAGACAAACACACACAAACCCAGATGAAAATATAACCTATTTCTACCCCATTATGAAAGCTATGTATGAAGGGGCATGCTTCAGAAACTTGCAGACCAAGGCGAATATACTGTTTAGATATATTAAGAGCTCTATAACTATAATTTCCTTATAACTATATTTAACACCCAGGTTAAAGAAGAGACATGTCTCAGCCATAGGTAAATATAATGACATATTTTGGGTTATAATGATATGTTAATACAGTTCTCAATACAAGTATTTGTTAAGAAGAAAGGCAGTAAGAACAACAAATATGTTTGTCAAAGCATCTACATGAACCATCGTCGCTGCAGCATCACTTGTTGACCAAGATATAACGTGATGTTTATTCAAGTTCCAGTTTAATCCAGTGATATTTAGAGACTACAAACACAGAGAACATAAGTATTGAACTATGTCTATATAAGAGATATAACATTTACACGATAAGCTTCGGGTCTTTACGATCAAACTACGTGAAAAATTCAATTGAAGTTCTTGTCGAATTTTTCAGGTAGTTTGGTCGTAGAGGCTACCTACAGTGTACACGGGGTTCATGCGTTCGAGATAAGATGTCTTCAACGCTTATCCTCGTTTGACTAGAGGTTTACGCAATATCTACATGTATCTTTCCACCCAAGGCCTCTAACGTGCGACCCACCCAACTTAAAAAAAAGTTAGAACTAGATCGTTCCATTTATCCATAAGATAACAAAAACACACCACTATTTGGTGAAACATAAAGCAGTTCTTTTCACAATTTTTACCTTTGTCTGACTGTGGTAGCTGGAATGTCCTTCAGACGCTTTTACTTTTCCGTCTTTTAACCCAAATATGAAAATGTTTTCAAGACGAGGTTGAACAACAAAGCCATTTTCAGCAATGTTTATAGTCAACTTGTTCTATATTCAAAGAAGAACCGGATCAATTTACATATAAAAAACACAATATAAATTCAGCGGTTTCTTACCCATCAACTATATTAAACACTAAACCCCTTATCCTATCTCTAATCCTTAGGGGCGGACC
The DNA here is from genome assembly GCA_016169945.1 of Trachythela sp. YZ-2020. NCBI lineage: Eukaryota > Metazoa > Cnidaria > Anthozoa > Malacalcyonacea > Clavulariidae > Trachythela > Trachythela sp. YZ-2020. The sequence goes on along the minus strand of JADLSH010000023.1, from coordinate 420,903 downwards.
ATTAGAAAAGTGATGGGTTTTTCATCCTTTGCACGTATTTTTTTTCCAAGTTATATTAGGAGATATAAAACATACCTTTAAACGAAGAGGTGGTGAGGTATATGAGGCTGTAGGTGGGTCCTCCCCCAGAAATTGTTTGAATTCTTGAGCCTCTGTGGCTTGATTTCTTGCAATTTTTTATAGTGACAGCTTTTTAATATATCCCATCTTCCCACCCCCCCCCCCATCACTTTTCTAATGGTCCGCCCCTTACCATAACCTATACTGCAAGTTAAGAATGTATTCTACCTTAGTCACACTAAACGTCAACATGAGGAAGTTCTTTTTTGCTATGGAATCTATTTCAAAAAGGAGAAAAAGAGTTTATTACAGGATCTATACGTAGACAGACTGGCACCTTGTCATTTAAAGACTGTTGCTTATGTCGATGAACGACTGTTTCCCTCTTCAAAACACTTGGTATTTATGTATGACAGCTAAAGAATATGTACCTTACACCAGTTATTATTTGACATCAGCCAATATTTCCTACCTATTGAATCACCATCGTCCCAAAACATACTTCCAGTGGCCTGGCCAGAGTCATCCAGGGAGACAATTAAACCAAACGGATTACGTCGACTATTGTGAAAAGAAGATCAAGAGATGGCATAGTTGTTAGAGTGTTGCTCAGGGTGTGGTGTTTGAAAGATAGTTTCCGTGAACAGCATACCACAAAGGTTTACAAGAAAGAGGCAATGAAAATCAGTTTACCTGAAGAAAGTATTGTTCGCAGGTTCTTGGACTGGAATAACATAACCACCTCGGAGATGTAAATTGATGTGATCTTGTGGAGTGGTGAGATTTCGAAAATCTTTTCTTGCTGAAACCTCTTCTCTCTTAAAAAAGATATCCTCATGTTTTTAATGTACTTTGTCTTGCATTCCGCTTATCTTGTGTTGTCTTGAATTTAGTACAAAGATTTAACTCACCGTAAAATAGTCAAACCAACGAGAATCTGGAAAGTAAGCTGTCACTTCTGTTTGATCCTACACATTGTTGACAAAATGAATTGAGATACACTTAAACCTAAACTAACTTTATTTATACTGGATAGCTCTATCAGTTCTAAACTGTTTTCCCTAGAGGTCCAGTAATAACCCTCCGTCTATTACTATACAAGTTAAAATTTGGTTCTTGACCTACCTTTTCCAATGCGGGACTAATAAGCAACGCAGGTCCCCATAAAAACTGTTTGTCGATTGTCCATGTATTACGGTCACCAGTAAACCTTTTAAAGGAACGAAAACACTTAAGAGAAAGTTCAATAATACAGCCAGAAAACAAGGATATTTAAGAACTGTACTGAATTCCCAATATATTTTTCATCGTTTGCTAATACTCAGAGATAATCTCCTTTGTCAAACATGAGGGGCAGAATTTCAGATTGTCGTACACTTACTCGTTTAAGAGTGGTCGTACAACGGTAGAACCACGGATATGGGCCTCATAAAACAACGTGTAGAGATATGGTAGAAGTCGATAGCGAACTAGTAAGATCTCTCTGGAGTTTTTAGCGATAACTTCACCAAATACAGTAGGATGTTGAGGCTAAATGATAGAAGAAAAAATATTTTGAAATCAGATACGAGAATACTACGTTGTGCACAGGGAATATCATTCAAAGAAAAAAATACAAATGAGAAATGGAGTAAGAGAGATGGTAGATTTGTCTAGGTAGGTAGGTAGGTTGGTAGATTGTCTTGAAAAGAACGTATTGTTTTGGTAGTACACTCAGGAGTTTCGAGCCTTCATCAGGTGTTTAGTGAGGTTCAAGATGTCGGTTTACGATATCAGTGTCTTCGAGAGGGACGAAAATATCCTTTGTTGGTGTACAAAGCAATTATAGGAATGAGGAAGACCACAGAAGAATACAGCAGTAAGGTGATTCATTCACTCCGTCATTCCTACTGAACAGCAGAGCTACCTTGTTTCCAATAGCGTTGTGGTTTCTACTGAATGGATAGAATGCTCCAAGTTGCATCCAACGTTGACACAGGCCCGCTGTAGTGTCGTCGATGAAACCGCAAATATCTGCACCAATCTGTAAAAGAAATAGAAAATGATAAGCAGAATTCCATTCCAGAATCCACATAAAGTAGCTGAAGTAGTCGACTTGTTACTGTGTTATGGTCCTTTTTTAAAACTTGACGTTGAAAAAATAATGCATAGAGTATATAACGTTTCAAAATATTTTCTTACATATGGAATTCCAAATATGTTGAAATCCAGCATTCCTTAAAAGAAAATAGTTTATTTTCATTTAATTATTTTAACCTTGAAAATATACAGTCAGAATCCGACAGAATGTCTTGGTACTTACCAACAATAGAGCGATGCATTTCATAAAATTTTGATAGATTATCACCTAACCAATGTCCAGCATATTTACCACTGCTTGGGTATGTTGAGCGAGATATCACGACACTTCTCTTGCCTGTAACACTTCGAACTATCCTACCGTGAGCAATGGATAAAGTTTAGCACATTAATCAGCAGGAATGAACAAGAATGAGGAAAAATGAGCAAGAATTAGGAAAATGAGCACAAAAATGAGCAAGAATGAGCATAAAATGAGCAAAATGAGCACGGGTGTTGGTAACATAGTGGTTAGTGCATGTGTCTTTCATCTCGGTGACATGAGTTTGATTCCTACAATATGCAGTTGTCTGATTATAATTTCGTTCCAGCCGCATGCAAGGTTCTTTTACACCACAGGTTTTCTTTGGGTACTTCGGTTTCCTCCAGTAGTAACACTGGACGAAAGAGGTGGTCCTTACTGGACTACTTCTAGGAGGACAGCTATTCTTCATTCACAACATACTTACGGTTGTGTGATAACAGTCTGACTCCATCCATACAAACTGTGGACATCATAATGACGATATGCACCACCTTTCTGACGAGCACTCATACAGACTGTCTTGTACGCTAACACATCACCCTGTACATCTAAAACCATTGAAATATGGTCAAAATATACAGTTCCGTACATTGACTTCTAGTCCGGTTGTAAAAATCATTGTTACAGATAGCTAATCAACTATTATCCAAAGGCTTTTAGAAATTGTTTGGTGGGGAGGGAAGCTAGAACCTACAAGGTTTATAAGGAGGATTATCAAACTTATTCTTTGGACATCCGCTGGTTGATCCATGTACAAAATTTGCTGGCTCGTTCATGTCCTAATAAAAGACAAAATATTTAGGCATATACTTTGGAAGTATGAAAGTTTAAATATAGGAAATAATAGAGAACGAATATAGATTATCATACAATCCACAATCCATCAAAGTCGATGATCTTATGAAATTTCTCGATCTCCGTCCTCCACCATTCCGCAGTGTTCGTCGCAAAGTAATCCGGGAATACAACAAAGGCTCTGAAACGCTAAAAAAGTGACACAGAATATATTTTTAATCCTTGCAGTTTATGGCGGCCTTCATCTTAGAGTAGAAATGTTATTGTTGATGAAAATATCTTCATTGAAGATTGTTTGTAAACTACCTTAGTTTGTTCATCCCAAGAAAGACTTGTATTTTCTGTGACAACATTTGGATAGTCTGGCCATACCTAGGAAGAGAAAGAAATAACGTCAGTGCTACACAATACACGAGGATGTCAAACCTTAGATCTTTGCTAATATATATTACTTTGGTGGTAATTAATAGTAACCCATTATGAACTCATATATGGAAAATAATATTAAAATGATAAAAGTTTGCATTGTGTACCTTTCCAAACAAAATTTCTCCCTCATTATTTTTTATCCAAACATCTTTCTTGACTCCTTCACTATAGGGTGGATATGGCTTTGTCTCATTCGCACTTATTGCTGGATCCTTTGAAAAGAGTATAACATTCAAAGTTGGTCCCAAAAACGTTTAAGATGGAACCGGTACATTTACTGGATAATGTTTTATCTCTTTGAAGTTTAGTAATATTCCGAAGATCTTACCAGGATGATGATGTATTTTAGACCATCTTTTTTGATAGAATTCACGAACTCTGGTAGACCATTGAATGTTGTTTTATCGTAAGTGAAATCCAACTGTCTTTCCATGTAATCAATATCACCATACTGTACGTCCTGCAGGGCAGAGAAATATGGTTGAATTATAGTTTGAACTGCATGTGAATGGTAACAACAACAACGGCAACTTACTTGAGGAATGCCATATTTCTTCATTTCTGAGACAACGTTCTTTACTTCATCTAGATCTTTATAACCATATCGACATAGTTGAAAACCAAGACTCCAGTATGGTGGCATAAATGTTCTTCCAATTAACTGTGTCAAAACGAAAACGGGTTTAGGGTCCAGTCCGTAGATAGTATTCTACAATACGCTGCCGTGGTTTGTTGTGTCTGAACCTCCTGCAAGCAAAATAACTTATTTTGATTGAAACAAAGATCGAAAAAGATTTAAATCAAATTATTTGTTTCGCAGTTTAACCTTTTTTTCATTATGTTTCTACCAAAGCCAGGACGCCAACCAAGTCTATTCAGAATTATGTGCTTATTGAGATAAAGATAATTACAGAGAATCGAATTTTGGAGAAAATGCCTTGGATAAAGGGTTTTGGAGAAAGTTCAAGTCAACGCTCTCATTTAGAAATTACATACCTTGGTATACTGTTGAACTACATACTCAGGTCTAGGACCAAAGAACATGTAGAAATCCAATACTCCACCAATAGTTCTGTATGTCAATGCTGGCGTGGGTTGTAAAGTCACATCTTTTTGCAATGAAAAATATGGGTTAGAGTAGAAAAGAAGTATTTGTGTATGTGCATGTATGCTTTAAAACTAAAACCTTAAGCAAAACATTGCTGCGATAACATTTGAAAATTTCGATGTTTTTTATTTGAATGTTTCCCATGCAGGAAGCAAAAATGTTTTCCAATCCAGAAATAACGTTTGCTTCCCAACAAAACGTACCCATTGCGTTGCTGTTTATCAATACCACTCCATGTGCCTTGCCACTCTTTTCCAAGCTCATATAGAATGGATGGACACCATACACATTGCGTTCAGGTTCAGCCTGTGAGAAAATTAAGAAAGAAACTATTCTTCAATTGAAGAATAACACGAGAAGGGGATATATTTCAATGGTTGGCTATTTTTTCAGTAAGCTAGTTCATTGGACGTCACTCACAAATGGAAACTGGTCACGAGAGAACATTCCCAATGTATTCCAGTCCATTGATCTGACAAAATTCTTATGTTCATCTTCTCCAAAGCCATAGAGATAGGTCGAAGGTAGTTTTGTTGAGATCTGTAAGTATTGATCACTGAACACAAGAGGTGCCACTGAGGTGTCCCATCTGAAGAATATATAATATATACAGTATGAGCGGCCGTGTTGTATATTTACAACGGTTATTGTTACAAATTAGAGAGCTGTGGCATTAAAAATTTGCGAGACGGGAAAGTGATTTTTATTGGCTCCATTTAACAAATGCTTTTGTGTTCAGAACAATGAAATTGCTTCGTTCTTTAAAAAACCTCCGTCCAATTGGAGGAGGCCTTCAGAAAAGCTGACGAGTTAGGTTTGGTAAATTTCTTATATTGGACCTTGAACTACATTCAATCAGTACCGTCGGCCACTATTACAATAAATGAATACAAAACTCACAAAATTTCATTATCAGATTTTCTTGATATCTTTAAAGAAAATGGATATTCCACAACATCAATATTATACACTGGTTCACGTCCTTGATACAGGGAGATGATGTTGAGTGGTACTTCGTAACGGTCGTGATGGCTGTCAAAAATCTAAGAGAGACATATTGATAAATTATGAGGATTGTCCAAATTTGGTTCTCAGCCAATGCCATATGAGTCTGGCTAACCTGGAGACTCGCCTGAATGAGATCCGGTCGTTCCGCATGCCCTTGCATGTGCACCGCTGACAAGAATCATTGTGCGTTCATCTACGTCATTATCTCAAGCGAACTCGCACATACTCACCTTAACTCGCAAGACATCATTGTAGATAGACAGTAATATTCTCGCTGTGATTTCCATACAATACTTTCTTGTCTTCACGATATAAGTGATATGCAGTCATAAGATACTTAGGGAAATATTCCTTCCTTATCAATCTATATGCGTTGAAGTTGTTTGGGTAAAAACATGATGGCGCTTTCTGGAAAAAAAAGGACCCAGGGTTAAAATTTGTACTAAATTGGCCCACGTTTTTAGTTAAGTTTTCTTATCGATGTAGCGATTGTCTATACAATCGTGCATTGAATATGACATGATTATTGACTATGTGAAGATCAGCATGATATGAAGCGTATTTAGAGAAGGTTAATTAACAATGAAATATGCCAGTTTAGCTTTTGCTAATCTTCCACTGGTCCTTCAAAAATTAACTATATATAACTAAATATCTTTACATGTATGAAGTACAATTTACATTTCTATACATATTTACATAAATAACTTATCTAGGTAGCTATAATAATTATATAATTAACAGTACATATATAAACGCCTAAGAGTTATTTTTGAACATATCTAAAAACCATTCATGAGCTTTCCACTTGAACGTTGGAAATGAACTGGAAGATCTTATAACCGGTGGCAACATATTATAAAAATATGCTCCAGTGTACTGAAGTCCACTCCTTGTGATTGTTAATTTGTGGTTTGGCACCCACAATTTCATATTTCCTTTTGGTTGCAATTGTGATGATCGAGTCATAGTACTCTGGATCTGTCTTGTCGTTTGTGCGCTTTATGCAAATCAGTCGTTTGTGCGCTTTATGCAAACCAGTCGTTTGTGCGCTTTATGCAAATCAGTCGTTTGTGCGCTTTATGCAAATCAGTCTGATTTCATAGTGAGGCGGTTAGGAGCGAAATTTAGCTGGAATTGTTCATTTTATGATAAAAGCACCATATTTGCAGGAAGTATAGACTTTGATATGACAATAACTTTGAGATATGGAGGCATCTGAAAAATTAAAGTCGCCGGCCTAAAATTTGGGTTCTTTTTCATTTTCCTCATTAAACTCCTATATTGTCGAAAAATATAAAATTGCAAGTTCACTTATAGCAAAAGTGATTACAGAATCAGAAAGCGTACAAAAAGTTATATATAAGACATGTAAGTGGTTACCATGATTTTTCAAATCCTTCTTGAGTTACAAGCTGTTAAATACGCATTTTCAAGCTAGTACCCAGGCGTTTCGCGCGATTTCGTGGCATTTTTTTCATTTTGGAACCGCAATAACTCGAAATCGGTTGGGAAAATAAAGGTAACCGCTTAAGTGACCTATATATCGTTTTTTGTAAGCTTTCCATTGATGTAAGTCATTATTGCTTTAAATGAACTTGGAATTTCACGTTTTTACAAGTATAGGAGTTTAATGAGGAAAATGAAAAAGAACCCAAATTTTAGGCCGGCGATTGTCACATCAAAGTCTATACTTCCTGCAAATATGGTGCTTTTATTACAAAATGAACAATTCTTGCACTTAACCGCCTGTACGTACGTATTGCATTCGTCACCTTGTCGCGTGATGTCGTGAGTCATAAGTACCATGGTACGTAATATCCACAAATATTTATCGGCTTTGTCAATCAACAAATGTCTGGAGGGAAATGTATATTTTAGGTTAAAATTCCCAAATGATTCTAGCTTTTCCCTTCAACACATTCGAGTGCAGCATTTTAAATTTCATACAGCAGTTTATAACTACATTGAAAATTTTCATTCCTTATGGTATGCAAATAATGATCACTGTCACTGATCAAAATATTATACTGAACATTTGAACATAAAACATGCAAAGGTTTCACACTACACATTGTAAAACATCCGGAGTATTGGATATTTAAAGATACAAGATAGAATACAGTATAAAACAGAAAACTTGCCTTATCGCTAACTGGTTTCTTCCATATACACTCCCTTGCCTCACACAATGTTTGGTTCACAGCTTGCTCGCCTTGGCTCAGACGTTCAGGGTAGCAATCAAATCGTGCATGATCTTCAACATTGGCCTCGACAGAATAACATCTAAATACAACCAAAACAGCAGCGAAAGCTCTGAAATATAACGCCATGACGTACTGTTGTTTATAAATGCGCAGCGCTTATGCACTACAGCACAAGTATAGCGACTTAGTAGCGACGCGTAGTGCTGCACGAGATACGAAATCAATTATGGAAATACATGTGTAAAATAAACCGGATTAAGTTGCTAAATAAGCACTTCAACACATTGACCTGATAAGGAAAATGGTCGCTCTGAAATTTGCCCAAATTATAGTAGAAACGGATGATACTTTAATTAAGACGCATCTTCTGTCTGGCTGATTGTCCATCCAAATATAGACACAAATAGAACTATTCAGACGAACTAGAATAGCATGATCCTTACTGGTAACAAATCATCCCTGGTATATTTTCTGATAGACAGCTCACCGGATCAGACTGCGCAGGCAAGATCGTCCGAGAAGACGAACTACACCAATAGTTTATCCTCACGGAAGATCCGTCTGTTTGCCGCGCTCATCGCAAGTTCGTCCAGGTTGCTTGACCGTGTTGACCCAATCTCGTACCAAGGGCTTCTGCGCTTGTGACTATGAAGCCCTGGCTACGAGGTTGGTGTTGGCCCAACACTTTGCAATAAGTTTGGATATGAATGATCTTTCCAGCTTTCATGTCAGATCAAAGCGATTTTTCCACACTCTTTCGTACAGCGTTAACGACGTCATGTAAAAGATATCATTAGAAATATAAAATAATTTATGCCTTTTGTTTCAATGTTGTTGCAATTAACGAGTAATTGTTAAAGTCTATTCGAAAAATTTGCATCAATATAAATTAAAACCAAACTCTTACGTTTGTTAAAAGAATTATAACTATGACCTTTAAAAAAACTTTTGGTCAACCGAGTGAAGTTGATTGTTTTATAAAAAAATTGAGAGAACTCAGAGAAGTTATTGAACAATATAAATGTTTGTCATTACTCAATCTTATCCTTCATGAAACTTTAATTAATGTGATCAAACCGCAACCCAAATTTGGTAAATGATTTTCTAGTCAACGGACACGTCGTTAAACCGTTATTCCTTTCAAAAGATAAAGCCATTAAAGGCGAGAAACATCTTGTTGTAATAGGAAGCTTAAGATTTTCTGTTCTTTACAAACGTAAAGGTAAGTGTTTTCATTTTTTATACAGCGAGTTAAAATATAGTTATCCGTTAGATGTTATTGAAGGTAGCATTAATGTTATATACTGCGCGTCTTTTGGATCAATCTACCTGAAATATACAAGAAGAACTTCGACGTTTCGAGCGAAGGCCCGATTGATCCAATCGTAGGTAGATTGATCCAAGGCCCGAAGGTAGATTGAAGCAAACTAGACGCGCAGTATTTCGTATAGATGCTACTGACCTACCCTGGCACCACACGTTCGTCGGTTCGAGCATTAATATTACACTGCTTGTTTTGTCCATCTTCGTTCTTCTCGCTGTAAGAAATTATTGAAATGCCATGGGAACTGAATAAAATAAACTATTTCTTGACAGTAGTTGTAAGGTACAACGCGATTATGTCCGATGCGTATTAACCTATTATATCTTCTCATGTGATGTCGGCCGATTTAGAGTGTCAAGAAAGTATTTCCATAAAGGTGAAATGACGACCAAAAATATGTCAGATATTATGCATGAGAAATAACAAACTTCACATCAAAGCTAAACTGCTTGATGTTCAAACTATTCTAGATCACTATAGAAATCTACATATATACAATATCAAATGTCTAGATCTTAACCCTCACATGGGTAAAATTTCAAAACAATTTTTTAATCATAGCTGTTGTAAGGTGAGGTAGAAGATCGTCACAAAGAGCAAAGAAATCCCCGTTGGCATTCAGCATTATCACGGCAATTTTCACAAATGATGACAATGATTACCATCTTAATTTCACTTGTGTTGTTTAACCACAGTTACAAGTTGGGTTACATTGTCAAAGTTTCTTTGATCGAAGTCCATGAAAGTGTCAACCTTTTTCAAAGACAGATCATTCAAAAGCCTTGATTACAAAACAGAGCTTCAACTAACACTGATGAACTTGGATTGAACTGTATTCCACCTTTTCGAATTCGGCCAGACTGCAAGGAGAAAAAAGTCAGGTTTTCCAGTTAAGAAAGTAGTTAAATTTTCACGAAACCTCCCTGGCCAGATGAGCTGAATGAGCTAATGTGTTGTACTGTATTCTGTTCGATGCATGTATTCAGTAGGAGGCACTGAGCCATATTTAAACGAATCATTGAACCCAACAATGCTGATGTTATATGTTCATTAATTATAAATTGTTACATATCTCGTAATGATTATTTCAAACCTCACAAAGAAGAAAAGGTGGGCAAAACAACCACAATCTTGATAAACACAAGATAAACGCCGTTTAAATTAATTCCCTCATCCCACAAACATTTTTTCAAACTATCTATACACGCAATGTGATTATAACTAGAGAGAACGCATTTTTAGCTATGTAATGCAGGGCTCATCAAAATTATTTAGAACAGACAGCTAGGGACTAGGCTGATGTGCTCCAAGGCTCTTTCTCTAAGTTATATGTGTGTGTTGGCTATATATCATGACCTCAATGCATTTGTATTGGTCTATACATCATGACCTCTATATATCATGACCTCAATGCATTTCAGGTTGTGTTACAGATCTTACGTTCTGGGGCAGGTTGTACGAAGGCCGGATAGTGATTTTTTCAAGTTTTCTAAAATTGTCCGTTGTTTGGTATAACCCAGATTAAATCTTAGTTTTTATAAATTAAAGTTTTTTCTGTTAATTGTGAGGTCCATATCCGTAGTTTTGGATAGAGTTTTCAACCATTTTTATGCCGGTTGAAAAATGACTATCCGATGGATAGCGTTATCCGGCCTTCGTACAACCTACAACCGGCCCCTGTTGTATATAACACTTCAAACAATATTGGCATTTAGTCATGATCAAGTGATCGGAATCTCCCTTGTCTTTTCATTGTTTTAAACATCTCATTGTTCCCCATGCCATCCAGTCACTCATCGTTTTGACTTATTTAGCATTTTTGTGTACATGTTATTCACGCATGCTCGGTTATCATGTTGATATAAATATGTCCGTACGGGCATAGGGGTAGGAAGCAACTTCAAGTTGGAGAGGTACTTCGTCTTAAGGGCACTTCGTCTTAAGGGCATTTTCCCCATTGTTTTAACTGGAGAAAAGGGTACTTTGAAGAAAACTGGGGGGGGCACATGCCCTCTGCCCCCCGGTCCCTACGCCACTGTGTACGGGAGCGACTGTACTATTATAAAAGGATAACTCGTTCGATCGTCCATACTAACAAGCACGTTGGAACTGCTCCTGAAGTGCACCTATATATAGAGGCTATTTATTGAAGGACGTTATGTAAATTTCGTATTATAAGTGAGCCCTTGTTGCACATCGCCAACAGTCTTGCATCCTCATCGCGTTGTATTAATTAAGAGTTTGTCCCTTAACTGGTTCTGAAATTTGTCCCGTAATGTAAGCATCTCCATTCTAAGTTGGTCGTCGTATTATGTGAATATTGATTTTGAAAGAGCGGCATAACCTATCATTATATCACTGGGAACCTCAGGTATTGCAAACGTTTGGGAGAATATACCCTCCACCCATACGGCAATTGGAAATGTAAAACAGCCTTTACTCCATTAGAGATTAAATCTAACTTCTACCAAGTACTGACTCTCTGGCCTTTGTTTAGGTCGGACATTTTTCTTCTTGTAAATTTAGGTCAGCGAGGATCTACCAAAAAGATGACATGGATTTGAAGACCAACCACTGATGATGTGAAGAGTTTACATGGAATAATTATGAAGAGTTATCGGTAGGAATACATGTTTAGTTCAATAAAGGGGGGAATTAAACAGTTAACCCTATTTCAATATTTAGCTTAATCATATGTGGAAATGGAAAAACTACACAGTCGTATATGATTCTATATTGCTTTTGAACAAGAACAGAAAGTTTTGAAATAAGCGTAAACTTCATGAAATTGTTGCATTGCCTAGCCCTGTATGCGAGAAGAAAGTCGGAACGCGGAAACATTATATAATGAGAGTGTATTTTCCCGGCAACAGATGTGTTTAAAGACACGGCATGTATAAAGTGTGTGGGTGGCTGGAATTTTGAGCATATTCATGCCTTGATATGCAAATACTGTTCAATTTGTGTGTTCGCCGGAGAAAATATGTCATATTATATCTTTGCCGAATTATATACACACATCGTGTTACAAATCAATTTTGAAGTCGAGGTCTTGATAAAGTTGGATGTAACACTTTGTTTTGCACGATTGTTGGAAAAGACGGTTGGAAAAGGACTAAATTGATCGAAAGTCTGTTTGCGAGGGTGTTAAGCAACAAACGCTTCCCAAAGCCCCTTGCACAAGTGCAGCTTGTCTTCAGAATTGCGTTTTCGGTAAAGCGCAGAGGCTAAAGAGTAAAGTAATTCATGCAGAAGGCAGGTAAAAATTCTAAAATTCTTATTAGAGAAGTGAATATTCAGATATAGAGAAGTTTGGAAACTGGTCCTCAATTAAATTTCCTTAGCTTGCTATAGTCTGGCTCTTAATGAAGTTGCACTGCAGGAGACTCATAGTATATATGAGAATTTGAAAACGGCATGCATGAAGCTAGCCTAATCTATGAAATGTATCCAGTTTATCTGTTTTTACTTGTATAAACATTTAATGAAGGCAATATTAACAATTTCTGAAGCTAAGATATTTCGCAAAGATGGAGACACCTGCATACATAACAATCTATAATACGAAAAGAACGGGTTTTAAGCAGGGATAGATAAGCTCATGCATGGTGGAACTATTGTACAAGTCAAACGGATTTTAATTACCTACTTTCTACGCGGTTTGAATTTATCTCGTGCGTCAAAATTGATATCGTAGTGCTTTTGTCGTGTATTAAATATGCATGATCAATTTGCCACGCATTTTGCCTGCATGTTGGCATAATCAGATACTGTGCATCGAAAACATTTTAGTAAGGCAGTCAGTGAAGAAAACTAAGGCGCGTATCTTCTCGTCAACTGCAGGGTCTGCAGCTGCTTGTATCTGTCAAAATAGAATTTCTAGAAAGGCATTGTAACCCAGTTTGTCTTGCCCGCTTTATGCCCACACTGTTTCTACATTCCCATCTGCTCAATGCATATTGGTTTATGATGAAGTTTTCAGAGGAAAGTTTAAAGTCTGTTTTCCATTCCAACCATATCACAACAAAACGTAGCCGAGATTTCTTTGTTTTGAATCACGAAGGTGGAAACTAATGACTAATTCGACACAAAAGAAAACGCTACGGTATCGTTACGATATAATTGAAGTAGACAAATGGCTCAACGTCTCCCTAATGTTGAGATCCTGAATGATAGTCTGTTAAGTTAATCTACCTCTCGCTTCATAGTCTGATGTTCAACCAACTAACCAGCAGTTGCCATCATAAGCATTTTATTTTGTTTGTTTTTTTAATAGGAAAACTAAATAGAGACGAGAGTTTTCTGGAAAAAGACGTCCCATAGAAACAACTAATATAATGTCTAAAGTCAGTAAAGAGGCAAACAACAAGCCGGTACAAGCATTATTAAACGCAGTGGCAGCTAGCAAACTTCGTCTTGTGCGGCTGCTTGTCGAGGGAGGTGTTCATGTGGACAGTCGCAATGATCATGGACAAACCCCGTTATTGATCACCTGCTCTTCCTTAAATAACACGTGCCACATCCGCGGAGAGACTAGGGAGAGGGTGGTGAAATATTTGATCTCTGCTGGTGCGGATGTAAATGCGTTTGACGACACAGGACGAACACCGCTGATCTACGCAGTCATAATGCGGGCGTCGGTAATCTTTGATCTTATCGATGCAGGCGCTGACCCATGGTGGGAGGACAGCAGTCACAAGTGCGCCTTCGATTACGCCCTTCAACAGCGAGACTTAGTTCAAGTTGAGGTTATTGTTGATGCATACAAGAGTAAGATGCGTGGGATCGCGCGTGACGTGGAGGACACGCGTTGGATCGCGCGTGACGTGGGAGACACGTGTAGGATCGCGCGTGACGTGGGAGACACGCGTGATATTAACCCAAGCCACGAACATATCCAGGACACTTCACGCGGAAAACAAGACAAGAAATCAAGTGTTCAGAGCAAAAAGAATAAATCCGAGTCAAATAAAAAGCCCAAAGTTTACGCCAAGAATCGTAAGCGACCATCAAGGAACAGTAGCCCTAAGCTGATCACAGGAAAGAATGGTAGTAATATATCCCCTAAAAACCCCAAACGTACCAGTCTACCCCAAGTTACTCCCACTAATCCTAAAAGTGATAAAAATGGAAACGTTGAGACCCTCTCCAATAATCCTCCTATCATAACCTCACCTATCATAACCTCACCTATCATAACCTCACCTATCACCTGTGGTGAAAATACCCAGCTTTGTGATCTATGTAAGACCATCTTCAGTAACCAGCACCGCAACGAGGCCAAAATTTTAAACCCAACAGAAAACCTCAATTTTCCAGAATATGATTTATCTGGGTTACTGTACCGAAGGCGAAGTACGGGAAGTCTATTTGGTCTAACGGAGAAACGCTACGAGTCAATTCGTAAAAAACGTGAGTTGGGAATTACGATGGAAGATCTCTTCTCAAGCACTGATATTAATCAACCGGGAAAACATCCCCTCTACGTTAAAAGTCCCCGGACAAATACCCTGGTTGATATCTCCGCTAATGAGTTGTTGGTCCCAGACCGAGCACGGTCAGTGAGTGTTAGCCTACCACCACTCGATGAGACAAGACTTCATGTGGGAGAACACATGCTTTGTTCACGTGATGGCTTCAGTAAAGAGCATTTTCTGCAATCAGCAAAGTCTGTGCCTCAGCTTCACACCATGGCATGGTCACGTGCAGAGAGCATGGTTTACAATCCAGAGTCGCGTGTTTACCTCGGCAATGATGACGACTGTGATGATATCATCATTATACCGGCATCCTATAGGAGTATGACGTCATCGCCCACACCGGATATGACGTCATCACCCATACAAAGTACGACGTCATCACCTGATAGCGGGTCACAGCGTGATATGACGTCACCTTACCGAGAGCTCAGATCACCATCACCTTGTTGTGACAGCGAATCAGAGGCTAGCAATTCTCCAATCCCTACCATTGTACTGACAGATTATGTCAACACTAATCAAAATTAAACAAACAAAAATAGTCAATGTAGTATATGTAAGATTGGATTTTTTCGTCAGTTAAGTATTAATTAATTAACTATTTAATTGTATTCAAGGAAATTAATGGACACACAATAAATTCTCGCCACTGAGCTTTATATAATGCTGTAGTATCATATCTCTATCCAGAGATATATATATAGTTCAGTGCTCTCTCCCACTGAACTAAGTAATATTACTGTAGTATCATATCTCTTGCCGCGAAATTTGACTAGAGATGGCGGGAAGAAAAATGAGTTGTATTGCTGCCATGACAAGTAAAAATAGAGGCATTGGAAAAGATGGAAAGCTACCTTGGCGATTAAAGTTTGTTATCAAGTTTTTTTGCTAAATATTATAACTTTTATGTTATAGTTATTAAAATTGAAGATTAAATGGCTTCCAAAAACAATTCTATATAAACCTCTTGGGAGTATTGGGCCATTCTATTTAATATCCGCACCCCCCCCCCCCTATTGAGGGGTCTGGTATCCAAGGGGGGAGGGGGGTCTTTCATCTTAACTTTTCCTAGGGGGTAGCTTATCAAATTTTCGGGAGAAATTCACAAATTCAGGTGTTTTTGTGATATCCAAGGGGGCAAGAACAATATCCTAATGGGTAATTGAGGTACCCTATGGGTATAAATGGGAGGAGGGTGTGCGTATATTAAATGAATGGTCCGTTATAATAATTCTTTAATAACCTCCAAATTTAAATCATATTTGCCCTAACATAATGCACTATAGAAATTGAAGGGACTGGCCTGCACTTCAATTGAAGGGGTTCACAATGGGTGGGGGAAATCTCCCTAAGATTTTACAATGTTTCTACAGATCAGAGATGAAATATTTCACAAGAATCACAACAGATGTAAAGAATGAAGGTATAGTTTGATCATTTCATAAACACTTTCCGGATTTGACAAATTTCCCCCTACCTTTTGGGAAGTGTCTATTGATGATAGCGTTGATTTTCCTTATACCTGGTCAAGTAATCAATAAATAGTAACTATGTATTTTACATTTTGTAGGAAAACAGAATGCTATTATAATGGGAAGAAAAACTTGGGAAAGTATTCCTGCCAAACATTTGCCACTTCCAGGGAGACTGAATGTTGTTCTTAGTAGAACAATGAGGTAATATAGTATGACAATATTGGGTTAGGATTTGGTTAGGATTAAGGATTAGGATAGAGAGTTGGGATTAAGGTTGTCAATTAACCCCTAATAATGATAGAATTCTTTGATATATTGTAGCATTGTACCAGAGGGTGTTTTACTCTGCCCAGATTTACAGAAAGCCTTGGACGTCTTATCTCAACCTCCATATGACCAAAGTATTGAACATGTTTTTATCACTGGTGGTTATGGTGTGTATAAGGTATATGAAGTTGTAATAACGTACATACACTCTTTCCAAATTTGCTCAAGAGCACACAAAGCAATACCTTGAACGTGAGACTGACAATGTTGTCTTATTTAGTTATTGCTAGCCTTGACCTTGAGTCATTGTCTTGTGTGTGCTTGAGCAAGTTCATGAAGTGTGAATAAGATGCCAAAGGCTTTTAGCCAAGAAAGAGTTAACAACATTTATTACAATTTTAGGAAGCAATGAGCATGTCAAATCTTCACAGAATATATCTAACTGAAGTTCATATGGATGTGGAATGCAATACATTTTATCCTGAATTTGACAAAGAAGATTTTAATATTGTCAGGTAGGCATTAATATATTTCTTTCACACTAAGCTATATAGTAATATCCAGCTCTACCTTAACCCTAATCCCTAAACCTACTCCAGTGTGGGTTGCTTTTAATACAGTAGCTGGTACTATTTCCTTCTGTAGTTCTTCATAGTGCCAACAAAATGTTCAACTTTTCATAATTCTATGTGTTTTATAATTCTAGTGATCCAGATATTCCAGCAGAAATGCAAGAGGAAAAGGGAATCAAGTTTCAATATGTCATTTATGAAAAAACGAATAAGGTTTGTAAAGAATAACCCAGCTAGCCTTTCAGATGTTCTCTAACGTAGTCTGCCTTGTAGATGTTCAATAGTAATAGCATGCAGGAATAATATTGGTGCAAGTACATCATATGCCTTTGTATTGTGAGAAATATCAAGTTAACAATATTTTACAATTACACCTGACAGTAATATTCAACAATGGAAGTGAAGTGAATGATATATAAAGTAGAAGATGCCCAATAACACCATAAAAATGATGATGATTTAAAAGGAACTCTTAGTCTATTTATCAGTTAGGTAATAAATATATATGTTTACACAACACGTACTATAGTTTATATTCAATTGCTATACATTATACCATGTATTTTGCTATAGAAGCTTTGATAAATTTCAACATTCAAAATATGACTAAACTAAGCAAATATCGCTATCAAATGTTTGAAATCTATCCATTCATTCCACTGAGTGATTGGATTCGTCCTCCTCTTTCAGACTTTAACCTCCAAATTCATCACAAAATGTATGGAGTAGCATAACAACAATGTCAGCTAGAGGTGAATTGAGAGTACTTTTTCTCAATATCCATTCTCATTCCATTCAAACTCATTATCATTGTCATCTGGTGTGTCCTTATCTTTGACATCTAAATCCTCACCATATTGTATTGCATTATCAATCTGTAGTAAGACATTTGCTATGGATTCTTCATCTGTATTGTCCAGTGGTACAAATTGCACCATGCTAAAGTCCTCAATAATCTGTGCCAAAGCATTGTTTAGTTTTTCATATTTCTTATTCTGCCATGTCTCACTCTCATCCATAAGTGCCTTTGGATTTGGGTCAAGAAACCTAGTATGAATTTGAACAGACCTTCTGAGTCATATCCTAACATGGGTGGGGAGTGTTGGTGTCACAGTGGTTAGTGCATGTGTCCTTCCCCTCTCTCACCAGGGTTTGATTCCTACAATATGCAGAATCTGGTTACAATTTCTGCTTAAGGCCATGTTACACGAGACAAATTTTGCTGCAACTTGCATCGCATTTTCGGTCTCGTTGAGCATGATTCTCGTTTTACTTTGCCGTTAATTTTCTTGCTAAACATGCCCAGAAGGCAACAAAGAAATGAATGAGAATGATAACATCGGTGGAGTGAAGCGCAGGTTATGTTCGCTGTTTTTCTGGGCGTACATTTTCACATAACATCACTCTGTGTCCGAAATTGCGTTGCAAGTTGCAGCAAAAATTTCCCCCGTGTAACATGGCTTTTAGTTACATAATAATTAAATTGCTTCCAGTTTCCTCTGGTTTTCCTCCTGTAGTACCCATTACCCAATAACGGAAGGCCATTGCTGGAAGGAAAACAGTTTACAACTGATAAAGCTATCCAGTGTAAATGAAGATTTCCCATATGTCCTAAATACGCACCTTTCAATATCTGATGCTTGATCCTTACTCAGAAGGTCCATTTTTGACATGATGTTGATATGTGGAATCTCAAGTTGAACCATAGCAGAGAGTGCTGCAAGGACACCAGAGAAGAACATGGCAGTATTCACCATGAATTTTGAATCAACAAGAAATACACCACATACTCTAATGTCCCACTGTTGAAGAGTCTCAACAAATTGTCGCATAACTGGTATGTGAGAGTACAATTCAATTTGTCCTGAAATATAGATTCAAGAAATGTTAAATCATAAGTCACCTACTTTGTTATTTTACTTAGGTCAGATAATTTTACTTTGTATAATACTATAATGCAGACAATTTTACTGGTACTTGTCAAGGGAGCTTGATCCCTGTATGTGTCTGAATACAGCAATTGTATTTAACATAGCCACAGTATAGAGACGACCAGTAGGGCCACTTGGCGATGCAACATGTAGCCAGCTTTTTATGCAAAAATATGCAGTTTACTGGCCAGGAAAGTTAGTCCAGCTTGGCCAGAAAAAGCAAATGACTGGCTGCCAATGCGTAATGAGCGGCCACACAAAATTTCAAATGAGTGGCCCTACTGGTCGTCTCTATACTGTGACATAGCCAACCTACCAGGACAATCAAATATAAAATAATCATCCTCATGGTATCCTAATTGTTCCTCTAACCATTCCATATTCTTAATCAAATACTCCATGCAGAAAACTAATCCTCCATTAGGTCCAAGTTTTAAATCCTCTGCTTCCATGACATCTTCCAGTTGGACAAGTTCTCTGGTATCTATCAAGACAGGATAGTCAAAATATTCTGCTGCTGGATCTAAATTTATGACATGGACTGTCCGACCGCTGTTTTCGCAATGTCTCACAATTGTACTACAGTATGTCGATTTTCCACTGCCTGCCGGCCCTATTACCAATTGAGCGTATCTCATAGCTTGTAAAGACTTTAACTGTCTTTTTTTGTGTAGTTTTAAACCTCGACTAAAGGTCTATGATGATAGTATTTACATACAAACGAAATATTCAGAAACAAACGCACACCTCGCAGTCGCCATCTTGAATGCAAATTTTGTCCTTCGGGCTTCGGATTCATTCGTAAATTGATCGGTACCATTCGGAAAACTGAGGTTGGTATCGAATATTGAAAGTTGACTGCGAAGGCGCGAAGCACGAGGGAAATTTCAACCAGGATTTAAGACATGCAAATACTTCTGTTCTGCATATTGAATTTCCCTTTTAAGCACATTTCACAAACACAGAATAATAATACAAGAAAGTCTAGTCAAAATATTATTGAATTTTGAAAAGCATCTATTTTATTTACAAATAGTGTTGTTCCAGTACTTTTCAACCATGTATCAACAGGGCACGAGATAGATTCCTTGCTAAAGCCAGACGAATTGGTTGAAATAGACCATTTTTATCTTGCTCTTCAATCTAAAATAGAAATAACACTTACGATTATATTAACAAACATTCCATGTCCCTGTTTCTGTAGTATCTTAATAGTTGTATCCTTCAAATAAGGCTCATGTGACAAATATTAATGAAATTCGTTTGGTTCAATACATATTAATGAATATACTGGATAACTCTATCAGTTTACAACACTGTGGTCTACCTTAGCGCTCCACGTTACATCAGTGCTGTCTTTATCCTTGTCTCCTGTTGATTTCTCTGTGCTTCCCAGGTATTCTGCCGACCTGAAGGACAGTCTAAGTTCTTCTAGACATCGCATCAGTTCATATGTTTGCTCACTTGTGAATATTACCTGAAATATATACAAATATTTTAATCATAACTGAACTTGACGAGTTCATGATATCTGAATATCTGATCCACCTTCTCGTGTTCCAGCAATGGCAAAGCATCTGTAAGCAAGGACAACCAAATTCTAGAAAATGAAGAGAGCAATTACTTTATAATTACTTCCAATTACTTTATAATTGTTTCCAATTACTTTATAATTGTTTCCAATTACTTTATAATTGTTTCCAATTACTTTATAATTGTTTCCAATTACTTTATAATTGTTTCCAATTACTTTATAATTGTTTCCAATTACTTTATAATTGTTTCCAATTACTTTATAATTGTTTCCAAATTTTACTTTATAATTGTTTCCAATTACTTTATAATTGTTTCCAAAGGCAAAGCGATAAAACAGTTTTAAATCGTTGTAACAGATTATAAAACAGCAGTGTATGTTCTGTAGATTTCCTTTGATTGCTAATTACCTTTTTGGTGCGAGGTTGGACGTGAGTAATGATATCAAGAGATGTGCGGCCGCAATAAAGTCTCCATTTTCATACATTAAGTGAAATTCTCGATATTTACCTGAAAAGAAGTAAAAGTCAAAAATAATTTCCAAAATACAACCTGGCCAGATTTACACTACAGTAGAGACAGATGATCCAGCTGGATGAATTTGGGCAAAGAAAAGAAAAGATGTATAAATGCGGCAAACAGACAATAAACCCATGTAAGTTGAGATTGGTTGGTTCTCTCCCAGAGGTTCTCTCCTGTGCTTCGAGGGTTTTTCTCCGGGTACTCCGGTTTTCCTCCCTCGCTAAAAACTAACCCTTAGGCACTAACCACTAACCATGCATGAACTAACCCTCGGAACCTTTGTCAATTGGGTTGCAAAACCTGTTAAGGCTTTCCGTCCACCTCAGAGTGGTAAACACATTAAATATTAAATAAATTCATCCGTCAAGACGAACTATCTGCGTAGTGCATCTACACAGTCACACAAGACCTAGCTCGTCTTGTGTTTACACTTAAAGACAGATCATCCGTCAGATGGATGATGCATCTTGACGAACGTTGCATCTCAAGCATCAACAAGGTCATTCTCTAATGCATTTACCAAGGAATGTGAGTCCATCACAAAGTAACATTGACGATCCCAGGTTGTCAATCAGGTCCAAGCTGGAAAATTCTCCCTTGTTAAAATATTCGTCCGTAAACCTTGCAAAGAAAAAGTCACTGTTAACGCAAAGAGAGGATTAAAATAGCGCATGATCCTATTTCTTAAGATGTTGAAATTTGAAGACAATTATTTTAGTAATTTACCTTTCCGAAATAAAAGAAGCAAAGGCTGGATCCTAAAAACAAAAAATGCGCATGGTAAAATGCAGTTAAAAAGCTGTCCTTTAATTTTGTAACTTATTTATTTATACTTCTTCGCCATAATTACATACAGTACACATGCAGAAGAAATGGACATGGCGGGGTTATCATCACAGCTCCATTGAGCCCTTAACTTACTTTTGCCCTAATACACCAAGACAGCGCTGAGCCCAGTCTGTTATTGTAATATGCTCTCATTCCCATCTGCTTACAGATACTTAATGCTGGAAAATATATAGACAAAAATCCAGGCTATCAAATGCAGGCTTAGTATTTATGCAGTAAATACATTTCAAGTTCTAAATTGACATTTTTTAGTTACCTTGTATGGGGAAATCTAACTTCTGACATAGATTTAACACTTTAAAAGCTTTGAATTCATTCTCCAACGGAAATTGATCTATGTATTCTTCCAAGTAATGCCTTTAAAAAAGAAATTATCATCACTAAAAGATCGCTCAAATATTCTTTTACCGTATGTTGGTGAAATAATCTCACCTTCCTCTGGTAGGACAGTTTAAAAAGTAGTCTGCAGCAACTTGCCATAAGCTAGATACAAAAAATAAAATTCTTCAGCAAATATTCTCAGATGTTACAACGAGTAAACACCGACGACACAAAATGAACCATGCGATTCATAATATGCTGTTCTGTACCTTTGATGTGACATTAGACTAGAGGCATACTCCAATAATAGAAATTCTCTCAAATCAACTTGGTAGACATCACTAAACACACAATATACAAACAACACACAGTCTTAGTATTGCCCATATTAACAGAACTGAGATAATATCTCACGTATTTTATATTAGCAGAAGCAAGATAAGTTTTTTCTCGTACTTACTGAGTTTGATGAGACTCTAATTGATCGCAATGATGAAACAGATCAACCAAGTGTGCTACAAACCACCAGTTTCCAAAACATTCACTGAGAGACGAAAGAAAAGAGTAGAATGAAGGAGAATGGGAAGAAAGGAAGGGTATAGAAAGGTTCTTAACAATATATACTGTACCTGCTCAATTTTATAACAGCGTGAACATCCAACTCTATTGCGGCAAGAAGAATCATATGCCACATCTGAAGTGCGTTCTTTCCTCCACATAAGTCAATACAAAACTACAGAATGAAATCACATTGTAATACAATTCGGGTTACTCTTAATTCTTCGCGTAAATATACTGCTTTACCAACTACTCATGCTGTTACATCGGAAGATTAAACGTTCACATTTCATAAACATTCACATTTCATAATCCTTCATATCATATTGTACATAAGTGATGTACCTTTGTGTGATATTGCAATTCGTAAGATTTAATGGTTGGATTGGAATATAGTAATTTTGCCACCATTACTTCATACCAAGATAAATCTTGACAGACATCCCTAGAGAAAGTAAGACCAGGGTTGACAAAGACCTCCAACATTTGTCATGAACAAATAATGAAATGTGTCTTACTTGACTTCCACAAATGCTTCATTATCGCCACACAGAATCTGTTAAGAAACAACACTGTCGATCAAGAATGCAATTACAGCAAATTGAAATTTCTGACATTAGTCTAAATCGTTAGAATCCATGTCTGTCACCCAAGGGGCACATGTCCTGTTGTCCATTACATTAAGTTTGCCCCACTGGTATTCATTCAGCAGTTCAGGTGTTGTGTTGTAGGATAAAGTCCAAAGTAGAAATAGGAGTAGAAAAAGTGGGACAATGAGATGTCTTAACCTGTGCAATGAGCAAAAGTTGCGGATACGATGCCAGATCGCCATGGGAACATCGGTTTTGACATTCTTGTTTCCAGTAGTTCCATTTCATTGCAAACTCGGAGTGACCAATGAATGACTAAACATTGAAAATTGTTGATAGATAGAAACTCAGTAATAGTGTTATCCAATTAGGTCTAAAATTAGAATTGCTATTATTAATTAATTAGAATACAGGAAAGAATTTTTTTCATGAAAGCAGCGAGAAAATATTGTAGATGTGACAACAGCAAATTTGGGATGTACCTTAAATGATGGCATTCTCTTTAGCAGATCATCGACAATTGCAAATTGCTGGAAAAAAATTTAAAAGAAAACTTATTTATCATGTCAATTCCCAAATGAATATTTTCATGTGGTTCCAAATGCAAACGTTTTTCACCAATCAAAGCCTGTGTACAGTAGAGGACCGACTCACATCTTGGCCCTCTGGGTTTCGATCTGGATGTTGTGTCAATAAATCTCGGGCTTCTTTTATTCGTCCTTGAAATAATAAATGATAGATCTAAAACAAAACAAACAATTGTTGGTGTTACAGTCAAAATGGAACTACCTGCACACTTTCATTTCTATTATTGAGTATTTCAGTATTAACTTTTGATTGGTTATCAATGATGCTATCGTTTTCAGAAATACTGTATCGCTTACAATAGCATTGTAATAGTATTGTGAATATGTTTTGCCTTTGAAACTAAATATATCGGTAATTCTGTAATTACGTAGGGCATTACCCTGCTATTTCGTACAAATTCATTATTTATGTTTATTTACAGTCGGTAGTTCTGTATATGCTACAGAAGTTTTGAAAACGTTTCTGAAATTGACAACCAATTAAATGTTAATAATGAGCTATGTAAGAAGTTATGGTAAACATTTGTATTGTGTTGTATTGTATTGTAACTGTCACTGAACTGTAATGTAGTGTATTGTAATGTAATGTAACTGTTGTTCTGTGCTGTGACATTACTTAGTGTACCTATATTATACTGTGCAGTATTGTACTTGATTGTTACTGTATTGCATTGCATTGTACAATATTGTTACTGTACTGTACTAAACTATGCTGCACTACAACAGTGACTGTACTATATTGTATTGCCAATCAAATACTATTAGACAAGAGTCCAACATACTGCTAGCCAGTAATCGCTACTTTCAGCAGGTTCCACTGAGTCAGCAACTTCTCTTGCCAGTCTATCAGCAGTATCACAATGCCATTTCACCCAGTCAAGCAAATGTTGAAGAACTATTCCTCCTGGAGTAAAGAGTAGGTGTTCTGTCAAGGTTTTTATAACAATGACAACAACAAGTACAATAACAACTAGAATGATGACAACAACAACAACAACAACAACAACAGCAGCAGCAGCATTGTAGAACTGACCTGGTAGGTTTTCAATCAGTAAGATTTCACAAAGATGCCAAACTAATTCAATAAAACTCAGTAATTTAACCTGCAAATTGATGAAATGCATGAGCTTACGTTGATAACTATAACTGAGATTTAAGTATGTTTTTTACCTGATTATATTCGTCATTATGGCTGACAGCATCTGTGTCCTCTTTCTTGAAGGTTAGTAAGCATGCCCTCAACACAGCTCGATATCGGCGACTGAACGTCACCAAACTAAAGCACATCAAATACATTATTTTCATTAACAATATAGACTCATACATTATTTAAAAGATAGATATGATGAAAATGACATTCTCTGCAATGTTAAATTACCTAGCTTTCTTTGATTGTGCAGAAGCTTTGTCAAGCTGTTGTAAGTCCAAAAATATCCCTAAATCATAAAGTTAAAAAATATTTTCTTTCTTTTACTACAATACAAAATATATGTTTAAAACAGATGAATATGTCTGATGTTAAGTACCATGTGTTTCATTAATCAATCTCCTTGTTGTATTATTTTGTAAATCTGCATCCATTTTCATCTGGTGAATTGTAGTTGGTGCGAATGAAGTTCTTGAACTGCCATTTGCTAGTTAAACAATAAATATACATCTTCACTTTCCTAATGTTTGGATGAATTAACTCGGGCAAAGAAATTATAGTTTGCCTAATAATTTGTCGATGTATAAATGTGGCAAACAGAAGGACCATCCGTCAAGATTACAGAAGCAACAGCCTAAACAGAATTCGCAATATTGCAATATTGATTTTAATTTTTGAATTGAGATTGAGCAATTTTTTTAAATTGGTGAAAATGAAAAATTAATTATCAAAACAATTTCGTAAATGAAGCCTTTGGTATTGGTTTGAAATATAAACCAATCATCAAACATGAACAATTGGATTGGAGAGCCTTGTAATAGTAGCAATCAGAGGTTTTGTTTACAAAATTGGTTGTGAATTTCAATTTGCAATTTTTCACACCAGTCAAAATCAAAATTGTTGCTCGTAACGGAACACCGGATTTGACTGTAACTGTCTGTGTATTATTGTCTACACAGTCTATGAACTTGTGTGCTTAGGTTGTCTTGATGGATGTTCCTTCTTTGTGAATAAATACAGCACTTGACAAACTATCATGAAAAATCTCCCGTATAGATTGGCCATTAGCATTAAAGGTTTATTTTCTTACATTTATCTTGTCCTGAATAAACCCAGAGAGAATTTTCACCTCCCCAAGTGGCTTGAACATGTCCACGTAAAGGTAAGGTTGTTGGCTAACAAAAAATGCAAAATCAATCTTACAGTAATGGCAATTATGCCACAAAGAATAGATAACTTAAATCCTAGATTACTTAAATAATGCTTACATAGGTGTAAGTCTTCTATTACACCCCCGGAGCATTTATTGATTCCAGGCCAGACTGCAGAGTTGGGCAGTTGTCTTCAGGTGCGCCTTTATAAGTGGCAGTCAAAGGAACAAAAGTGAGAAAATACAATGGAAATAAGAGTT
The DNA here is from genome assembly GCA_016169945.1 of Trachythela sp. YZ-2020. Lineage (NCBI taxonomy): Eukaryota > Metazoa > Cnidaria > Anthozoa > Malacalcyonacea > Clavulariidae > Trachythela > Trachythela sp. YZ-2020. The sequence continues at coordinate 394,346 of JADLSH010000023.1, read as the reverse complement.
TTTGAGGCAGATTAAAGTGTGAAAGGCACATTTGAAGGGTGGGCCGTGGGGGGATGTTACTGTATTGGAGAGGGGGGAAGGGGGTCGAAACACGGTATATAGTAAGAAGTGCAAGAAACTAACATAAATTTCCAGGCAAATGAATAAATCTAAGCAGTACACACGTTTCTTCGTTGTGGTGGGGGATTATATGGGCTTTATAGAGGGTTTACGATAATGTAGCACGTGGATATGCAATGTTTAGTTAATTCACAATCTTACCATAACAGCACTGCCTGATTCTTCCATTTTTCACATAAAAACAAATTATTCTAGGAATCAAAAGTAGCGCGCCTTGACGGCCATATTTGTTTTGCTCTCACGGCCGTGGTACTAGGAACATGGAAACAAGTTAGGTATTTCTACACAGCAAACCCCAACAATTTAAATCAAATTACAGGTTATAAATTTATGTCCTGTAGACACTAAATATTTATATGCAAATGAAGGCTACAAATAATATTGACGGAAACCAGACTCTAAAACATCCTAACCCTACCTAACCCTAAGATTTATAAAGCGATATTATTAAACTTTCACAATTTTAAATTAAATATTACAAAGTTCAAAGTCCAGAAAGTATTGTGGGATTTTGATTGGTTGCTTTCCAGAGCAACAAATCTGATTGGTTGTCGGCATCATCAATATTTCAGTGTAAAAACCGGTGAACTAAATCTCCGACCAAATGCGAAAATATGAACTACTCGTATTTTTTTATTATAATATTTGATTTTAGATTCATTTGTAGACCGTAAACAAACATGGCTGAAGCTCGTCTTGCTGTATCGAAGATTAAAGTTGATTATCATGCTTCGGGGACGAGCACAGCTGAAGTAGAAGCCGAGTTTTTGAAGTATTTTTATAAGTCAACAAAGAAGTGCTTTCGACGTACTAGGTAAATGTAAATGTGTACAGTAAATTACGTACTGTAAAACAAAAATCTATCCATCTTATTTTGTTCTTTTAACGCTGTTCTTATTACTAAATGTTTAAAGGTATTAATCTTGCTTTAAACAAAGTAAGAAATGTTGAAAAAAATAAAACCGACCGGATTAAAATACAGTATATCAGAGTATATGAAATTGTAAAACGTCAATGAATATATGATTTCAAGCTTCCGATATTATGCCGGAAAAAGTAAAAATTTAAACGTATGTTGCTGTTGTTGAAGTTCCAATCTCTTAATAAAATAAAGTTGCTGTTGACCTTGTTTATAACTAGCACAGTTTGTAAGGTTAATGTGTTGTTTATGTCTGAGACTGCAGAGTTTTATATTTCCTGTTGTTAAATCGCTGTTCAGTTTGTAAACTAAAAACGGTGATTTATACAAATAACTGTGTAAATTTGTAATGTTAACTTTCTGTGGTGTAGTGTCTAGGTAAAGTTAAGAAATATATAATAGAATAAACTGAATAGATTAAACATATTTTAAATCACATGAAAGACAACGTGTTGTTCACCGCCATGACACCACCCACGTCCCCTCCCTTATATGATAGCTTATGTTGTCAGTTAAGGTGGCTCACTGGCGGTTGAGCGTTAAGTATGGGTGATATTCACTGGTGATATTCTACCTAAAGCTGCTGTGGTTTGTGTTTAAATTACCTGCAAAAGATTAAAAACACTTCATTGTTTTGAGCTGAGGACCATTAATTGTCAGGAGATTAGTAACTCGGAACATCACAGTGTTTTTAATACTTATGTTATTATCTATGATATATAGAGCTCAAATTTCCAATGGACTGTGGCCAACATCACCAAGCTACTTGGTAGTAACGTGGATAGCTCTGGCCTGCATGTTATATTGGGATAACCGATATGTTAAACCTATATCATCAAGACTCTGGGCTCTTGGTGATCTCATTTATCTTGACCAATCATACCACCTGCTGCTCCGAGTATTCTGTATCTCCTTGATTGCGGCAGTTGGATTTTTTGTTGTTCTCTTGTATGCAAGACAATATACACTGCGGATCCTGTTGTCATATAGAGGATGGATGTGTAAGTGTAAAAGTGTAATTTCAGGCACCCCCCTACCCCGACCTGGAAAATCTCCACACCCACCCCCTGCATGGCTTGTTAATGGGTTAACAAGAGATATATGAAGGTTATTTGATGCGAGAGTGAGTCTGTAATCAGGAAATATCGAGTCGTTATTTTTTTATCCAGCGCGGAAGCGAAGCAGCGCGCAGCAAAAAAACAGAGACTAAATATTTCACTGTACAGAAAACAAGTACCACATAAATAATGTTTTTTATTATATGTTATCTTGGAGTTTGATTTTAAATTAATTAAAAACATAATTTTAATTTTTTCGCCACCTTTCATGTTGAAACATGAAATGGCTTCATTAGCTATTCTTGTTACTTAACGACGGTTGTTGTTTGTTTGCCACTTTGGCACTTTGGCTTCCATAACGATTTTTTTTGTTTTTTGTTTTATTAATTTTTTTTTTTAAAAATTAAAAAATTTTTTAAATTTTTTTTGAAAATTTTTTTGAAATTTTTTTTTTTAAATTTTTAAAATTTAAAAAAATATTTTTATTATTTTTTTTTTTAAATTTTTAAAATTTAATTTAAAATTTTTAATTTATCCGACACCCGTCCGATAACTAGTTATCCGGACCACGGTCCGGATACGGCTTTTATCGGACCGCTCGCTAGCCAATCAGAACCGCGGATTTCATAAAGCCATATAATAAGGGTAGATATAGTCATGATAACCAATTATTCACACACCTAAGACTTCTCCTGATTCAAGATTTTTAATCATTAAACAGAGTAGACCTGTTAATGGGTTAATTAATGTTACTTTGCACCCCAGTAAAATGAAGTTGTCCTGTTTTTATAGATGAAAATCCACGTAGTCAGAGCTACAAGACATTATTATGGGGTGGTCTTGTTCGTATAATTGGTGGAGTACACCCACGTCTCTATAGCTATCAGAACAGCCTGCCTCGTATGCCAGTGCCTGCACTACGAGATACATGTCAAGGATTCCTGAATTCTGTCAAACATATTCTCCCTGAGAAGGAATACAAGGAGATGGAAGATCTAGCAAAGGTTCATGTCAAAAAATTTGATTTCTTTAGCACTATTTTATGTAACTTTTCAGTCATGATGGTCAAGTTCTTCAGAAATAGCAGCTTCATTTCTCAATTCAACTTATCTGTCATCAAATACCAGACTACTACATATAGTGAATAGGATATAAACATTATTTTCCCACTCTGATAACTATCAATTGACCACCATCTTCTGCACAATAATGATTTGTAAACCCAGCTACTAGCAGTCTTTCTCTACATGTAGGATTTTGAACAAAATCTTGGCCCAAAATTGCAGTTTATTCTGCAACTAAGATCATGGTTTAAAGGAAACTATCTCACAGACTGGTGGTAAGGCAAAGAATCATATTTCTGATTATGTTAACAATTGAACGCTTGATGAATGTCAAATTCAGTATTTATGTATTTACACTCGTGTACGCGTTGCGTACCTATTTTTATGTATATATCATTCTTAGGGAGAAGTATGTTTACTTGATGAACCGAGAACCAATCGCAATCAACAGTAATTACTACTGTTGTGATCATGCATTCTGGAAACCAACTGGTGTTCAAACATCAAGGTAGCCCTGGAGAATGTGTTTTGCCACCATTACGAAACTAACTTAACCAGTGTTACTGGTCACAGGAAGAAACAGGAGTACCCAGAGAGAACCTACAGTGTTTGATTGAGTAAAACTGGAAGCACTCTTGTCACATGCGGCAACTGCATATTGCAGGAATCGAACCTTGGTTTCAGAGGGGTAAGATACGTATACTGACCACTATATCACCAAGTACACCTGATGAGGACTCATATCTTTCATTCTAGAGCTGCGGTGATTTCCTTTCTACTCCTGGAGTACCGTCATCATCTCGAAACTGAAGAACTTGAACCATTAATCATCAGAAATACAATACCATTATGTATGGGACAGTATGAGAGAACCTTCAAAACAACAAGGTTAGCAATGATAGTGCTTTGTAAGTAGTATTCTACAATAAGCTGTCGTGGTTTGTGTCTGAACTATCTGAAAAATATATCTCAAACGTGGGGGTCCAGTGTAGGTAGTATTCTACAATAAGCTGTCGTGGTTTGTGTCTGAACTATCTGAAAAATATATCTCAAACGTGGGGGTCCAGTGTCACTCAGGACCTGTAGGTAGTATTCTACAATATTATAAGCTGTTGTGGTTTGTGTCTGAACTATCTGAAAAAGATTAATCTCTTTAAGGTAAGTTGAGACATTAGCCAACTATGGTATGCATGATGCGCAATGCAAATCTGATGTAATGTAGCTAAGATCTTCTCCTCTAACAAGTTACAACACTCGTTATGTTTTCTAGAATTCCTGGTGAGGAGATAGACGACTTGATCCACTATGATCACTCGTTTAATGAGGTACCTTTATCCCTGCTTCCTATTACGATAGTTTGGCGATCGCTAATCCTTTCAAGTTTTTTTCATGTTTCTTCAGTATTATTACTGAGTGTCTCAGTGGGGCATGATTGCTCAATGGTTAAACTATCTAGAGCGCTGGTACATTGAACTAGATATGTTGAGTACGATTCCCAGTTGGGAGCAGTTATTATACGTAGACTGTACTGAGAAGAACAGACAATACTTAGTTTATATTTTGATTGTTTCCAGCATCTTGTTGTGTTCTGCAACGGCAATATTTACCAAGTGAAAGTTTCAGACAGTTATGGTTCACCGATAACATTGTTAGATCTTGAACGTCAGTTGGAGTGGATCAAACACGATGCTCATCATTCTGATTGTAAGTGCTACAAGTGTTCATGTAGTGGCCCTTGCTACATGTTTCATTCCTGCAATATGCTGCCATGGCTGATTATAGTTTCACTTCTTTTTCTTCGCATTTGAGAGAAGTTCTTCGATCCACTTTGACTCTAGGTACGTTTTTTCCGGGTTCCCTGGTGCCCCGCTGTGCTAACACTGGACTAATAAGGAACAGCCCTTGCAAGATCTGTAGGGAGAACAGTTAAGAACTGATAGAGAACAGTCCAGTGTAGAAAGTTTTCTTGCAATATTATAGAAATTAGAAATAAGTGTTATCATGAGTTACTCGGCGTTACGCTATCGCAAACTATAAGCTCTATTGATTGAGGAGTACATATTATTGAGTAGTATATGAATGACAGGCATTTACGATATATGTGATAATTTCTACATCGTATGCAACTTGTTTTCACAGTCAATAAAGATAAACCAGAAGGGTGTATACCAGCATTGACAAGTCTTCCTCGAACTGAATGGTACAACATTCGTAAGGAACATTTCTCTGATGGCATCAACAAAGATTCCTTGGATATCATCGATAAAGCTTTGTTTATTGTAAGTCTTGAGATTGGTGGGTAAGAGGTGTATAAATTAGCCTTGCTCACTATTTGGAACAGAGGGCAGAGATCATTCTATGTATATTAATACTTTTCTAGCTTGTCTTGGATGAAAATGAGTTTACAGATCTCAGTAGCCGTGGTAAATACCTTCTCCACGGTGATGGCAAGACCTTATGGTTTGATAAGAGCTTCTGTGTTGTTGCTTTTGCTGATGGCAAACTGGGTATGAACGCTGAACACTCGTGGGGAGATGCTCCGGTTATTGGGCATATGGTCGAGTATACACTCACTGAAGAGTAAGTACTGTACTAACTTTTATGGTGCTAGATAATCCTTATCAGTTATATAGAAGCTTTCCTTCCTAGGCATTCAGTGTTGGTATGTTTTAGTAAGCGTTGCGAGGCAGCAGATGGTGGTCAACTTCAGAAATGTTGACACTTATAGGAGCAAGAAAATTTAACTACATCTCTCAATTCTATTTATTGGCTACAGATAATGAAAAGATTTAACATTATTTTCCCACTCTGATTATAACTGTCGGTTGACCACCATAGTCTTACAGTATTACTACAATCGAAATCCAGAAGTTTTACAAGATTATTTTTAATGATTTCTTAGATTTATATTCCGCACATACAACGACAAGGGAAGATGTAAACCGTTTGGGAAATTCCACAAATCCAAGGGCGAAGTGGCAAATCCGATGAAGTTGTATTTTGATATTACTCAAAAGCTTGAGTCGCATATCGAGGATGCTGTGTCCCGTGCTACAAAGGTGAGTATTCATTTATTCAGTTGTGAGAAATGTATATATTTGTAGAGAAAGTTATTGAAGGATTTAAGCTTCAAAAACGAACCTACAAACAAAGGATAGGGAAGAAAAACTAACTGATTGTCTTAAAATGGTTTTCGTATAGGAAACGAAACGTCGTACAAATTAAACCGATAAACACACAAACACAATTGAACATTTTTTGTTTTCTTATTTTTCTCAGCAAAATGACGATCTTCAACTTCGCGTTCTAGTCCATGATAAGGTTGGCAAGGGATTTATTAAGAAATGTAAGGTAAGGTCGAGCACTATCAGCTTGTCTAACATAACATTTCTCCTTCATGCCTTAATATAAGTACGGGTATTCTATTTGTGTCTGATATACCTGAAAAGGATTAAAATGGTCGATGTTTCAGGTAGTTCCTGCACAAACTTACGACAGCTTATTGAAGAGAAATTGGAATTTTACAAGTGCATTAAGATTCATTGATGCTGACTAATCCAGTCGACCAACTACCAAATCTACCAAAAGTTCCAAATCTAACATAATATACTTTGCTGTTTGGTTGATTTGCAGATGAGTCCTGATGGCTTCATTCAAGCTGCATTACATTTGGCTTACTACAGAGACAGTGGAGGCCACCTTCCTCTTACTTATGAGGCTTCAATGACAAGATTGTATTTACAGGGGAGAACCGAAACTGTGCGATCTTTAACGGACGAATCTAGGGCCTTTATACTGTAAGTTCACTTTCTCACTAAACTGTTCTCTCCAGATGGCCAGTAAGGGCAATCCCATGTTCATCCACTGTTACTACAGGAGGAAACCTTAGTACCGGGCGAAAACCTGTGGTGTTTGGTAGAGTCAAACTGGAAGCATCCCACACATTTCACATCACAGAAGTGACGACTTCACCACTTCACTTTTCTAGAGCAATGGAGAATCCTGACGTTCCAGCCGAGGAGAAAGCGAGACTTCTTCGCGCTAGTGTAAAACGACATCAGGTATTTATCATAAAACTATATGATGATATACTTGTTTAGATGTGTTTATATACTTTGACAGTATGTAGATAGTTATAGCAATGTTTAAATGTATATATTATGTGCTTTTATGTAGGTGTTGTACAAGGACTGCATGAATGGCAAAGGAATAGATCGACATTTGTTTTCGCTGTTCGTGGTTTCTAAAGGACAAGGACACGTAAGCCTCGGGCACTGCATGCAGAGTTGGGATTTGGCCCTAAACTTTGTTTTCTTTTATTCTTTCTTTCATCTTCCGTATTTCTGTGTATCCTTTCTTTTCTTCTTCTTTTCCATTCTTCCACTTTTCCTTCCCTTTTTCCTTGCTTTCATTTTCACCCTTTCTTTTTTCTTAATTTTCCTCCTCTTTTGCAAAATCTTTCATTCTTCGCCATTTCTTTCTCCATTCTCCATTTCTCTGTAGTTTCTTACTTAGTTAGTGTAGACACTCCTATACATATGCATAGCTAACACTTAAATCCATATATTGTTACATTCTTTTATATCCAGGATTGCGAATTCTTAAAGCGAGCACTAACATTACCATGGACACTTTCAACAAGTCAGCAGCCACAACAGCAAATGTTTCGAATCCCTGGCTGTAGTATTTCCGATCCAGTTTTTCATGATCTGGTAAGAAATAAGCTCCATAATATACTTCATAAACTTAGTGTTTAAAAGATGACAATTGATGAGAATAAATATGATTGACTTTATATATATTCGAGGCGATGTGTTGATACCTGTCATGACGCATTATCCCTCTGACTGCTCATCAATATTAACGTAAACATAAGATGAACTATCCACATGATTTATCGGAAACTACACTTGCAATCTTTTTGGGGGAAATCATTCCTTGTCTTCATGGATCATTCATCAGCTTACCACGTTTACACGCTACGTTTACACGCTACGTTTACACGCTGTCGGCCCGATTTTAGGTTTCTCTGAATGTTAATGACGAATATTTTCAGTTGGTGATGTTGTCAGATGAAGTTTGCCACGTATTTTTCAAATATCATTAACGTGCATCTGAAATCGGACCTTTATACAGAGACGAATTATCAGCCAGTATCTCTTGTTTGCCCAAGTTTATCCACACGGATCATGCATCCATTTCTAGTATGAATCAGAAACGGTTAGGAAAATATCAAATATGATTAGTTCTCAGAACCATTGGCAATGTAGACCACTCTATTCCAGCTGGTTTGTCTGAATAGGTCGTCTTATGTTTACACTAAGACGGAATGATCCGTCAAAGGGATGTTGCATCTTGACGGATAATCCGTCTGTAGTATAAATCATGCTATGGTACCTTGTGTTTCAACACTCCATAATTTCTATATAGATCTGTCCAGGAGGTGGGTTTGGACCAGTAGCAGACGATGGTTACGGTGTTTCGTACATGGTACCAGATGAGAAGTATTTTTTCTTTCATATCTCGTCCAAGAAATCCTCTGTGAAAACAGACTCGGAAAGATTTATCAACCACGTTCTGCAAAGTTTGGATGATATGAAAGCAATGTTCCTTGAATTAATGGAAAAAGAAAAGACGAACAAAAAGGAAGACTGAGTTTTGACCAGGAATTATGAGTCTACTATTATACTGTTTAATATATATATAGACTACTTTGATGTATACGTTTATGACAAGGAGCTGATCGTATAGAGATTGTTCCTTCGGGTCGTGTGCCAAGCTGTATGAGCATATTTTGTGATTGGTTTATTAGAACAGTAAGCACAATAAAACTATGGAATACATTTTCTAAAGAACGAATTATTAGTATTGTAAAGCCCTGGTTACATGAGAATGAGAGTTGATGAGATTTAGCGAGAGAGTTGTATAAGAGTTGACTGGATATTACCACACATACCTGTCAAACGAGCAAAAATTCTCATCAACTCTTACCAAAATTTGAACCAGCTGAAAGTTGACGAGAGGTGAGACTAGCGAGACTTGCAACTCTCATTGACTCTCATCAACTTTCATCCTCGTTTGAGCACGGCTTAAATTAAGCAACACAACATATGCTCAATTTAGGTTGGTATTTATTCCTTTCCTTCCGCGCTGAGTTTAGCCTGATAGACTATTCAAATTCAGTTCAAATAGTAAACTCATAAATGGAGTTATCTACTATTACTACTAAAGGGGAAGTTAACTTTCTTATACAACTGGTGCAAATGTTATATATTCGTTATATTTAGTAATTTTTGTAACAATTATCTTTACGTTTTAGTGTCGATATTTAATAGTATTACGGTGTTTTAGCATTTATTGTATTTTACCAGTATCTTATTTTACAAGATTTTTTCATGTAAAAAGGAGCTGTTTTACGCCAGGCTAGGCTAGGCGTCATAATAAATATTTAAATAATACGAATTCAAGTAGTATTGATATTTTTTTCATGCTATCTGTTTTGTCAAGACATTTGGATAGTCCGAAGGATCAAATATATTATTCACCTCGTGCTAAGGTGCTCGACAACCAAAATAATCTAGGTTTATGAGACACTTTTTCAATATAATATAAAGTAGAATCCTTAGTAAGAAATTGTCCGCTGGCTCCTTCCTACATTATTTTATGACCGAAGCATTTTGAAAGGTATGCTTTCGCTATCGAGTCTAAGCGTGGCGGTTCGAAGTGCCCAAAACCGTCAAGTTTAGGTGTTAATTCAACGACTTCCAGGCACCGTTTTGCAAACCAGCGAACGCAAATTAAATAATCAACAATTTTTTCTTCCCTAAATAACGCTCTGTTCTCTTCCGTCTCTACCAAATGACAAAGGCAAAATAAACCGAGTTTTCCCGCTGGTGAAAACTTATAGGGACTTCCATGGCTTTTGCACGATTCCACATCACAGGTTTGCTCATTCCTTGAAATTCCCTGAGATTGATTTTCGATTTCTGACTTTGGACCAACATAACCTTGACTTCCATGGATGTTACACAATTCCGCATCACAGCTTTTCTCATTCCATTGGCTTTCCTTTTCCGACCGTGCATCCACAGGGTCCTGGGAACGACTCTCATTCTCAGCCTCCACAGGTCTACTCGGTCCTGACAAAGCTAGCTGGAGATAAGGGATTAAGGTTATCCACGCATACTCACGATCTTTTTCACAATGGCCAATTTCGGAAGGAGTGAATATGTGTAAGAATGCTTCTAAGACTTGGTCGATATTCAGCATTTCGTCGTAAGTGAGCAGGTTTACTTCAGGCAAAGTTTGAATGTTGGCCAAGAATAGACAGAAATAGTATCTGAAAAAAGAATGGTTTTATAGTAAGGGAAGTAACTCAGTAACGCAAGGAAGTAGATATATTGGGCGTCAGTCTCATTCCTATGCACGCTCGCTTTTCATAACCATTTAACGATGAAACCGCGCAAGGGACTAAAACTGGCATGAAATATTTCGGATATCTTTGACATCACTTTGTCATTCGGGGAATTGATGAAATTGACTTATTCCAGTTTTATATAGAGCTCATTTACAGTTTATGGCATGCTCGCGGTGAGAGGCCGAGGGCCTACAAACGTAAAAACGCACAAGTTGTAACAAACCTGCAGCAGACTTGTACCCTGCAATGCTGTTTCCTGCAGGGATTATTCTAAGCTGAAATTGCTACCACTTCTCGGAGTTGTAAATGGAAATTACTGGAGTTGTTAGTTTATATTTATATTTCCAATTTGAACAAAAGATAAAATTAAACTGTATATACTAATATTTATACCATAGTTTCACTCCACACGAGAATTGAAGTAATTCACAAGGAATCAGTTGCACATTACAAACCAGGACGCTTGTTATAATATAAGCGCCCTGTTATAAACCTTGACATAGATAAGGACAATTTTTCTGAAACACATATGAAAATGAATAACCAAAATTGGAATTGGAAAAATTGTCTGCAGAGGTGACTTGCCTTTCAGTAATTTGGAGGCCTGATGTGGAAATTCAGCCACTAGGTTACTTAATTAAATGAAAAGATATTAACAACTGATTGTAATACAGCTACTTTCAGCGGTCTCAACCAAGGTCCTTGATGATATAATGATGGTATATATGTTGTGTTATATATTTTCTCATGTACTGAACTTGGAAATGGCCGCCGGACCTCTCCAGACTTTAATAAGAGCGCAGGTTAAAATGCTGTAAATATACGATACTATTTCAGTAAATATTCCCAACAACCCTAATAACTTATGCTATATATAAGAATGCTTTATTGTTTTGAGATTTCTTAAATTTACTGGAGTTGTAAAATTTTCTTAAAACAATCCCTGGCTGTTTCAACAACTTGTTATCAGGATGTGTTCGCACTACTTGTTCCCAGCTTGTTGACAAGTTGTTACAAGGTTGCTGACTCAACAGACTTGCTACAAGTTGTTCCAACAACTTGTTATCGTCCTGCAATTCAACAACTTGTTATCGTCCTGCAATTCAACAACTTGTGAACAAGTTGTGAGCGACAACCTTGTAGTAACTTGATAAAATGACAACATTGTTACAACTTGTTGACAAGCTTGCTACAAGTCTGTTGCGAACACATCTTGTCAACGGACACATCTTGTTGACAAGATGCGAGATTTTTACGTGTGTAGGTTAGAGAACAAGGTCATCATGGGTCGTTTCACGATTACATAAAAAATTCTGACCAAGTGAAACAATTCCATGTAGATACAGTTACTAATTGAACAAAAAATTATTTAATAATTATTGATAAAGTTAATACTAAAATGGCAAGGATTACAAGTAACGTTACTTGTAAGAACGTTACAGCCTCTGGCAAACTTTGAACTAAACATTGTTGCGGAACATCGTTTTCTAACCATGTCTCCCGAAGGTGGGCAAACAAGAAAACATTGTTTTCTAACCATGTCTCCCGAAGGTGGGCAAACAAGAAAACATTGTTTTCTAACCATGTCTCTCAAAGGTGGGCAAACAAGAAAACATTGTTTTCTAACCATGTTTCTCAAAGGTGGGCAAACAAAAAAACATTGTTTTCTATGGGCAAACAAGAAAACATTGTTTTCTAACCATGTTTCTCAAAGGTGGGCAAATAAGAAAACATTGTTTTCTAGCCTTGTTTCCATTTTTCCACAGACATAGCACTGATCATACTCACGCAACAATAAGTTTAAAAGGCAAGGCAGAACGATCCTCTCGAGCTAACTCCAATCCTATTATAGCCTTTTCAAGCACCAAACGGTAGCATCGATTTTCAATTATCTTTGTAGCAGCTTTGGGGTGTGTTGAGCAACCAAATAATGTATTGGCTGCAACATCTCTTCCGGAATAGCCATAGGCATTCAATGTTAGCCAGAAGATTTTTGACATAGCTTCCTGATTCTCGGCTAATATTTGCTGGATATCCGGCAGCACGACAAAGCTAAAATAGAAAAGTACTATTAACAGTGATTCTCCCAAATTTAATGTACATATGACCAACTAACTACCTGCTACTATATTCAAGCCTTGGCTTAATATACCGTATTCACTCGTTTAAGAGCAGGCCCTGATTAAGTGCCTCCCCCGAATACGCATAATACCAGTACATATCTAATCTTTAATCAGCCTCAGACATTTATTATCCTGTACTACATTGTTGTTATGTTCGAAGTGAGTATATTTCAAAGCTCTGTCATTTTGGAAATGCGCAATTCCGTTGTGAAGGCAGATACAAATAGAATAATTCTTAAAAAGCACCACCTTTGAATAAGCACCACATCAAAAACACTAAATATTTACAGAGTGCAGCAGCGCTCAAATGAGTAAATACGGTACTCCTTGGTGCTAATTTTCTGTTTAGTCAGCCCCAGGACCACCCTAACCGTAATCTCCCAACCCAAATCCTAATCCCAATCCTAACCCAAATCCTAACCCCAATCCTAACCCAAATCCTAACCTTAATCCTAACCTTGATACTAATCCTAACCCTAACCTTATCATAACAAAGGTTATGCATCAAAGTTACTGTGACATCATTTTGGAAATTTATATGGAAAGTCGCTCATTAAACTTACTCAGACAAACATAGAACAGCAGCTTCATTAATACAAATGTAGTCATATACTTGACTGTTGTCTTTAATGTCAGGTATGACTTTGAAAAGAGAATGAAGGAATGGTTCTAAACCAATCTTTCTTAAAACCATTCGGCTGCCCTTGCCCTCGTATGTCTCGGGAACCATCCACAAACAACTAAGACAAAATGCTTCCAATTCACTTTGTTTATCATTAAAGTGCCATGGTGGGGTACCCATCATGGGTGGGTATCCATCATTTTCACTAGAGTAAGAAAAAAAGAAAGCTCAAACAATTGGCGGTCCAGTGTAAATACTGACAGTATTCTACCAGTGATTGGCCGATAACTGGAATCAGACCAAATATTTTGTTGCCGCAGGTAGTTTGTATAAAGTTTGTTTCCCGATTGTATAACCCATTTATTTACATGGAATAAAACAATTCTTTATGATCTTCCAATTTGAAATAGAAACAAAAATACTTAAAATTGTTTTATCATGTAATGATGTAAAGAAATTTTTTAGTAGTTTTGTGGCCAGGGAAGCCATTTAAAGTTGCTTACGCCGATTTACGTGCATGAATTAATAGCATGATTCAACTGGTTTTCGATTCACAATCTGAATCAAGCAGATATGATTTGGAAAAAATCACTACTTAGAAATAATCAGGATTTTTTTAATTGTGACATGATCGGTCAATCACTACAGGGTGAACCCTTTGAAATTAAATACAATAGGGTACAATAGATTCTTTGAAAGAAAATGCAAATATGAAGTTCAATTTCAAAAGGTTCACTATTGTATTAAATTTCACTCTTTTTTTAGACACCTATATATTCCATAATTAACTCCCAAGAGTTGAGCCACCTGATAAATATTACAAACACTTCAACATTTCAATTAGTAATGGGTCTTCTTCAAGGAGTTAGTGATAAAATGTCTTTGCTTGAAAAGTCTGAGTGTTTTTTTAAATTTTAGAGATCTGCAAATGAATTCCATGATTCTCAAAATGAGGTATGCTTAAGCTGTTGTCTTTTATACGCTCATTTGTTTATGACCTGACATAAAAACATGTTCCTACCAAATGAGTCATCCTCTACACAAACATATCACCATAAATATTGAAAAGCACTGCTAATGACCCAAATGAGAATTGCAGGGTCATGCAAAGCTGATTTCTTTTCAGACCTGAGAAATGAGTCATTGTCTGAAACAATTTGGAAAACAATGCGGCTGAATTTATTTTGATGAAATATCAATTGGTAAAATGTCTTTAAGCAAAATGTCTTTTCAGCAAATTGTCCCTTGGGTAAAATGTCTTGTCGATGAAAAGTCTGTTCATTAAATTGTCCATTCAACAAAAAGTCTGTCGAAAAATGTGTCAGTTCGACAAAATGTCTTTCGGCAAAGTTTCGTTCGCCAAAATGTTTGGGTTCCTTTCAGGGGTTCTCAAGATTGCAGATGGGGGGGGGGGGGAGGTTGAATACATCCTTGCAGCCCACCCCTATACCCAGCCATGTAACATACCCTGTCAATGGATAATGCCTTCTAGAAGCAAAGTTATATATTGTTGCCAACAACTCCAAACTGCCTTCTTGCACAAAATAATGTCCGTTTGCAATTGCATGCCTGCACTCACATGACATATGATTCAAACATTTCTCTAAACCAGCCACCACAGTTTCATAACAATTATCAATGGCCGAAACTCTATCACCATTACTCCAGTCAATATTTTCCATAATATTTTCCCCTTCTGAAAACGCCTCGCAAACATCGTTTACAAACGCTCTCATATTATCAAAAAAGTCGTTAAGGAAATGCATCTCGCATACGCTTACAAATTTAACAATAAACGTGTCTCCTTCTTGTACGTACAGACTAGAAATACGTTCTCTGTTTTCTAATGTCTGGCTTGAAACCTGTGTCTTGTAGTATACGGACATATCACACGCCGCAACGCTGAGTAAAGGTTGTAGTTTTTTCTTTAAATCGCCAATACATTCAACGTTTTCTAAATCTATTTTCAAATCTGTTGTTTGATTTGGTACTGGACATTCAGTTTCGATATGAATTTTAACCTCCATGTTTCATGTTTTTACCTTGGGAATAAAGCCCGTTTTCCACTGGCGAATTTGTTTCATGCGATTATGCGAAGCGAAAATCGAATTTCGGCAACGTTGATTGGTTAGTGAAAAAATTCGCCACGTTTCGCTAACCAATCACGTTGCCGAAATTAATTTTCGCTTCGCTTCGGGCGAACAAATTCGCGGCATTCGCCTAGTGGAAAACGGGCTTAAGGAGGGTGGGCCTAGCCTCCTCCGCAGGCAACTCTTCGTAAACGTAAACCAGAATTGTGGTTATAATTCCATGACACGCAATCACGAATATTATACAACTAGAAGTTACTATCGCAAGTGAAATGCTGCCTCAACGCCATAGCCTATTGCAAGGGAAGCCAGTTTATACGTGAAAACAAATCCTGGGAGGCGCTTTCAAGGAAAAGAAAATTTACGCATTCAGCTAATTTATAGAGATCCGTGGCTAAGCTCGCGACCTCCCCACTACCCCCGCGTTTCGCGACCTCCCCAAGCACCCGCGCGCTCGCTCAGCTTAGCCATTGATCTCTATAAATTAGCTGAATGTGTAAATTTTCTTTTCCTTAAAAGCGCCTGAGTACGAGGCTGGGGGGTGTCAACCATACGTGGGTATTCATTTGTATTTGTGGGAAACTAAAGAGAAACTAGAAATCAGTGTTGAATGATAATTCAGACATAAACGCGCAAATTTATAAAGAACTCTATTTATTAGAGTTCAAGGGTCAGCTGTCACATATTCTTGATAATTATTACACTGTATTAAAACGGGTCAAGTTTTTACAAGGAAACCGAAAGTTCTCCCTACGTCTTGCAATATTTTAAGATGATCCTATAGCTCCTCGTTATTATACTTCGATTTGATCCAAACGCTTGAACAGACCGCCATATCAGTATTCAGCGAGACGCATTCCTGGCGACAAATAATATGAGGGATATTATATTTCCAACAACAAACATTGAGCCTTCAACACTTGATACGGCGCATCGCTCTAAAACATCTATACTCTACAATAGTTTGAGCGAACGTACCATGCGTGGGTATTTATTTGTATTTGTGGGAAACTAAAGAGAGACTAGATATTAGTGTTGAATATAATTGAGACATAAACGCGCAATAACGTGGAGTTCAAGAGTCAGCTATCACATATTCTTGATAATTATTACACTAAACAGGTCATGTTTTTATAAGAAAACCAATTACTTTATGGTTTCCGTGTTTGGATGGCCTGATCCAAACACGCGGGAATGTTGCGAGAGTTAAGAAAAGCGCGCGAAATCTCGAGCCGAAGGCGAGTGATTTTGCGAGCTTTTCTTAACTCGAGCAACATTCCCAAGTGTTTGGATCAGGCCATCCAAACACGGAAACCATAAAGTAATTGTTTTATAAAATAACAACAACACGATAGTCTTCCGTGTTTGGATGGCCTGATCCAAACACGGGTTTCGACCAATCAGAGCACGCGTTATATACATGTTATTTTATAATTCTCTTTGATCTTGACCCCAATCCCGACCCAATCCCTAACCCTATTTCGTGCGTGTCATGGAATTGTAACCAGAATTGTGCAATACTTGGCAAAAATTGCGCAATAGAACGCGATTTTATTTCAGACCAGCTCCAATTATAGCCTTTTCCATTACGGTCGTTTTGCCCGCGCGGGCGAAGCGACCGATTCGAATCACGTGGATAATTAGTCGCGCGAGCACGCCAAGAAAGTTGAATGCAGTTCAACTTTCAGGCGTGTCCGCGAGGTGTAAAGCGGACAAAAAAATCTCATGCTAGACAGCTACAGCGAAAGTTGAAACATGGTCGCTCCGCCCGCGCGGGCAAAGCGGCTGTAATGGAAAATTGCCTTAAGACTGACTGACTGAATGATCCGTCAAAGAGATGTTGCATCTTGACGGATAATCCGTCTGTGGTGTAAATCATGCTATGGTACCTTGTGTTTCATGCTATTGTACCCTTCTGTATCTGTCCAGGAGGTGGGTTTGGACCAGTAGCAGACGATGGTTACGGTGTTTCATACATGGTACCAGATGAGAAGTATTTCTTCTTTCATATCTCGTCCAAGAAATCCTCTGTGAAAACAGACTCGGAAAGATTTATCAACCACGTTCTGCAAAGTTTGGATGATATGAAAGCAATGTTCCTTGAATTAATGGAAAAAGAAAACTACTATTATACTGTTTTATATATATATATATATATAGTCAAGTCAAATCTGCAGACATGCATGTTTCGCCGTTCAACGGCTCGTCAGTGCAGCTTGTAACGCAATCTAGATGCGAGTGACTTCGTATTTATACACCATACTCTTGCCCTCACCAAGCGCATGTGGTACAATACTCAGACACATGCGCATCCAGACATGCGTGAAGTGTCTTGGGGCCAGAGTGCTCAAACGACCACAAGGGAAGTGAGCTTTTGCATTATAGCTTATTAGCCACCAAAGTAGTCTATATATATATATATATAGACTACTTTGATGTATACGTTTATGACAAGGAGCTGATCGTATAGAGATTTGTGTGCCAAGCTGTATGAGCAGATTTTGTGATTGGTTTATTAGAACAGTTGTATAAGAGTTGACTGGATATTACCACGCGTACCTGTCAAACGAGCAAAAATTCTCATCAACTCTTACTAAAATTTGAACCAGCTGAAAGTTGACGAGAGGTAATGAGATTGCATGAGAGTTGGCGGTCAAACTCGAGCGAGACTCTCCTTGACTCTCCTCAACTTTCATCCTCGTTTGAGCACGGCTTAAATTAAGCAAACCAATCACAACATATGCTCTTCTCGAATTTCAATGCACTCGCATTGTCACGTGACATAGAACAATAACATAATTTGGCCACACCCCCAGCTTCCAAACCCTGTCTCTATGAACTATGGATAGTCCGAAGGACAGTGTGACCAGACGTGGTAATTTAAATTACTTTTGGTAATTTTTAAGCACTTCTTAGTAATTTTTGGTAATTACTTTAGTAATTTTTTTGAAAATTTGGTTGGGAATATATTTTACTTTATTTTATACAAAATTTCCGCATTTTCAATCGTGCACAATCTGTGAAAATAGTGAATGGTTCAACTGACTACCGAGCAACGAGTATTTGTCGTAAAACCATTTGTTTGTGAAATCGTTTTGCTTGCTTCGATCGTCGCGTTAAATTATTTGGACGAAGGCACAGTATAAAGACGACCAGTAGGGCCACTCGGCGATGCAACATGTAGCCGGCTTTTTATGCAAAAATATGCAGTTTACTGGCCAGGAAAGTTAGTCCAGCTTGCTTATTGGCTAGAAAAAGCAATTGACTGGCTGCCAATGCGTAATGAGTGGGCACACAAAATTTCAAATGAGTGGCCCTACTGGTCGTCTCTATACTGTGGACGAAGGGAAGTTGTAAATACTTCCGCCGTTCATGTACAATTCAATTATATTCCCAAATGTATAACAACGCACAAGAGTGATTTCTAAAGGGGGACTTTTTTGGGGACACCCTGTACATATTTAAGATATCCAGGTATACTGTATGTTATACAGGGTGTCCCAAAAAAATGGCTACCTTTTCAAATTCAAATTAGCATGTTAATTCAAGCAACCTATTGTATTCAATATCCATGTGTGTTTTTACGCATTCGTAGTTCAAAAGCGATAATGATTTCAAAGAACTACAATAGGTTGCTTGAATTAACATGCTAATTTGAATTTGAAAAGGTAGCCTTTTTTTTGGGACACCCTGTATGTACAACAATGTTCAAAACCATATGTTCAAAACTCCGTACACATGATTATTCCGAGTGGGATCATTCCCTCTCTGTGACCGGTTGGCAGGGATTCGCTAAGCTTTATCACACGTGTACATTAGCATATTACGTAGAAGGCCCACGTGTGTAGTTAGAGCTTAAAAAGCCAGTCCACAGCAGAAATTTTGTCATTTAACAACGTTCGTGCAGAGAAGACAAGTTCATGATCCAAGACGAGACAAGAAGACTAAAAGACAAGACAAATTTACAGCTTTGGGTGAGCTTTCATTTCTATATTATGACTACTGGGATTTATACAATCATGGTGTTCGTTCGTACGATCATTTACAGCGCTTAGATTTCGGTATTCAGGATTATGACCATTCTTAGCCGTTCTGTATACCATTTAACGCTTTAATGGTTCTTTTGTTTACTTAAAATGTTTTTTTTAGTCTAGTGTGTCTCGGCACATCTCTGTATTGCTTTCGCCTCTATCCTTAATCGCCATGCAAAGATTTTGGCTTTCTACGTGATGTTTTTGAACGGGTTCTACAACTAAGCAGTGCTAACTTTCGCTAAAGATTTAACTCTACCTACACTGCTTAGAATATGTGTTAATAGGTCTTAATATATCGAGCTTATGGTGACGTGTGGGAATTCGTAGTAGGTAGCGTCTATGCAATAAGCTTCGGGGCTCGTAGAATCAAACTACCTGAAAAATTCAACAAGAACGTTCGTCTGGAATTTAGTAGCTCATAGAAATATAGGTGGGTCGCACTAAGCATATTATCATGCAGCGAATGGTGGTCAGCCCAGTTATCAACGTGAGAATATAATGTTCGTCCTGTAATCTGTTGTCCCAGTTTTCACATTCGATCATTCGTTCGCTAAACGTATATTCGGTAATGTTCTCTAGGCTTAAGGCTTTCAAAAGTGTAAATAACTCTTTACAGCCTCGTTTCGTTCATGTCAAGTCTGAGAAGAAGTATATAATATAGTGAATGTTTATCATTTAATTTTCTAGTGTCCCAAGTGTGCAGACATGATCTCGTGCATGAAGTACATAACTCGTAAGAAACCAAGAAAGTCGAACACGAGGTATAACTGAATGATTATATAATCTTTAGACACAAAATGACATGTCACTATATAAATAGCATATATTCCCTAATTAATACCTTACTGTTGGTTAATCGAATTATAAAGTTTTGCAACGTCCAATCAATGTATATATTACTTACTATACAATCCTAGCAAAAATTGTTGTGGACAGCGCTTTCGTAAATGCTTATAATTGTCTTTTCCGATTTTTTCTTTCCAAAAACAGCAATATCAAGCTCTCTTCCCCTTTCAATGTTGAAAAGGCCACAAACTGGTAACGGTAACTGAAATATTATCTTAATTTCGAAATCTCAGTTGCGTGATTGCCAAACTTTCCATTCAGGCATGCAATGGAGCTCGAACAGAATGATCGGGTATATGACATTGCCATAATCATTTCTCGATTAATTTTTATTCAAATGATTAAGATATAAAGAATCTTAATGATAATTGATTTGAGTCCGGTCTTAGATACCTCGAGATTTTCCAGTCACTAGTCTCACAAATATTATTTATACCTTTCATTTTAGATTGACGCATGCTATCTGCTTTCCGTTAACAAACGAAGAATGTAAATTCGTAATGGTAAGTATCTAATAACTGAACGGTTGTATATGGAACATAAGCTCATAGACTATCCAAATGATGCCTTCTGTGTCCTGTTAAAAATGCAGTTGAATCATAAGTTGCAGGTGATTTAAAATCTCTATATCGAAGTATATATAAACAATAAACAACGTAAATTGAATAGTCTAAAGCATATATTGAATAGGTATAATATAACTTACTGTTTATATTCTTTTTTTTTTTTGTAAAATATCAAGGTTTCGCCAATGCAGTTAATACTGTCTCTGTCAGAGAAAGAGGTAATTTTATTCAAGGTCTTTTGTTTTTATTACGTAAGCAACCTGAAAAGCATGCGCTTTTCGCGACCCGCGCTACGGCTTACTTCCAGACGAAGGGATTTTGCCAGAAATGTGGATTGTAATTTCCATGTCACCTAAATAATATTACTCGTCAACCAGTAGTTCAAATTTTAAAAGCTGAATGGATGAGATTTAATATGGATGTAAACCTATTAAACGTGTTGCTTGATTATTCTTTTCGATATTTACATTAAATCCAGTATACGGTTTTTGTACACCTTGCATACTGAATCATTTTCATCCAGGAACCCCGAGTCTCGTGGATCTTACCGGATCGGAGCGTTTGAGCCGATCCGGAGCAACTGGGGCGAGATTGAGAGAGGCATTGTGTTCAATGCTTTGGCAAATAAGGTATGTGTTTACCAAATAAGGTGTGTGTGTGTGTGTGTGTGTGTGTGTGTGTACTGTAGTCAGTGGTGCCCATACTTATCTTAGAGAAAGATGCCGCGTCAAGAAACATTAAAATGAAGAAGCGTGCACCCAAAAAACAGTGCCTTGGGTGCCATGAGTGGGTAAATAGTAGAGTATTGTAGTTAAAATTGATATAAATAATTATGATGTAATCTCAATGTTTGAAACTCGTACATAAAATGACAAAGCGTCGGGGGGCCGACATCTAAAATTTTTTCCCGGAAACTATTACCTTCACCGTCTCTTTTCAAGTACAAAACCTCCATTTTTATCATATAAACCAGTATTTTTATCAAAAAAATCACATTTAACACACCGATACTTAAGTTGGTTTTTTTTTGGGATATGTACAATTGCGCCAGGGGTGGCACAGGGGGGGGGCACAAATATTCGCCAGGGGCCGTGCCCCCCGCCCCCTACGGGCCTGTTCTGAACTATCGCGGGGAAACTAGTCTGGCTACGCCTGAGAACGCGTCTTGTTCTTTCTAAAAAAAATGTCACGAACCCTACAATAATTACTCAAATAGTACACAATTCGAAAACTGATATGTATTTGCCAAAGATAGTGTAGCTACCTCGGGAAACGGCTATTTGACATTCGTTTATATTCTTAGATGATGTCGCGAAACACGACAGATGTTTGGAGGCCAAACACTCCCACCAAACAATGCCCTGGGTGCCTACAGTTGGTAAGTAGTAGAGTATTTTAGTCAGCATGAAAACCAAAACTATGTAGTTAAAATAGATATAAATAATTATGATGTAATCTCAATGTTTGAAACTCGTTCATAAAATGACAAAGCGTCTATGTAAAGCCTAAATGGTAATGTATTGCATGGTTGGATGTTTGTTCGTAAACATGTGGGGGGGGGGGGAGCAGGGGGGAGGAGGTTGCCAAGTTTTAATTTGTTTCGATAAACGACATAATTGTTTACAATTGAAACTATAAATAGGTAATATAACTTACTGTTTATATTCTTTTTTTGTATAATTTCAAGGAGGGTTAGTGGAAAAAATCTAAGAAAAAATCCAAGAGTGTTGTCAGAGGAGGAGGTAATTTTATTCAAGGTCTTTGTTTTTTATTACGTAAGCAACCTGAAAAGCATGCGCTTTTCGCGACCCGCGCTACGGCTTACTTCCAGACGAAGGGACTTTGCCAGAAATGTGGGTTGTAATTTCCATGCCACCTACCTCAAATTAAATGTAAACTTAATATTTTTCTAATCTTATTTAGATAAGGGAGTTATATGAAATTGTAAATGAAGATGTTGAAAATCACAAATCTAAAAAATTAGAAGAATAAAATTATTTTAAAAGAGGGAGAGATGTCCGAACGAAAAGACAGGCAAAGAATCGGGGAGCTAAAAAAATAAACAAAGAATTAGAAGTAGAAATAACTGACAAAAATAATTTAATTTTTAAACTTTTTAACATTTTTATAGACATTGGAAAGAAATCTCTATACGTTTCCGATTTTTTCTTTCCAAAAACAGCAAAATCAAGCTCTCTCCCTCCCCTTTCAATGTTGAAAAGGCCACAAACTGAAGCGATTTAGGGCTATTAGAAGTAGAAATAACTAGTTGACAAAACTAATTTAATTTTTAAACTTTTTAACATTTTTAAAGACATTGGAAAGAAGTACGAGGAGGGAATGGAATTGTTGAGAGAGTGGGACGAAGATACGAGTTTTTAATCCAAAAGGTTAACAATTGAAACTATATATTTATATATGACTTACTGTTTATGTTCACACGTTAACATTGTTACAAAACTGCCAAAGCAGTTACGCGTGAAAGAAATTGACTCATGACATGTTGAAGAACGAGTTATTATTATTATTATTATTATTATTATTACATTCAAGTCCTGAATGTTCATTCTGCTTACAACCCGACTAGACGAATGTTACTTGTTGTAAACATTACTTACCATTCGCATTCGCTTAATGGCATTTTCGTTTTTTTGAAAAGATGCCCATGGAGATGGAGGAAATAGATCAGGTGTGATCAGGTATGACATGATGTAATCTACAGTATATAGACACAAAATGACATGTCACCATTATACCAAATTCTATCAATTGGCTTCTATTGTAGGCGTATTTGAATATCTAGTTATCTATTCAATCCTAGCAAAAGTTATTGTGGGCAACGCTTGCGTAAATTCTTATAATTGTCTTTTCCGTTTTTTTCTTTCCAAAAACAGCAATATCAAGTCTCTCCCTCCCCCTTTCAATGTTGAAAAGGCCACAAACTGGTAACGGTAAAGCTTTGTAATATCCAATGTGAAACCCAACATTGTACACGCGGGGGTACGGGGGGTATATATGTAATATAACTTACTATTCATATTGAATAACGACTTACTACAGTAGTCCCTTGCATAAATTCTTATGATTGTCTTTTCCGATTTTTTATTTCCCAAAACAGCAAAATCAAACTCTCTCCCCCTCCCCCTTTCAATGTTGAAAAGGCCACAAACTGAAGCGATTTAGGACTACTGGCATTTCTCTTTTTTGTAGAGATGCCGATAGAGAATGAAGAGATTGACCAGGTATGACATGATGGGTGTATACCAGCATTGATAAGTCTTCCTCAAACTGAATGGTACAACATTCGTAAGGAACATTTCTCTGATGGCATCAACAAAGATTCCTTGGATATCATCGATAAAGCTTTGTTTATTGTAAGTCTTGAGATTGGTGGGTAAGAGTAGTATAAAGCCTTCAGCTCACTATTTGGAACAGAGGGCAGAGATCATTCTATGTATACTAATACTTCTCTAGCTTGTCTTGGATGAAAATGAGTTTACAGATCTCAGTAGCCGTGGTAAATACCTTCTCCACGGTGATGGCAAGACCTTATGGTTTGATAAGAGTTTCTGTGTTGTTGCTTTTGCTGATGGCAAACTGGGTATGAACGCTGAACATTCGTGGGGAGATGCTCCGGTTATTGGGCATATGGTCGAGTATACACTCATTGAAGAGTAAGTACTATGTCGACGAAATAGACGACGAAAGTTCATGGAATTGTGTTCTCCATTATGTATCATAGTTGCCAGGTTTTAATTTGTTTCGATAAACGACATAATTGTTTACAATTGAAACTATAAATAGGTAATATAACTTACTGTTTATATTCTTTTTTTTTCTATAATTTCAAGGAGGGTTTAATGGAAAAATCAAAACTGTGTTGGAGGAGGAGGAGTTAATTTTATTCAAGGTCTTTTGTTTTTTTTATTAAGTAAGCAACCTGAAATTAAAGCATGCGCTTTTCCGCTTACTTCCAGACGAAGGGACTTTGCCAGAAATGTGGATTGTAATTTCCATGTCACCTACCTCAAATTAAATCTAAACTTAATATTTTTCTGATCTTATTTAGATAAGAAATTTGTACGCAATATTGAACGAAGATGTGGAACATCATAGGGAACTGATGAAAAAAAAATGGAAAAGGAAAAAGAAAATAATGAATTGATTTTAAGAGAAGGTCAAAAATCCGAGAGAAAAGGCAAAGAACGAATGGGAGTTCTAAAAAAAGAAAATAAAAAACTAGAACCTTAAACTTTTTACCATTTTTAAAGACATTGGGAAGAAATATGACGAGGGGATGGAATTGTTGAGAGAGTGGGACCAAGAGACGAGTTTTTAATTGTTTTATGCAAATTTTAATCTTGTTTATTTACATTTAATATTTACATTCATTGATGTTAGATAGACGATTTATATACCATTCTAAAGGTGAAAGCAAAACATATCTGAATATTGTCACTATATAGATTACTTTGATGTATACGTTTATGACAAGGAGCTGATCGTATAGAGATTGTTCCTTCGGGTCGTGTGCCAAGCTGTATGAGCATATTTTGTGATTGGTTTATTAGAACAGTAAGCACAATAAAACTATGGAATACATTTTCTAAAGAACGAATTATTAGTATTGTAAAGCCCTGGTTACATGAGAATGAGAGTTGATGAGATTTAGCGAGAGAGTTGTATAAGAGTTGACTGGATATTACCACGCTTTGTATAAAATTTTGTATAAAAATTTAGTTAAACTCATAAATGGAGTTATCTACTATTACTACTAAAGGGGAAGTTCACTTTCTTTTACAACTGGTACAAATGTTATATATTTGTTATATTTAGTAATTTTTGTAACAATGATATGTTACGTTTTAATGTCGATATTTAATGGTATTACGGTGTTTTAGCATTTATTGCCTTTTATGTATTTTACCAGCATCTTATTTTACAAGATTTTTTCATGTAAAAAGTAGCTGTTTTACGCCAGTCTATAGGCTAGGCGTCATATTAAATATTTAAATAATACGAATTCGAGTGTAGTATTGATATTTTTCATACTATCTGTTTTGTCAAGACATTAAACATAGGTTATTTGGATAGTCCGAAGGACAGTGTACCAGACGTGGTAATTTAAATTACTTTTGGTAATTTTTAAGCACTTCTTAGTAATTAGAAATTTTTGGTAATTAGTAATTTTTTTGAAAATTTGGTTGGGAATATATTTTACTTTATTTTATACAAAATTTCCGCATTTTCAATCGTGCACAATCTGTGAAAATAGTGAATGGTTCAACTGACTACCGAGCAACGAGTATTTGTCGTAAAACCATTTGTTTGTGAAATCGTTTTGCTTGCTTCGATCGTCGCGTTAAATTATTTGGACGAAGGCACAGTATAAAGACGACCAGTAGGGCCACTCGGCGATGCAACATGTAGCCGGCTTTTTATGCAAAAATATGCAGTTTACTGGCCAGGAAAGTTAGTCCAGCTTGCTTATTGGCTAGAAAAAGCAATTGACTGGCTGCCAATGCGTAATGAGTGAGCACACAAAATTTCAAATGAGTGGCCCTACTGGTCGTCTCTATACTGTGGACGAAGGGAAGTTGTAAATACTTCCGCCGTTCATGTACAATTCAATTATATTCCCAAATGTATAACAACGCACAAGAGTGATTTCTAAAGGGGGACTTTTTTGGGGACACCCTGTACATATTTAAGATATCCAGGTATACTGTATGTTATGTACAACAATGTTCAACTGCAATTTTATCCCGTCGCAGAACGCGTCATTTGAATATGCAAGTCAAAACTCCGTACACATGATTATTCCGAGTGGGATCATTCCCTCTCTGTGACCGGTTGGCAGGGATTCGCTAAGCTTTATCACACGTGACATTAGCATATTACGTAGAAGGCACACGTGTGTAGTTAGAGCTTAAAAAGCCAGTTCCCAGCAGAAATTTTGTCATTTAACAACGTTCGTGCAGAAAAGACAAGTTCATGATCCAAGACGAGACAAGAAGACTAAAAGACAAGACAAATTTACAGCTTTGGGTGAGCTTTCATTTCTATATTATGACTACTGGGATTTATACAATCATGGTGTTCGTTCGTACGATCATTTACAGCGCTTAGATTTCGGTATTCAGGATTATGACCATTCTTAGCCGTTCTGTACCATTTAACGCTTTAATGGTTCTTTTGTTTACTTAAAATGTTTTTTTTAGTCTAGTGTGTCTCGGCACATCTCTGTATTGCTTTCGCCTCTATCCTTAATCGCCATGCAAAGATTTTGGCTTTCTACGTGATGTTTTTTGAACGGGTTTCTACAACTAAGCTATAGTACTAACTTTCGCTAAAGATTTAACTCTACCTACACTGCTTAGAATATGTGTTAATAGGTCTTAATATATCGAGCTTATGGCGACGTGTAGGAATTCGTAGTAGGTAGCGTCTATGCAATAAGCTTCGGGGCTTCTAGAATCAAACTACATGAAAAATTCAACAAGAACGTTCGTCTGGAATTTAGTAGCTTATAGAAATATAGGTGGGTCGCACTAAGCATATTATCATGCAGCGAATGGTGGTCAGCCCAGTTATCAACGTGAGAATATAATGTTCATCCTGTAATCTGTTGTCCCAGTTTCACATTCGATCATTCGTTCGCTAAACGTATATTCGGTAATGTTCTCTAGGCTTAAGGCTTTCAAAAGTGTAAATAACTCTTTACAGCCTCGTTTCGTTCATGTCAAGTCTGAGAAGAAGTATATAATATAGTGAATGTTAATCATTTAATTTTCTAGTGTCCCAAGTGTGCAGTACATGATCTCGTGCAGTACATAACTCGTAAGAAACGAAGAAAGTCGAACACGAGGTATAACATGATTATATAATCTTTAGACACAAAATGACATGTCACCATATAAATAGCATATATTCCCTAATTAATACCTTACTGTTGGTTAATCGAATTATAAAGTTTTGCAACGTCCAATCAATGTATATATTACTTACTATACAATCCTAGCAAAAATTGTTGTGGACAGCGCTTTCGTAAATGCTTATAATTGTCTTTTCCGATTTTTTCTTTCCAAAAACAGCAATATCAAGCTCTCTTCCCCTTTCAATGTTGAAAAGGCCACAAACTGGTAACGGTAACTGAAATATTATCTTAATTTCGAAATCTCAGTTGCGTGATTGCCAAACTTTCCATTCAGGCATGCAATGGAGCTCGAACAGAATGATCGTGTATATGACATTGCCATAATCATTTATCGATTAATTTTTATTCAAATGATTAAGATATAAAGAATCTTAATGATAATTGATTTGAGTCCGGTCTTAGATACCTCGAGATTTGTCACTATAGTCTCACAAATATTATTTATACCTTTCATTTTAGATTGACGCATGCTATCTGCTTTCCGTTAACAAACGAAGAATGTAAATTCGTAATGGTAAGTATCTAATAACTGAACGGTTGTATATGGAACATAAGCTCATAGACTATCCAAATGATGCCTTCTGTGTCCTGTTAAAAATGCAGTTGAATCATAAGTTGCAGGTGATTTAAAATCTCTATATCGAAGTATATATAAACAATAAACAACGTAAATTGAATAGTCTAAAGCATAAATAGAATAGGTATAATATAACTTACTGTTTATATTCTTTCTTTTTTTTTGTAAAATATCAAGGTTTCGCCAATGCAGTTAATACTGTCTCTGTCAGAGAAAGAGGTAATTTTATTCAAGGTCTTTTGTTTTTATTACGTAAGCAAGCTGAAAAGCATGCGCTTTTCGCGACCCGCGCTACGGCTTACTTCCAGACGAAGGGATTTTGCCAGAAATGTGGGTTGTAATTTCCATGTCACCTAAATAATATTACTCGTCAACCAGTAGTTCAAATTTTAAAAGCTGAATGGATGAGATTTAATATGGATGTAAACCTATTAAACGTGTTGCTTGATTATTCTTTTCGATATTTACATTAAATCCAGTATACCGTTTTTGTACACCTTGCATGCTGAATCATTTTCATCCAGGAACCCCGAGTCTCGTGGATCTTGCCGGATCGGAGCGTTTGAGCCGATCCGGAGCAACTGGGGCGAGATTGAGAGAGGCATTGTGTTCAATGCTATGGCAAATAAGGTATGTGTTTACCATTTGTGTGTGTGTACTGTCGTGAGTGGTGCCCATACTTATCTTAGAGAAAGATGGCGTCAAGAAACATTAAAATGAAGAAGCGTGCACCCAAAAAAACAGTGCCCTGGATGCCATGAGTGGGTAAATAGTAGAGTATTTTAGTCAGCATGAAAACCAAAACTATGTAGTTAAAATAGATATAAATAATTATGATGTAATCTCAATGTTTGAAACTCGTACATAAAATGACAAAGCGTCTATGTAAAGCCTAAATGGTAATGCATTGCATGGTTGGATGTTTGTTCGTAAACATGAGGGGGGGGGGCAGGGGGGAGGGAGGTTGGCGAGAAATTTGCGAGGTTTTGGCGAAAAATTTCGAATACATGTATTAATTGTGATTCAATTAATGAACGTGATTTTCTTTCATTCTAGTTTGATGTTCGTTAACGTCGCACCTAGTGGAGATTGTCTACAGGAAACACTCCGCTCTCTGAGATTTACAACAATGGTACGTTTCCTTTACTTTGTACCACTATAAATGATGCCTTCTGTGTCCTGTGAAAAATGCAGTTGAATCATAAGTTGCAGGTGATTTAAAATCTCTATATCGAAGTATATATAAACAATAAACAACGTAAATTGAATAGTCTAAAGCATAAATTGAATAGGTATAATATAACTTACTGTTTATATTCTTTCTTTTTTTTTGTAAAATATCAAGGTTTCGCCAATGCAGTTAATACTGTCTCTGTCAGAGAAAGAGGTAATTTTATTCAAGGTCTTTTGTTTTTATTACGTAAGCAACCTGAAAAGCATGCGCTTTTCGCGATCCGCGCTACGGCTTACTTCCAGACGAAGGGATTTTGCCAGAAATGTGGATTGTAATTTCCATGTCACCTGAATAATATTACTCGTCAACCAGTAGTTCAAATTTTAAAAGCTGAATGGATGAGATTTAATATGGATGTAAACCTATTAAACGTGTTGCTTGATTATTCTTTTCGATATTTACATTAAATCCAGTATACCGTTTTTGTACACCTTGCATACTGAATCATTTTCATCCAGGAACCCTGAGTCTCGTGGATCTTGCCGGATCGGAGCGTTTGAGCCGATCCGGAGCAACTGGGGCGAGATTGAGAGAGGCATTCGGTGTTCAATGCTTTGGCAAATAAGGTATGTGTTTACCATTTGTGTGTGTGTACTGTAGTGAGTGGTGCCCATACTTATCTTAGAGAAAGATGGCGTCAAGAAACATTAAAATGAAGAAGCGTGCACCCAAAAAGCCGACAATGGTACGTTTCCTTTATGGTACGTTATGGCAACTATGGTACGTTGCCACTATAACAAGGACTGGCCGTTTGGATCCATAAGGTTTATGTTACATTTATTAAGTATTCTGACTAATGTGTAGAGCAATTATCTAGGGTAATTAATTAGCTATTTCATTTCAACTACCATGGCAATTTATTTATCCACGTACGCTATAGCGTACCTATTTTAATCCTGTTTTCACCTTCAACCGAAATAACGTATGGTTTAATGAGCACTCGCTCACAACTACCAACATTGACACAAAATTAAATTTTATTGACCATTCAAGGTAGGATATTTTGTCTTTTGTTTATATTACGTTTACATTATTTTGTTTACTCCTTTTTGGAAAGTTGGCAATCTCAATTTATATGTCTATGAAACGCTGAAAGTAAACAATCGATCGCAGCTAGATTCAGTGTCTGTTTATATATAAACTATATATTCTGCTTACGTGCTATCGACTTTGCTTGAGCTGTTAGTGCTGTAAAGCATGGAAGTCTTACATAGAGATATCTTTAAAAGGTTTTTCTACCAATCGCGTTTGCTTTCTCTTGCTGATTTCCATATTTTGCATCAAGTGATGTTTCGTGTATGCCGCTTGACGATTGACGATTGTGACTCGTGTGAACTTGACACAAAGTCACAGATATGCAATTGATCGTCTAAATTGGCTGACTGAATCATTCTGATTTGTGCAAGGAAAACTATACATGCAATCTTACATGTTAACGCAAGTATCCTCGGGCTGTAGTTTTTTGTCGTTAGTGGCATGAAGGTAGGGATGCATTTAAGACCCTGAAGACGGCCCCCATTCTGGACTATCGCGGGGAAACTAGTCTGGCTACGCCTGAGAACGCGTCTTGTTCTTTCTAAAAAAAATGTCACAAACCCTACAATAATTAGTCAAATAGTACACAATTCGAAAACTGATATGTACTTGCCAAAGATAGTGTAGCTACCTCGGGAAACGGCTATTTGACATTCGTTTATATTCTTAGAGAAACAAAATGGCAACCAAGATGAAGAGACGGGCACCAAAAAAGCAATGCCCTGGATGCCTTGAATGGGTAAGTAGTAGAGTATTTTAGTCAGCATGAAAACCAAAACGATGTAGTTGAAATAGATAGAAATAATTATGATGTAATCTCAATGTTTGAAACTCGTTCATAAAATGACAAAGCGTCTATGTAAAGCCTAAATGGTAATGTATTGCATGGTTGGATGTTTGTTCGTAAACATGAGGGGGGGAGCAGGGGGGAAGGAGGTTGCCAAGTTTTAATTTGTTTCGATAAACGACATAATTGTTTACAATTGAAACTATAAATAGGTAATATAACTTACTGTTTATATTCTTTTTTTGTATAATTTCAAAGAGGGTTTAATGGAAAAAATCAAAAGAGTGTTGTCAGAGGAGGAGGTAATTTTTATTCAAGGTCTTTGTTTTTTATTACGTAAGCAACCTGAAAAGCATGCGCTTTTCGCGATCCGCGCTACGGCTTACTTCCAGACGAAGGGACTGCCAGAAATGTGGGTTGTAATTTCCATGCCACCTACTTCAAATTAAATGTAAACTTAATATTTTTCTAATCTTATTTAGATAAGGGAGTTATATGAAATTGAGTTATAGAAGGATAAAATTATTTTAAAAGAGGGAGAGATGTCCGAACGAAAAGACAGGCAAAGAATCGGGGAGCTAAAAAAATAAACAAAGAATTAGAAGTAGAAATAACTGACAAAAATAATTTAATTTTTAAACTTTTTAACATTTTTAAAGACATTGGAAAGAAGTACGAGGAGGGAATGGAATTGTTGAGAGAGTGCATGGGACGAAGATACGAGTTTTTAATCCAAAAGGTTAACAATTGAAACTATATATTTATATATGACTTACTGTTTATGTTCACACGTTAACATTATTACAAAACTGCCAAAGCAGTTACGCGTGAAAGAAATTGACTCATGACATGTTGAAGAACGAGTTATTATTATTTATTATTATTATTATTTATTATTATTATTATTATTACATTCAAGTCCTGAATATTCATTCTGCTTACAACCCGACTAGACGAATGTTACTTGTTGTAAACATTACTTACCATTCGCATTCGCTTAATGGCATTTTCGTTTTTTTGAAAAGATGCCCATGGAGATGGAGGAAATAGATCAGGTGTGATCAGGTATGACATGATGTAATCTACAGTATATAGACACAAAATGACATGTCACCATTATACCAAATTCTATCAATTGGCTTCTATTGTAGGCGTATTTGAATATCTAGTTATCTATTCAATCCTAGCAAAAGTTATTGTGGGCAACGCTTGCGTAAATTCTTATAATTGTCTTTTCCGATCTTTTATTTCCAAAAACAGCAATATCAAGCTCTCTCCCCCTCCCCCTTTCAATGTTGAAAAGGCCACAAACTGGGAACGGTAAAGCTTTGTAATATCCAATGTGAAACCCAACATTGTACACGCGGGGGTACGGGGGGTATATATGTAATATAACTTACTATTCATATTGAATAACGACTTACTACAGTAGTCCCTTGCATAAATTCTTATGATTGTCTTTTCCGATTTTTTATTTCCCAAAACAGCAAAATCAAACTCTCTCCCCCTCCCCCTTTCAATGTTGAAAAGGCCACAAACTGAAGCGATTTAGGACTACTGGCATTTCTCTTTTTTGTAGAGATGCCGATAGAGAATGAAGAGATTGACCAGGTATGACATGATGGGTGTATACCAGCATTGATAAGTCTTCCTCAAACTGAATGGTACAACATTCGTAAGGAACATTTCTCTGATGGCATCAACAAAGATTCCTTGGATATCATCGATAAAGCTTTGTTTAATGTAAGTCTTGAGATTGGTGGGTAAGAGTAGTATAAAGCCTTGCTCAATATTTGGAACAGAGGGCAGAGATCATTCTATGTATACTAATACTTCTCTAGCTTGTCTTGGATGAAAATGAGTTTACAGATCTCAGTAGCCGTGGTAAATACCTTCTCCACGGTGATGGCAAGACCTTATGGTTTGATAAGAGTTTCTGTGTTGTTGCTTTTGCTGATGGCAAACTGGGTATGAACGCTGAACACTCGTGGGGAGATGCTCCGGTTATTGGGCATATGGTCGAGTATACACTCACTGAAGAGTAAGTACTATGTTTTAAGTTAGAGAAACTGTACTAACTTTTATGGTGCTAGATAATCCTTATCAGTTATATAGAAGCTTTCCTTCCTAAGCGTTCAGTGTTGGTATGTTTTAGTAAGCGTTGCGAGGCAACAGATGGTAGTCAACTTCAGAAATGTTAACACTTATAGGAGCAAGAAAATTTAACTACATCTCTCAATTCTATTTATTGACTATCAAATTCAAAGACTACTACAGATAATGAAAATATTTAACATTATTTTCTCACTCTGATTATAACTGTCGGTTGACCACCATAGTCTTACAGTATTACTACAATCGAAATCGAGAATTTTTACAAGATTATTTTTAATGATTTCTTAGATTTATATTCCGCACATACAACGACAAGGGAAGATGTAAACCGTTTGGGAAATTCCACAAATCCAAGGGCGAAGTGGCAAATCCAATGAAGTTGTATTTTGATATTACTCAAAAGCTTGAGTCGCATATCGAGGATGCTGTGTCCCGTGCTACAAAGGTGAGTATTCATTTATTCCGTTGTGAGAAATATATATATTTGTAGAGAAAGTTATTGAAGGATTTAAGCTTCAAAAACGAACCTACAAACAAAGGAATAGGGAAGAAAAACTAACTGATTGTCTTCGTATAGGAAACGAAACGTCGTACAAATTAAACCGATAAACACACAAACACAATTGAATATTTTTTGTTTCCTTATTTTTCTCAGCAAAATGACGACCTTCAACTTCGCGTTCTAGTCCATGATAAGGTTGGCAAGGGATTTATTAAGAAATGTAAGGTAAGGTCGAGCACTATCAGCTTGTCTAACATAAAATATTTGCTCCTTCATGTCTCTTAATATAAGTACGGGTATTCTATTTGTGTCTGATATACCTGAGAAGGATTAAAATCTTCGATGTTTCAGGTAGTTCCTGCACAAACTTACGACAGCTTATTGAAGAGAAATTGGAATTTTACAAGTGCATTAAGATTCATTGATGCTGACTAATCCAGTCAACCAACTACCAAAAGTTCTAAATCTAACATAATATACTTTGCTGTTTGGTTGATTTGCAGATGAGTCCTGATGGCTTCATTCAAGCTGCATTACATTTGGCTTACTACAGAGACAGTGGAGGCCACCTTCCTCTTACTTATGAGGCTTCAATGACAAGATTGTATTTACAGGGGAGAACCGAAACTGTGCGATCTTTAACGGACGAATCTAGGGCCTTTATACTGTAAGTTCACTTTCTCACTAAACTGTTCTCTCCAGATGGCCAGTAAGGGCAATCCCATGTTCATCCACTGTTACTACAGGAGGAAACCTTAGTACCGGGCGAAAACCTGTGGTGTTTGGTAGAGTCAAACTGGAAGCATCCCACACATTTCACATCACAGAAGTGACGACTTCACCACTTCACTTTTCTAGAGCAATGGAGAATCCTGACGTTCCAGCCGAGGAGAAAGCGAGACTTCTTCGCGCTAGTGTAAAACGACATCAGGTATTTATCATAAAACTATATGATGATATACTTGTTTAGATGTGTTTATATACTTTGACAGTATGTAGATAGTTATAGCAATGTTTAAATGTATATATTATGTGCTTTTATGTAGGTGTTGTACAAGGACTGCATGAATGGCAAAGGAATAGATCGACATTTGTTTTCGCTGTTCGTGGTTTCTAAAGGACAAGGACACGTAAGCTTCGGGCACTGCATGCAGAGTTGGGATTTGGCCCTAAACTTTGTTTGCTTTTATTCTTTCTTTCATCTTCCGTATTTCTGTTTATCCTTTCTTTTCTTCTTTTCCATTCTTCCCTTTTTCCTTGCTTTCATTTTCACCCTTTCTTTTTTCTTAATTTTCCTCCTCTCTTCCAATATCTTTCATTCTTCGCCATTTCTTTCTTCATTCTCCATTTCTCTGTAGTTTCTTACTTGGTTAGTGTAGACACTCCTATACATATGCATAGCTAACACTTAGTTTTTAAATCCATACATTGTTACTTTCTTTTATATCCAGGATTGCGAATTCTTAAAGCGAGCACTAACATTACCATGGACACTTTCAACAAGTCAGCAGCCACAACAGCAAATGTTTCGAATCCCTGGCTGTAGTATTTCCGATCCAGTTTTTCATGATCTGGTAAGAAATAAGCTCCATAATATACTTCATAAACTTACTATTTAAAAGATGACAATTGATGAGAATAAATATGATTGACTTTATATATATTCGAGGCGATGTGTTGATACCTGTCATGACGCATTATCCCTCTGACTGCTCATCAATATTAACGTAAACATAAGACGAACTATCCACATGATTTATCGGAAACTACACTTGCAATCTTTTTGGGGGAAATCATTCCTTGTCTTCATGGATCATTCATCAGCTTACCACGTTTACACGCTACGTTTACACGCTGCGATTTGTCGGCCCGATTTTAGGTTTCTCTGAATGTTAATGACGAATATTTGCAGTTGGTGATGTTGTCAGATGACGTTTACCACGTATTTTTCAAATATCATTAACGTGCATCTGAAATCGGACCTTTATACAGAGACGAATTATCAGCCAGTATCTCTTGTTTGCCCAAGTTTATTCACACGGGTCATGCATCCATTTCTAGTATGAATCAGAAACGGTTCAAATATGATTAGTTCTCAGAACCATTGGCAATGTAGACCACTCTATTCCAGCTGGTTTGTCTGAATAGGTCGTCTTATGTTTACACTAAGACTGAATGATCCGTCAAAGGGATGTTGCATCTTAACGGATAATCCGTCTGTGGTATAAATCATGCTATGGTACCTTGTGTTTCAACACTCCATAATTTATATATAGATCTGTCCAGGAGGTGGGTTTGGACCAGTAGCAGACGATGGTTACGGTGTTTCGTACATGGTACCAGATGAGAAGTATTTTTTCTTTCATATCTCGTCCAAGAAATCCTCTGTGAAAACAGACTCGGAAAGATTTATCAACCATGTTCTGCAAAGTTTGGATGATATGAAAGCAATGTTCCTTGAATTAATGGAAAAAGAAAAGGCGAACAAAAAGGAAGACTGAGTTTTGACCAGGAATTATGAGTCTACTATTATACTGTTTAATATATATATATATATAGACTACTTTGATGTATACGTTTATTACAAGGAGCTGATCGTATAGAGATTGTCCCTTCGGGTCGTGTGCCAAGCTGTATGAGCATATTTTGTGATTGGTTTATTAGAACAGTAAGCACAATAAAACTATGGAATACATTTTCTAAAGAACGAATTATTAGTATTGTAAAGCCCTGGTTACATGAGAATGAGAGTTGATGAGATTTAGCGAGAGAGTTGTATAAGAGTTGACTGGATATTACCACACATACCTGTCAAACGAGCAAAAATTCTCATCAACTCTTACCAAAATTTGAACCAGCTGAAAGTTGACGAGAGGTGAGACTAGCGAGACTTGCAACTCTCATTGACTCTCATTGACTTTCATCCTCGTTTGAGCACGGCTTAAATTAAGCAACACAACATATGCTCAATTTAGGTTGGTATTTACTCCTTTCCTTCCGCGCTGAGTTTAGCCTGATAGACTATTCAAATTCAGTTCAAATAGTAAACTCATAAATGGAGTTATCTACTATTACTACTGAAGGGGAAGTTAACTTTCTTATACAACTGGTGCAAATGTTATATATTCGTTATATTTAGTAATTTTTGTAACAATTATCTTTACGTTTTAGTGTCGATATTTAATAGTATTACGGTGTTTTAGCATTTATTGTATTTTACCAGTATCTTATTTTACAAGATTTTTTCATGTAAAAAGTAGCTGTTTTACGCCAGTCTAGGCTAGGCGTCATAATAAATATTTAAATAATACGGATTCAAGTAGTATTGATATTTTTTTCATGCTATCTGTTTTGTCAAGACATTTGGATAGTCCGAAGGATCAAATATATTATTCACCTCTTGCTAAGGTGCTCGGCAACCAAAATAATCTAGGTTTATGAGACACTTTTTCAATATAATATAAAGTAGAATCCTTAGTAAGAAATTGTCCGCTGGCTCCTTCCTACATTATTTTATGACCGAAGCATTTTGAAAGGTATGCTTTCGCTATCGAGTCTAAGCGTGGCGGTTCGAAGTGCCCAAAACCGTCAAGTTTAGGTGTTAATTCAACGACTTCCAGGCACCGTTTTGCAAACCAGCGAACGCAAATTAAATAATCAACAATTTTTTCTTCCCTAAATAACGCTCTGTTCTCTTCCGTCTCTACCAAATGACAAAGGCAAAATAAACCGAGTTTTCCCGCTGGTGAAAACTTATAGGGACTTCCATGGCTTTTGCACGATTCCACATCACAGGTTTGCTCATTCCTTGAAATTCCCTGAGATTGATTTTCGATTTTTGACTTTGGACCAACATAACCTTGACTTCCATGGATGTTACACAATTCCGCATCACAGCTTTTCTCATTCCATTGGCTTTCCATTTCCGACCGTGCATCCACAGGGTCCTGGGAACGACTCTCATTCTCAGCCTCCACAGGTCTACTCGGTCCTGACAAAGCTAGCTGGAGATAAGGGATTAAGGTTATCCACGCATACTCACGATCTTTTTCACAATGGCCAATTTCGGAAGGAGTGAATATGTGTAAGAATGCTTCTAAGACTTGGTCGATATTCAGCATTTCGTCGTAAGTGAGCAGGTTTACTTCAGGCAAAGTTTGAATGTTGGCCAAGAATAGACAGAAATAGTATCTGAAAAAAGAATGGTTTTATAGTAAGGGAAGTAACTCAGTAACGCAAGGAAGTAGATATTGGGCGTCAGTCTCATTCCTATGCACGCTAATGCACGCTCGCTTTCCATAACCATTTAACGATGAAACCGCGCAAGGGACTAAAACTGGCATGAAATATTTCGGATATCTTTGACATCACTTTGTCATTCGGGGAATTGATGAAATCGACTTATTCCAGTTTTATATAGAGCTCATTTACAGTTTATGGCATGCTCGCGGTGAGAGGCCGAGGAACTACAAACGTAAAAACGCACAAGTTGTAACAAACCTGCAGCAGACTTGTACCCTGCAATGCTGTTTCCTGCAGGGATTATTCTAAGCTGAAATTGTTACCACTTCTCGGAGTTGTAAATGGAAATTACTGGAGTTGTTAGTTTATATTTATATTTCCAATTTGAACAAAAGATAAAATTAAACTGTATATACTAATATTTATACCATAGTTTCACTCCACACGAGAATTGAAGTAATTCACAAGGAATCAGTTGCACATTACAAACCAGGACGCGTGTTATAATATAAGCGCCCTGTTATAAACCTTGACATAGCTAAGGACAATTTTTCTGAAACACATATGAAAATGAATAACCAAAATTGGAATTGGAAAAATTGTCTGCAGAGGTGACTTGCCTTTCAGTAATTTGGAGGCCTGATGTGGAAATTCAGCCACTAGGTTACTTAATTAAATGAAAAGATATTAACAACTGATTGTAATACAGCTACTTTCAGCGGTCTCAACCAAGGTCCTTGATGATATAATGATGGTATATATGTTGTGTTATATATTTTCTCATGTACTGAACTTGGAAATGGCCGCCGGACCTCTCCAGACTTTAATAAGAGCCCAGGTTAAAATGCTGTAAATATACGATACTATTTCAGTAAATATTCCCAACAACCCTAATAACTTATGCTATATATAAGAATGTTTTATTGTTTTGAGATTTCTTAAATTTACTGGAGTTGTAAAATTTTCTTAAAACAATCCCTGGCTGTTTCAACAACTTGTTATCAGGATGTGTTCGCACTGCTTGTTCCCAGCTTGTTGACAAGTTGTTACAAGGTTGCTGACTCAACAGACTTGTACAAGTTGTTCCAACAACTTGTTATCGTCCTGCAATTCAACAACTTGTGAACAAGTTGTGAGCGACAACCTTGTAGTAACTTGATAAAATGACAACATTGTTACAACTTGTTGACAAGCTTGCTACAAGTCTGTTGCGAACACATCTTGTCAACGGACACATCTTGTTGACAAGATGCGAGATTTTTACGTGTGTAGGTTAGAGAACAAGGTCATCATGGGTCGTTTCACGATTACATAAAAAATTCTGACCAAGTGAAACAATTCCATGTAGATACAGTTACTAATTGAACAAAAAATTATTTAATAATTATTGATAAAGTTAATACTAAAATGGCAAGGATTACAAGTAACGTTACTTGTAAGAACGTTACAGCCTCTGGCAAACTTTGAACTAAACATTGTTGCGGAACATCGTTTTCTAACCATGTCTCTCAAAGGTGGGCAAACAAGAAAACATTGTTTTCTAACCATGTTTCTCAAAGGTGGGCAAACAAAAAAACATTGTTTTCTATGGGCAAACAAGAAAACATTGTTTTCTAACCATGTTTCTCAAAGGTGGGCAAACAAAAAAACATTGTTTTCTATGGGCAAACAAGAAAACATTGTTTTCTAACCATGTCTATTTCTAACCATGTTTCTCAAAGGTGGGCAAATAAGAAAACATTGTTTTCTAGCCTTGTTTCCATTTTTCCACAGACATAGCACTGATCATACTCACGCAACAATAAGTTTAAAAGGCAAGGCAGAACGATCCTCTCGAGCTAACTCCAATCCTATTATAGCCTTTTCAAGCACCAAACGGTAGCATCGATTTTCAATTATCTTTGTAGCAGCTTTGGGGTGTGTTGAGCAACCAAATAATGTATTGGCTGCAACATCTCTTCCGGAATAGCCATAGGCATTCAATGTTAGCCAGAAGATTTTTGACATAGCTTCCTGATTCTCGGCTAATATTTGCTGGATATCCGGCAGCACGACAAAGCTAAAATAGAAAAGTACTATTAACAGTGATTCTCCCAAATTTAATGTACATATGACCAACTAACTACCTGCTACTATATTCAAGCCTTGGCTTAATATACCGTATTTACTCGTTTAAGAGCAGGCCCTGATTAAGTGCCTCCCCCGAATACGCATAATACCAGTACATATCTAATCTTTAATCAGCCTCAGACATTTATTATCCTGTACTACATTGTTGTTATGTTCGAAGTGAGTATATTTCAAAGCTCTGTCATTTTGGAAATGCGCAATTCCGTTGTGAAGGCAGATACAAATAGAATAATTCTTAAAAAGCACCACCTTTGAATAAGCACCACATCAAAAACACTAAATATTTACAGAGTGCAGCAGCGCTCAAATGAGTAAATACGGTACTCCTTGGTGCTAATTTTCTGTTTAGTCAGCCCCAGGACCACCCTAACCGTAATCTCCCAACCCAAATCCTAATCCCAATCCTAACCCAAATCCTAACCCCAATCCTAACCCAAATCCTAACCTTAATCCTAACCTTGATACTAATCCTAACCCTAACCTTATCATAACAAAGGTTATGCATCAAAGTTACTGTGACAACATTTTGGAAATTTATATGGAAAGTCGCTCATTAAACTTACTCAGACAAACATAGAACAGCAGCTTCATTAATACAAATGTAGTCATATACTTGACTGTTGTCTTTAATGTCAGGTATGACTTTGAAAAGAGAATGAAGGAATGGTTCTAAACCAATCTTTCTTAAAACCATTCGGCTGCCCTTGCCCTCGTATGTCTCGGGAACCATCCACAAACAACAAAGACAAAATGCTTCCAATTCACTTTGTTTATCATTAAAGTGCCATGGTGGGGTACCCATCATGGGTGGGTATCCATCATTTTCACTAGAGTAAGAAAAAAAGAAAGCTCAAACAATTGGCGGTCCAGTGTAAATACTGACAGTATTCTACCAGTGATTGGCCGATAACTGGAATCAGACCAAATATTTTGTTGCCGCAGGTAGTTTGTATAAAGTTTGTTTCCCGATTGTATAACCCATTTATTTACATGGAATAAAACAATTCTTTATGATCTTCCAATTTGAAATAGAAACAAAAATACTTAAAATTGTTTTATCATGTAATGATGTAAAGAAATTTTTTAGTAGTTTTGTGGCCAGGGAAGCCATTTAAAGTTGCTTACGCCGATTTACGTGCATGAATTAATAGCATGATTCAACTGGTTTTCGATTCACAATCTGAATCAAGCAGATATGATTTGGAAAAAATCACTACTTAGAAATAATCAGGATTTTTTTAATTGTGACATGATCGGTCAATCACTACAGGGTGTCTCAAAAAAAAGTGAACCCTTTGAAATTAAATACAATAGGGTACAATAGATTCTTTGAAAGAAAATGCAAATATGAAGTTCAATTTCAAAAGGTTCACTATTGTATTAAATTTCAAAGGGTTCACTTTTTTTTGAGACACCCTATATATTCCACAATTAACTCCCAAGAGTTGAGCCACCTGATAAATATTACAAACACTTCAACATTTCAATTAGTAATGGGTCTTCTTCAAGGAGTTAGTGATAAAATGTCTTTGCTTGAAAAGTCTGAGTGTTTTTTTAAATTTTAGAGATCTGCAAATGAATTCCATGATTCTCAAAATGAGGTATGCTTAAGCTGTTGTCTTTTATACGCTCATTTGTTTATGACCTGACATAAAAACATGTTCCTACCAAATGAGTCATCCTCTACACAAACATATCACCATAAATATTGAAAAGCACTGCTAATGACCCAAATGAGAATTGCAGGGTCATGCAAAGCTGATTTCTTTTCAGACCTGAGAAATGAGTCATTGTCTGAAACAATTTGGAAAACAATGCGGCTGAATTTATTTTGATGAAATATCAATTGGTAAAATGTCTTTAAGCAAAATGTCTTTTCAGCAAATTGTCCCTTCAGCAAAAAGTCTGTCGAAAAATGTGTCAGTTCGACAAAATGTCTTTCGGCAAAGTTTCGTTCGCCAAAATGTTTGGGTTCCTTTCAGGGGTTCTCAAGATTGCAGATGGGGGGGGGGGGGAGGTTGAATACATCCTTGCAGCACACCCCTATACCCAGCCATGTAACATACCCTGTCAATGGATAATGCCTTCTAGAAGCAAAGTTATATATTGTTGCCAACAACTCCAAACTGCCTTCTTGCACAAAATAATGTCCGTTTGCAATTGCATGCCTGCACTCACATGACATATGATTCAAACATTTCTCGAAACCAGCCACCACAGTTTCATAACAATTATCAATGGCCGAAACTCTATCACCATTACTCCAGTCAATATTTTCCATAATATTTTCCCCTTCTGAAAACGCCTCGCAAACA
Organism: Trachythela sp. YZ-2020; assembly: GCA_016169945.1. Classification (NCBI taxonomy): domain Eukaryota; kingdom Metazoa; phylum Cnidaria; class Anthozoa; order Malacalcyonacea; family Clavulariidae; genus Trachythela; species Trachythela sp. YZ-2020. The sequence goes on along the minus strand of JADLSH010000023.1, from coordinate 351,613 downwards.
TCGTTTACAAACGCTCTCATATTATCAAAAAAGTCGTTAAGGAAATGCATCTCGCATACGCTTACAAATTTAACAATAAACGTGTCTCCTTCTTGTACGTACAGACTAGAAATACGTTCTCTGTTTTCTAATTTCTGGCTTGAAACCTGTGTCTTGTAGTATACGGACATATCACACGCCGCAACGCTGAGTAAAGGCTGTAGTTTTTTCTTTAAATCGCCAATACATTCGACGTTTTCTAAATCTATTTTCAAATCTGTTGTTTGATTTGACACTGGACATTCAGTTTCGATATGAATTTTAACCTCCATGTTTCATGTTTTTACCTTGGGAATAAAGCCCGTTTTCCACTGGCGAATTTGTTTCATGCGAAGCGAAAATCGAATTTCGGCAACGTTGATTGGTTAGTGAAAAAATTCGCCACGTTTCGCTAACCAATCACGTTGCCGAAATTAATTTTCGCTTCGCGTCGGGCGAACAAATTCGCGGCATTCGCCTAGTGGAAAACGGGCTTAAGGAGGGTGGGCCTAGCCTCCTCCGCAGGCAACTCTTCGTAAACGTAAACCAGAATTGTGGTTATAATTCCATGACACGCAATCACGAATATTTCTCTTTGATCTTGACCCCAATCCCGACCCAATCCCTAACCCTATTTCGTGCGTGTCATGGAATTGTAACCAGAATTGTGCAATACTTGGCAAAAATTGCGCAATAGATCGCGATTTTATTTCAGACCAGCTCCAATTATAGCCTGAATATAGATAAAGGCCATTTTCCATTACGGTCGTTTTGCCCGCGCGGGCGAAGCGACCGATTCGAATCACGTGGATAATTAGTCGCGCGAGCACGCCAAGAAAGTTGAATGCAGTTCAACTTTCAGGCGTGTCCGCGAGGTGTAAAGCGGACAAAAAAATCTCATGCTAGACACCTACAGCGAAAGTTGAAACATGGTCGCTCCGCCCGCGCGGGCAAAGCGGCTGTAATGGAAAATTGCCTTAAGACTGACTGACTGAATGATCCGTCAAAGAGATGTTGCATCTTGACGGATAATCCGTCTGTGGTGTAAATCATGCTATGGTACCTTGTGTTTCATGCTATTGTACCCTTCTGTATCTGTCCAGGAGGTGGGTTTGGACCAGTAGCAGACGATGGTTACGGTGTTTCGTACATGGTACCAGATGAGAAGTATTTCTTCTTTCATATCTCGTCCAAGAAATCCTCTGTGAAAACAGACTCGGAAAGATTTATCAACCACGTTCTGCAAAGTTTGGATGATATGAAAGCAATGTTCCTTGAATTAATGGAAAAAGAAAACTACTATTATACTGTTTTATATATATATATATATATATATATACGTGTAGGTTTAGGTCTACGAAACGCAAAGAGTGCTCGACAACATATAGTTAGAGCAAATTATAGTTTTTCGCTTACCTCAAAACTTGTCTGCACAGATGAAACAGCCTGTTGCAGACAAGTTTTGAGGTAAGCGAAAAACTATATATATATATATATAGACTACTTTGATGTATACGTTTATGACAAGGAGCTGATCGTATAGAGATTTGTGTGCCAAGCTGTATGAGCAGATTTTGTGATTGGTTTATTAGAACAGTTGTATAAGAGTTGACTGGATATTACCACGCGTACCTGTCAAACGAGCAAAAATTCTCATCAACTCTTACTAAAATTTGAACCAGCTGAAAGTTGACGAGAGGTAATGAGATTGCATGAAAGTTGGCGGTCAAACTCGAGCGAGACTTGCGACTCTCCTTGACTCTCCTCAACTTTCATCCTCGTTTGAGCACGGCTTAAATTAAGCAAACCAATCACAACATATGCTCTTCTCGAATTTCAATGCACTCGCATTGTCACGTGACATAGAACAATAACATAATTTGGCCACACCCCCAGCTTCCAAACCCTGTCTCTATTAACTATGGATAGTCCGAAGGACAGTGTGACCAGACGTGGTAATTTAAATTACTTTTGGTAATTTTTAAGCACTTCTTAGTAATTTTTGGTAATTACTTTAGTAATTTTTTTGAAAATTTGGTTGGGAATATATTTTACTTTATTTTATACAAAATTTCCGCATTTTCAATCGTGCACAATCTGTGAAAATAGTGAATGGTTCAACTGACTACCGAGCAACGAGTATTTGTCGTAAAACCATTTGTTTGTGAAATCGTTTTGCTTGCTTCGATCGTCGCGTTAAATTATTTGGACGAAGGCACAGTATAAAGACGACCAGTAGGGCCACTCGGCGATGCAACATGTAGCCGGCTTTTTATGCAAAAATATGCAGTTTACTGGCCAGGAAAGTTAGTCCAGCTTGCTTATTGGCTAGAAAAAGCAATTGACTGGCTGCCAATGCGTAATGAGTGGGCACACAAAATTTCAAATGAGTGGCCCTACTGGTCGTCTCTATACTGTGGACGAAGGGAAGTTGTAAATACTTCCGCCGTTCATGTACAATTCAATTATATTCCCAAATGTATAACAACGCACAAGAGTGATTTCTAAAGGGGACTTTTTGGGGACACCCTGTACATATTTAAGATATCCAGGTATACTGTATGTTATACAGGGTGTCCCAAAAAAGGCTACCTTTTCAAATTCAAATTAGCATGTTAATTCAAGCAACCTATTGTATTCAATATCCATGTGTGTTTTTACGCATTCGTAGTTCAAAAGCGATAATGATTTCAAAGAACTACAATAGGTTGCTTGAATTAACATGCTAATTTGAATTTGAAAAGGTAGCCTTTTTTTGGGACACCCTGTATGTACAACAATGTTCAAAACCATATGTTCAAAACTCCGTACACATGATTATTCCGAGTGGGATCATTCCCTCTCTGTGACCGGTTGGCAGGGATTCGCTAAGCTTTATCACACGTGTACATTAGCATATTACGTAGAAGGCCCACGTGTGTAGTTAGAGCTTAAAAAGCCAGTCCACAGCAGAAATTTTGTCATTTAACAACGTTCGTGCAGAGAAGACAAGTTCATGATCCAAGACGAGACAAGAAGACTAAAAGACAAGACAAATTTACAGCTTTGGGTGAGCTTTCATTTCTATATTATGACTACTGGGATTTATACAATCATGGTGTTCGTTCGTACGATCATTTACAGCGCTTAGATTTCGGTATTCAGGATTATGACCATTCTTAGCCGTTCTGTATACCATTTAACGCTTTAATGGTTCTTTTGTTTACTTAAAATGTTTTTTTTAGTCTAGTGTGTCTCGGCACATCTCTGTATTGCTTTCGCCTCTATCCTTAATCGCCATGCAAAGATTTTGGCTTTCTACGTGATGTTTTTTGAACGGGTTTCTACAACTAAGCTATAGTACTAACTTTCGCTAAAGATTTAACTCTACCTACACTGCTTAGAATATGTGTTAATAGGTCTTAATATATCGAGCTTATGGTGACGTGTGGGAATTCGTAGTAGGTAGCGTCTATGCAATAAGCTTCGGGGCTCCTAGAATCAAACTACCTGAAAAATTCAACAAGAACGTTCGTCTGGAATTTAGTAGCTTATAGAAATATAGGTGGGTCGCACTAAGCATATTATCATGCAGCGAATGGTGGTCAGCCCAGTTATCAACGTGAGAATATAATGTTCATCCTGTAATCTGTTGTCCCAGTTTTCACATTCGATCATTCGTTCGCTAAACGTATATTCGGTAATGTTCTCTAGGCTTAAGGCTTTCAAAAGTGTAAATAACTCTTTACAGCCTCGTTTCGTTCATGTCAAGTCTGAGAAGAAGTATATAATATAGTGAATGTTTATCATTTAATTTCCTAGTGTCCCAAGTGTGCAGTACATGATCTCGTGCATGAAGTACATGACTCGTAAGAAACCAAGAAAGTCGAACACGAGGTATAACTGAATGATTATATAATCTTTAGACACAAAATGACATGTCACTATATAAATAGCATATATTCCCTAATTAATACCTTACTGTTGGTTAATCGAATTATAAAGTTTTGCAACGTCCAATCAATGTATATATTACTTACTATACAATCCTAGCAAAAATTGTTGTGGACAGCGCTTTCGTAAATGCTTATAATTGTCTTTTCCGATTTTTTCTTTCCAAAAACAGCAATATCAAGCTCTCTTCCCCTTTCAATGTTGAAAAGGCCACAAACTGGTAACGGTAACTGAAATATTATCTTAATTTCGAAATCTCAGTTGCGTGATTGCCAAACTTTCCATTCAGGCATGCAATGGAGCTCGAACAGAATGATCGGGTATATGACATTGCCATAATCATTTCTCGATTAATTTTTATTCAAATGATTAAGATATAAAGAATCTTAATGATAATTGATTTGAGTCCGGTCTTAGATACCTCGAGATTTGCCAGTCACTAGTCTCACAAATATTATTTATACCTTTCATTTTAGATTGACGCATGCTATCTGCTTTCCGTTAACAAACGAAGAATGTAAATTCGTAATGGTAAGTATCTAATAACTGAACGGTTGTATATGGAACATAAGCTCATAGACTATCCAAATGATGCCTTCTGTGTCCTGTTAAAAATGCAGTTGAATCATAAGTTGCAGGTGATTTAAAATCTCTATATCGAAGTATATATAAACAATAAACAACGTAAATTGAATAGTCTAAAGCATAAATTGAATAGGTATAATATAACTTACTGTTTATATTCTCTTTTTTTTGTAAAATATCAAGGTTTCGCCAATGCAGTTAATACTGTCTCTGTCAGAGAAAGAGGTAATTTTATTCAAGGTCTTTTGTTTTTATTACGTAAGCAACCTGAAAAGCATGCGCTTTTCGCGACCCACGCTACGGCTTACTTCCAGACGAAGGGATTTTGCCAGAAATGTGGATTGTAATTTCCATGTCACCTGAATAATATTACTCGTCAACCAGTAGTTCAAATTTTAAAAGCTGAATGGATGAGATTTAATATGGATGTAAACCTATTAAACGTGTTGCTTGATTATTCTTTTCGATATTTACATTAAATCCAGTATACCGTTTTTGTACACCTTGCATACTGAATCATTTTCATCCAGGAACCCCGAGTCTCGTGGATCTTGCCGGATCGGAGCGTTTGAGCCGATCCGGAGCAACTGGGGCGAGATTGAGAGAGGCATTCGGTGTTCAATGCTTTGGCAAATAAGGTATGTGTTTACCATTTGTGTGTGTGTACTGTAGTGAGTGGTGCCCATACTTATCTTAGAGAAAGATGGCGTCAAGAAACATTAAAATGAAGAAGCGTGCACCCAAAAAGCCGACAATGGTACGTTTCCTTTATGGTACGTTATGGCAACTATGGTACGTTGCCACTATAACAAGGACTGGCCGTTTGGATCCATAAGGTTTATGTTACATTTATTAAGTATTCTGACTAATGTGTGAGCAATTATCTAGGGTAATTAATTAGCTATTTCATTTCAACTACCATGGCAATTTATTTATCCACGTACGCTATAGCGTACCTATTTTAATCCTGTTTTCACCTTCAACCGAAATAACGTATGGTTTAATGAGCACTCGCTCACAACTACCAACATTGACACAAAATTAAATTTTATTGACCATTCAAGGTAGGATATTTTGTCTTTTGTTTATATTACGTTTACATTATTTTGTTTACTCCTTTTTGGAAAGTTGGCAATCTCAATTTATATGTCTATGAAACGCTGAAAGTAAACAATCGATCGCAGCTAGATTCAGTGTCTGTTTATATATAAACTATATATTCTGCTTACGTGCTATCGACTTTGCTTGAGCTGTTAGTGCTGTAAAGCATGGAAGTCTTACATAGAGATATCTTTAAAAGGTTTTTCTACCAATCGCGTTTGCTTTCTCTTGCTGATTTCCATATTTTGCATCAAGTGATGTTTCGTGTATGCCGCTTGACGATTGACGATTGTGACTCGTGTGAACTTGACACAAAGTCACAGATATGCAATTGATCGTCTAAATTGGCTGACTGAATCATTCTGATTTGTGCAAGGAAAACTATACATGCAATCTTACATGTTAACGCAAGTATCCTCGGGCTGTAGTTTTTTGTCGTTAGTGGCATGAAGGTAGGGATGCATTTAAGACCCTGAAGACGGCACCATTCTGGACTATCGCGGGGAAACTAGTCTGGCTACGCCTGAGAACGCGTCTTGTTCTTTCTAAAAAAAATGTCACAAACCCTACAATAATTAGTCAAATAGTACACAATTCGAAAACTGATATGTACTTGCCAAAGATAGTGTAGCTACCTCGGGAAACGGCTATTTGACATTCGTTTATATTCTTAGAGAAACAAAATGGCAACCAAGATGAAGAGACGGGCACCAAAAAAGCAATGCCCTGGATGCCTTGAATGGGTAAGTAGTAGAGTATTTTAGTCAGCATGAAAACCAAAACGATGTAGTTGAAATAGATATAAATAATTATGATGTAATCTCAATGTTTGAAACTCGTTCATAAAATGACAAAGCGTCTATGTAAAGCCTAAATGGTAATGTATTGCATGGTTGGATGTTTGTTCGTAAACATGAGGGGAGCAGGGGAAGGAGGTTGCCAAGTTTTAATTTGTTTCGATAAACGACATAATTGTTTACAATTGAAACTATAAATAGGTAATATAACTTACTGTTTATATTCTTTTTTTGTATAATTTCAAAGAGGGTTTAATGGAAAAAATCAAAAGAGTGTTGTCAGAGGAGGAGGTAATTTTTATTCAAGGTCTTTGTTTTTTATTACGTAAGCAACCTGAAAAGCATGCGCTTTTCGCGATCCGCGCTACGGCTTACTTCCAGACGAAGGGACTGCCAGAAATGTGGGTTGTAATTTCCATGCCACCTACTTCAAATTAAATGTAAACTTAATATTTTTCTAATCTTATTTAGATAAGGGAGTTATATGAAATTGAGTTATAGAAGGATAAAATTATTTTAAAAGAGGGAGAGATGTCCGAACGAAAAGACAGGCAAAGAATCGGGGAGCTAAAAAAATAAACAAAGAATTAGAAGTAGAAATAACTGACAAAAATAATTTAATTTTTAAACTTTTTAACATTTTTATAGACATTGGAAAGAAATATCTACGTTTCCGATTTTTTCTTTCCAAAAACAGCAAAATCAAGCTCACTCTCCCTCCCCCTTTCAATGTTGAAAAGGCCACAAACTGAAGCGATTTAGGCCTATTAGAAGTAGAAATAACTAGTTGACAAAACTAATTTAATTTTTAAACTTTTTAACATTTTTAAAGACATTGGAAAGAAGTACGAGGAGGGAATGGAATTGTTGAGAGAGTGCATGGGACGAAGATACGAGTTTTTAATCCAAAAGGTTAACAATTGAAACTATATATTTATATATGACTTACTGTTTATGTTCACACGTTAACATTATTACAAAACTGCCAAAGCAGTTACGCGTGAAAGAAATTGACTCATGACATGTTGAAGAACGAGTTATTATTATTTATTATTATTATTATTTATTATTATTATTATTATTACATTCAAGTCCTGAATGTTCATTCTGCTTACAACCCGACTAGACGAATGTTACTTGTTGTAAACATTACTTACCATTCGCATTCGCTTAATGGCATTTTCGTTTTTTTGAAAAGATGCCCATGGAGATGGAGGAAATAGATCAGGTGTGATCAGGTATGACATGATGTAATCTACAGTATATAGACACAATACTGTGACATAATAATGACATGTCACCATTATACCAAATTCTATCAATTGGCTTCTATTGTAGGCGTATTTGAATATCTAGTTATCTATTCAATCCTAGCAAAAGTTATTGTGGGCAACGCTTGCGTAAATTCTTATAATTGTCTTTTCCGTTTTTTTCTTTCCAAAAACCGCAATATCAAGCTCTCTCCCCCTCCCCCTTTCAATGTTGAAAAGGCCACAAACTGGGAACGGTAAAGCTTTGTAATATCCAATGTGAAACCCAACATTGTACACGCGGGGGTACGGGGGGTATATATGTAATATAACTTACTATTCATATTGAATAACGACTTACTACAGTAGTCCCTTGCATAAATTCTTATGATTGTCTTTTCCGATTTTTTATTTCCCAAAACAGCAAAATCAAACTCTCTCCCCCTCCCCCTTTCAATGTTGAAAAGGCCACAAACTGAAGCGATTTAGGACTACTGGCATTTCTCTTTTTTGTAGAGATGCCGATAGAGAATGAAGAGATTGACCAGGTATGACATGATGGGTGTATACCAGCATTGATAAGTCTTCCTCAAACTGAATGGTACAACATTCGTAAGGAACATTTCTCTGATGGCATCAACAAAGATTCCTTGGATATCATCGATAAAGCTTTGTTTAATGTAAGTCTTGAGATTGGTGGGTAAGAGTAGTATAAAGCCTTCAGCTCACTATTTGGAACAGAGGGCAGAGATCATTCTATGTATACTAATACTTCTCTAGCTTGTCTTGGATGAAAATGAGTTTACAGATCTCAGTAGCCGTGGTAAATACCTTCTCCACGGTGATGGCAAGACCTTATGGTTTGATAAGAGTTTCTGTGTTGTTGCTTTTGCTGATGGCAAACTGGGTATGAATGCTGAACACTCGTGGGGAGATGCTCCGGTTATTGGGCATATGGTCGAGTATACACTCACTGAAGAGTAAGTACTATGTTTTAAGTTAGAGAAACTGTACTAACTTTTATGGTGCTAGATAATCCTTATCAGTTATATAGAAGCTCTCCTTCCTAAGCGTTCAGTGTTGGTATGTTTCAGTAAGCGTTGCGAGGCAGCAGATGGTTGTTCACTTATGTTAACATTTATAGGAGCAAGAAAATTAAACTACATCTCTCAATTCTATTTATTGGCTACAGATAATGAAAAGATTTAACATTATTTTCTCACTCTGATCAGTTGACCAACATAGTCTTACAGTATTACTACAATCGAAATCCAGAATTTTTACAAGATTATTTTTAATGATTTCTTAGATTTATATTCCGCACATACAACGACAAGGGAAGATGTAAACCGTTTGGGAAATTCCACGTGTTCCACAAATTTATGTTCACACTTACATTATTACAAAACTGCAAAAGCATTGCGTGTGAAAAAAATTGACTCATGACATGTTGATGAACGACTTTTCCTTAATGGTATTTTTCTCTCCTTTATAATTTAAAGTGCAGTATGATATAGACGACGAAATTTCATGGAATTGTGTTCTCCATTATGTATCATAGTTGCCAAGTTTTAATTTGTTTCGATAAACGACATAATTGTTTACAATTGAAACTATAAATTGGTAATATAACTTACTGTTTATATTCTTTTTTTTTGTATAATTTCAAGGATTTGATGGAAAAGATTAGAAAGGTTTTAACCGAAGAAGAGGTAATTTTATTCAAGGTCTTTTGTTTTTTTATTACGTAAGCAACCTGAAATTAAAGCATGCGCTTTTCGGCTTACTTCCAGACGAAGGGACTTTGCCAGAAATGTGGATTGTAATTTCCATGTCACCTACCTCAAATTAAATCTAAACTTAATATTTTTCTAATCTTATTTAGATTAGGGAATTGCATAGAATGTTACAGGACGTGGAAATTGAAAGCACGATGAGGAACGACAAAATAGAAAAAGAAAAAGACAAAAATGTTTATATTTTGAAAGAGGGAGAAAAGTCAGAGAGAAAAGATAGGGAAAAAGTGGGAGATTTAAAAAAAAATAAATAAAGAACTAGAAGTTGCATTAACAAAAAAAATAACCGGGGGGGATGTGTGGTAACGCGTTGTTAATAACGGTATATAAGTTGATTAAAATATCACATGTTGGATTTTGACTCCCAATGAACCAGTCTCGGTTCTAGTTTCACATTATGTTTCATAGTTTCAATTACAATGTGATTGGTTTATTAGAACAGTAAGCACAATAAAACTATGGAATACATTTTCTAAAGAACGAATTATTAGTATTGTAAAGCGCTGGTTACATGAGAATGAGAGTTGATGAGATTTAGCGAGAGAGTTGTATAAGAGTTGACTGGATATTACCACACATACCTGTCAAACGAGCAAAAATTCTCATCAACTCTTACTATTTCTCATCAACTGAGACTAGCGAGACTTGCAACTCTCCTTGACTCTCATCAACTTTCATCCTCGTTTGAGCACGGCTTAAATTAAGCAAACCAACCACAACATATGCTCAATTTAGGTTGGTATTTACTCCTTTCCTTCCGCGCTGAGTTTAGCCTGATAGACTGTTGAAATTCAGGAACCGTTTGTATAAAAATTTAGTTACTTAAACTCATAAATGGAGTTATCTATTATTACTACTAAAGGGGAAGTTAACTTTCTTATACAACTGGTACAAATGTTATATAATTTTTCGTTATATTTAGTGATTTTTGTTACGGTGTTTTAGCATTTATTACCTTATATGTATTTTACCAGCATCTTATTTTACAAGATTTTTTCATGTAAATAGCAGCTGTTTTACGCTAGTCTAGGCTAGGCGTCATATTAAATATTTAAATAATACGAATTCGAGTGCAGTATTGATATTTTTTCACACTATCTGTTTTGTCAAGACATTAAACATAGCCACATAGGTTATTTGGATAGTCCGAAGGATCAAATATAATATTCACCTCGTGCTAAGGTGCTCGGCAACCAAAATAATCTAGGTTTATGAGACACTTTTTCAATATAACATAAAGTAGGATCCTAAGTAAGGAATTGTCCGCTGGCTCGTCTTGTTCAGTTTTGCAGGCTCGGAACGCAATTCAGGGAAATTAAGAAAAATGTTGCAAAATGTCCCTGGAATGCGATCTACTTATTATAAATGGTCTGATTGTTGATCCAGCCAATGGCATTAAGCAAATTCCTCTGCACATAGCTGTAAAAAATGGAGAAATCCTGGATGTTTTTAAACCAGGGGAGAACATTTATGTTGCAAGTGAGACATACGACGCCTCTGGGTGTTACGTCACGCCTGGGTTAATTGACGTGCATGTGCATTGTTATGAACACGTGACATCACTTGGTATCAATCCTGATGAGACATGCTTGTCATGTGGGGTCACTACTGTTGTTGATGCAGGCAGTGCAGGTCAGTAGGGGGTAGGTAGCTGACCGACCAACTAACTAACCAACCAGATGACGAACTGACTAACTGAATGACCAAGCAACTGATGGACCAACTGACTGAATGACCAAGTGACTGATGGACCAACTGACTGACTGACAGACCAACTGACTGACTGACAGACCAACTGACTGACTGACTGACCAAGTGACTGATGGACCAACGGACTGACTGACCAAGTGACTGATGGACCAACTGACTGACTGACAGACCACTGATGGACCAACTGACTGACTGACCAAGTGACTGACTGACCAAGTGACTGATGGACCAACTGACTGACTGACAGACCAACTGACTGACTGACTGACCAAGTGACTGACTGATGGACCAACTGACTGACCAACCGACTGATGGACCAACTGACTGACTGAGGGATTAACCAACCAACTGACGGACCAACTGACTACAGTAACCAAGCGAATGATGGACCAACAGATTAACCTTATCAACTGTTGAAGAGACTGACTGATGTTATTTTTCATTTATTTGCAGGGTGTGGTACATTTCAAGGTCTTCAGAACTTCATCATGGAGAAAAGTCACACCAGGGTTCTGGCTTTTTTGCATATCTCATCACATGGACTGGCGGGGGCAGGGTGTTCTGCAGATGGTAATATTATATCTGTTTTATACATCATGTAATATAGCCTTAAAACATTAGCTTTATTTTTCAGCTATTGGTGGAGAGTTGGACTCCCTCAATCATGTACAACTGGATGATTGTGTCAAGTGCATAGAAGAAAACAAAAATGTCATTGTGGGAGTCAAGATTAGATTGAGTGAAAGCATTTCAAACAACAGTGCAAATGAACAAGAAGCATATAGGTATAATACACTATACAGGGCTGAGGGGCAGCATACTTTGGATAACAGGAGATTTCCCTGTGGCGTAGCTAGCTCCCTGTAGTGGAAATTAGGGACCCTAAAATGCTTTCTAAATCTTAAATTGTCCACCCCTGAAGTGACGTTACCCTAGAGTATATATTGATATAGTGTTTAGTTCTATAGATTTATACTATTGTTCTATATTTCATATATAGGAGAGCATTGACAGCATCAAAGAGAACAAACGTTCCACTAATGGTACACCATACTATTTCTGGTATTCCCTTGGCTAAAGGTAATCATTCAGTCAATTCAGTCAATAGCACTCACATGTAAAAATATCCTTTTTTCATAATTATTAGATTCTGATGCAAAACTTTCATGTCCTGGCGACCTAAGACCAGGTGACATATACACTCATACATTTCATGGTCATGAAAGCACCATAGCTGATTTTGATCAAAATAGACTGCATCCAGTTGTTCACAAAGCACGTCAAAATGGTGTTTTGTTTGATGTTGGGCATGGACAAGGCTCATTCAGTTGGAAGGTTAGTTTTATTGAGATTTAAAGTATTAGGAATTAATTCATACCTATCAATTAATAGTTTAATTAGCACTTTAGCAGTAATTAGAACAAAAATTCCTATTTTCAAGGTCGCTGAAATTGCATTCCAGGAAGGATTTTACCCAGATCTCATTGGCACTGATCTACACTCGTTAAGCATTAACGGACCAGCGTATGATTTAGCAACAGTCATGTCAAAATTTATTCACCTCGGAATGAGCTTGTATGGTGTTGTTGAGGCAGTCACATCACAGGCAGCAACTGCTATTGGCTGGAGTGATCGTATTGGGTCATTAAGCGTAGGAAAGGTTGCGGATATCACAATCCTAAGGTTAGAAACAGGAGAGTTTCTATTTGAAGACTGTGAGGGTAGCTTCAGGACTTGCAAGGAAGTCATCCAACCTGTTGCTGTTTGGAAAAGTGGTGTGGCATTTCCTATAAAAGTCTGTAGTATCAAACGTGCAAAGTCTGTAAAATAGACACAATTATAATAAAATACTTAAGTTTACTAAGTACTATTGTGATGTTTTATACTTCCATAGCATGAACGTGCAGTGCCAGTGTGGGTAGAGTATAATGAAGATAGCAGGTACACTTTTCTAGTACTTGTTTAGGAGTTTGGCAAATAACCAGTGGCATAGCCAGCCTGCTGATTTGGTCCTGCTATGCAAATTTCAACACAGTACTTATTCATTTTGTTTTCACTGTCAATGAACACAAACAAATTTGCATAGCGGGACCAAATTGGTGGGCTAGCTATGCTAATGCAAATAACCAATCATTTGTTTACACCTCAGTTGCCCACACAAACACAGTATTTATCCATTTAGTATGTCGCTATAGTAATAATTTGTTTACACTAGTTGCCAACACGAACACAGCAATCAGTTCCAGGATAGTCAGGCAGCTCTAGTTTATATTTCTCATGCAGAATTCTTGGCACAAATCTTCCTCCTATGTAGTGATGTTGTCCTTTGAATAGCTTAGCACAAAGTTTTGGAGCTGTGAGGGAGATCAGAAAATCTGGTTGTAGGCCTTCTGGGGCACCTTTCTCTACATCCCAACCTGAAAGAAAGTAAGAAAGATCTGTCTATAAGCATGGCCATAGCATGGCAATTGACCAAAACAAATGCGCGCCTGATTATAGAAAATACCTGAAGGTACATCAACTGAACACAAAGGAACCTTGACATCTTTCAATGTGTTGATGATGCTGCCAAATGGCTCTCGAATATTCCCTTTGAAACTAAAGCCAAATATTGCATCAACAATGAAACAATATGTCCCATCAATGTCAGAGGCATCAGGAAGGTCTGTGATAAACAGTATGTCCATGAGAGTACATTGTGTGACAAGATTTTTATACAGCTGTTTGTCAGTTCTTTTGGGGTAGAATATTGATGGATTATAGCCCTGAAATTTAATGTAATATATGTTAATTTTATCATGATAAAAAATTGTTAATTACTATTAATTTGGGTAATTAATTAACACTAATTTAATCAATATATTATTTCAATCAAATAATATATGTAATCAATCTTAATTAAAATGTGAGGTAACATTAACTTACACATGCTACTACAATATTTATGTATATAATTTAACATGCCACAATCAACCAACTAATCAACAACCCAATTAACAAATCATGCATCTAATTAACCATGCATATGGAATAATTAACCAATTAACATCACTTACAAACATTTTCAAATGTCTAGCTGCAACCAAACCATCTCCTCCATTGTTTCCAGGGCCGCAACACACCAAAACATTACTAGACTTCCCAGCTGTCATCGGATAAGCTTTCGTCAGAGCTAGAGCAACACTGAGGCCAGCCAATTCCATCAGCTGGTCAACACTAAATGCAAACTCGTTAAAAAGCTCCTGGTCAATTTTTTGTGCTTCTTCTTGTGTCAAAAACTTCATTGTTCTTGTTTTAATAAATTGAAAACCAGAACTTCGTGTTAAAGTAAGGTTTTTGCGATAAAACAATCGCGCAAACATAAGGACTTCGATTTAATCATTTAAATGTCCTATTCTAAATGACCATACGGTATGTGTACCTCTATGTAAAAATCCCCGGTATCAATGTGGTTTTAGAAACCATTAGTTATTTTCACCTTTTTGAATATAAAACCACTCCTTTTCAGTTTTAGCATTATTTTTAACTCTGCCGTATTTGTCAAACATTTCTTTGCTTCGAAAATTTACACTTTATAAAGTGTAAATGGCAGTACCGGAGTTTAAACCCCATGGCATATCTCGTAGTGTCCTTAGCTTTAAGGAAGTTGTAACAGGATGTTGTTTTACAACAGTAAAAAGTTTGATTAGAATTGAAATTTTTACATTCAAAATTGTTTAGTGTAATAGGAATTACAAAGTCATGACTGAAAATCAATGGGTAGGCTTTGTCTAGCTTTTAATGCATACTGTAACTGCATATTAAATATTTATATTTGAGCTTTTCAACTTAATTTTGTTGTTTGTTGTTGTGTACGTTGATGGTATTGTTTTAATTTTCGTCTTTTCAGAAAAAACCGAAAGATATAGAAGGAGAACTCCAGTGGAAACATGGTTTTATGTGGCGTGATATTTATTTTCAGGTATATATATTCATACAAATTGGTTTTAGAGCATATTTCTACCCACCTGGCCACCTTAAGCACAAAGTCTAGATGTATTTCCAACATCTGAATCTTGTGTAAAGCAACTTTTACTTATACAGTTGACATACTTGTAAGCACCACATCCCCTAATGAACCAATACAAGAACCCCCCCGGCCCCCACCTCTTCAAGGTAAGAGATCACATACATTATACATTAAGGTTTCTACATTATCCAAGGTTTCTACAAACGCCATTTATTTATATCCACGAAACAAGAAATATGAAAATCAAGTGCTCAATACAATATCTTTGATTCAGGTATTTGTTGATATTTATAATCTATTAATGGGTGGAGTTCCCCCCCTTCCCCATAAAATTTGTACTTACACTCACCGATTGCCCTCAACTAACATTTGATGGAAGAGTATTGCCTCCCCATGGAGTGTTGCAACCCCCTTAAGATCTGCATACCTCCCTCCCCAGCGATTCGCATTTCCCATCCCTCCGAGAATGTGCACACCTATAGCCACTGCCCACCAGAATATTTGATGGAATAGTATTGACCCCCCTGGAAATCTATGCAACTGCTCTCCCCCCAGGAAAGCAACATACATCCTGCCCTCCAGAAGATCTGATAGGAACCCTCCCCACAGCCCTCAACAGCATCTGATTGAAAAACATTGCCGCCTCTCTTGCCTGGAAATCTGCACCCCACCCCCTTGTGTATGCACCCACCTCTTTTCTGGTTAATTCTCATAACTAGATTACCAAGCTTAATTACTACGTGTAATCATTCCAATGTTTTATTCTGCACCTTCACTAGGTTGATGAAGTAAGTGAAATTGGAACAAAGTTCTCAAAAAGATGTTTTAAAATAGTTTTGAAAACAGGAGCCATTGAGCAATTTAAATGCCCTGTAAACAAGGTAATTAAGATTAACACACTTCCAATGTACAGTAAAATGTGATGTTATTCAATGACATGGCTTAGAAATTTGTGTCAAATATTAACTGCTTTACTTACAGGGTAGCTTGAAAGTTCAGCAGTGGATTGACAACTTGAGACATGCTGTGAGATTTTGGACAGATAAAGAAAATCTTCAGCAAAGAAAAGCTGGATGTCAAAGACAGAAGCTACATGTATGGACCATTACTTATTAACACTTTTCTACAGGCTGGGACGAAAGTTTTGAATTGATAATATATAATTGATAAATATATTTCCAATCTATTTCTATGTTTGATCATCTTCACTTTGCATTATGGACATGATAACCCTGCTCTTCAAAAAGATTGATTAATAAAATTATAAATTCTTGGATGTTGAACTGCCAACTATAGAACTGTGCCTTACAGTAATTCTTACAGTATAAGTTATTCCAAATATAGGTACTAATAAAAGTGTATTCTATGTTATACATTTAGTGTTTGCTTGCGTATTGTGGATAATTATGTGTCTGTTTATGACATAATTTTCAATATAATTTGTTCAATGTTGAAATCTTTGTTTAGGTTACTTTGGAAGGGCCAGATGAAGCATCGAAAAAGTAAGAGCTTGATTTTAGCATTAAGTGAGCTTAAATTCTTTATGATCTGCATAATGCCAGAACAAAGTTTGTTAATTTTCTTTTTTTTTCAGTTTGGATGATCAAAACCATCGTGTATTTTTTACATTATGGAATGGGGAAATGATAGGTCTACTTGTGAACGCTTCTTCAACATTTACTGATATCTATTCACGTCTGTTTTCCTTCGCCTGTCAACCAAGCTCATGTTCTGTTTGTAAAATACGTCATCATTCATGTGACCTCTGGGCGGTGGACACTACTGGGACAGGTACTAATTAGTAATACACAGGCATGAGTGGCTGTGTTGAAAAAGACAGAAGTGGTTATATATATTTTCTCAAATCATTAATTATTCATGAGTAAAACACAAAGGAAATCACCACCGTATCGTTGTCTTGATACCACGGTAATAAACACCCATAAATTAACTCAACTTTCGCGTTGAATTTCTCTTTAAATACTGGTTTGTTTGAGAAGCTATATCATACACTCGAAGTCGTTTATTATAGTGATTTAAAAACACCTCAAAGTATGTTAAAAAACTCGACTAGCGCCTTGTTTTTCAACACACTTTTCGGTGTTTCAAATCACTATAATAATCAATCCTTCTCGTGTATGATATATTACATACCAGACGGATGTGAACGTTTATTATCAATAATCTTAAACGCATTTGGTGAGAAAATGAACTCAAAGTTTATGTAAATCAGCGAGATTTTGTAGACAAGATTCTTCAAGGTCATGATCTCCTTTCTATGTTCTCTATTAATTATTGTTGATGAGAATTACAAGAAATATATCATAAACGAAATGGTGCTAACCAAGGTTTTGCCATACTTTGAGGTGTTTGAAAATCACTATAATAAACTTAAATTTCAGTTTATGATATAACTTCTCAAACCATGCAACCAGTATTTAATGAGAACGCAAAAGTTGTCTATTTCACAGCCGTTTCTTGTTGTGGTATAAACACAAGGACACGGCGCTCTTCTCGCTTACTCATGAATAAAATATTAATGATTCTGAGCATGAAATGACTGAAAATTTCCCCGTTACACGATCTGTCCCAGGTATATCCTATTAATTGAATGTACCATTCTTGAAACAGCGAGACGTGTGGGAAAAGACGAAACTCTGACAGGTCTTGACAAAGCAGGAAACTGTTTGTTTGTCATGGAACATCATCAGAAACTTCTTGTTGTTCACTTCAGCGATTTTTCTTACGAAATCCTTCCTGTTCCTGCTGCGATAACGACCAAACAGGTGAGATGAGGCCAGTTTTCGCTACAGAGAACAGTTTAGAACTGATAATCTATCCAGTATAAAATAACGTTTAGTTGAGTTTTACCCCTGTAGTTACACTGGATTTATTAGATATGATCCTTACTGGACCTCTATTGGGAGACCTGAACAGTTTAATCCAGTAAAAATAATGTTGGTTTAGTTTAGGTTTCCTCCTGTGGTAACACTGGATCAATAAGAGATGGCCCTTACTGGACCTATAGGAAGAATAGTTTAGAACTGATAGAGCTATCCAGTATAAACAAAGTTGGTTTTATATATAGACACGATTGTCTTCTTTTTTCAGGTATTAAAACTTGAGCAGATCGCTTCAAAGCTAAACGAACTAAGTTGCTTCGATCCAGGATTGTTTTTACGATATGAAAGTGGCGATGGTTAGTAGTTGTCTAAATGAAAATTGTGTATGGTTTTACGAGCTCAATAATTTAACGCTGTGTCATTTCTTTTTCCAGAAGTACAGTTTTGCATGAATGATAATCCGATCAAATATCAGAAGGATGGTAAGTTGGTATATGAATATGTTTGAGCGTAAAAAAGAGTAAGATTATCTTGCACTTGAGGCTGATAGTGCAATGTGCATGTGAAATAGTCGAAATTGTGTAACTATGTTGAGTGATGAAAAGACAAGTCCGTCCAAAATTTGGGAACAGGCTTGAAGAAAATCAGGAAGATCTTAAAATTGCTTTTTGTCGTAAAGTTGTTTTCTTTTCTTCAACTTAGGTAAGATTGTTGCGAGGAGTAAGTGGGTCCGAATGAACAGTGTGAAAAAATCTGATCACGAAAAAATAGCAGAATTACGTTGGAAACTGGTCAGTTTGATTGATTGAAATTAACAATTTGTTCAGATTTCTGCCTCATATTTACTCTCTCTTTCCGCTTTGACATAATCAGTCTTGGTTTTACCTTGCAGTACTTGAAACATTGGCAAACTCGAAAAGTCACTGACGTGATAGCAGTATCACATGCTGATCAACTTAAAAAATCTTTCAACATGGATGAAGAATTGTGTTTCGTTGACGATCATTTTGCTTTGAATAATGATTTAATGGAACCTCGTTTCCATCAAGTGGGACATACCATCGCTGGTGATGGTGATGGTTGTGGTGATGGTGATGATGATGATGATCATGATGATGATGATGATCATGATGATGATGATGATCATGATGATGATGGTGATGATGATGGTAATGGTTGTGGTGATGATGATCATCATGATGATGATGATGATGATGATGGTGATGATGGTGGTGATGATGATGATGATGATGATGATGATGATGGTGATGATGGTGGTGATGATGATCATGATCATGATGGTTGTGGTGGTGATGGTGATCATGTGACAAGTGTAAACTTGTCAAATGGGAATTATGATGATAATGATTCTATAAGGAGGAACCCTTTGGAAAACGACTGTAGTAAAAATAACAATGTTGTAAACAAGACTTTGTCTGGTGGTAGTTGTGCAAGAAATGATGTCACAAGATTGGCAGCCAGAACGTTTGGAATCACGAGGAATGATATATCACAATATGACTATGGTAAAAATAATCAGGAGAACATAAACAAGACTTTGGGTGGCGGTATTTCTACTAAAAAGAACAACGATGAGACAACCACGACAAACAGTGTGGGTGATATTGTGATACCAGATTGTGAAAATGGTATGAATAACGAACATGTCACAAATACGGATAACGCAACAACATGTGACATTCTCTCTATAGACCATGCAAACACCTCGTCAACTGAGCCCAAGATTGACCATCAAACAGGCGTTACATGTACGTCAGATAGCAAAACTATCAACCTTAAACCAAATCTTAACCCAAACCTTAACTCTCACCTAAATCTTAACCCAAATTCTACTGCTAATCCCAACCTTACTCCTAATCCTATTGCTAATCTTAACTCTAAAGCGAACCCTGACGATGACCCTGACCTAAATCGCAAACCAAGCCTAATAAAATATTTCTGTCCCACCGAGAAACATTTACAACACTCCCAATCAGATGGATTGGTATTTCGAAAACAACGACAGGAAAATCAAGAAAATCTTAACCATTCCCCCACAAATCGTATCGGACTGCGTCGGTCTTTGTCGGACCTGAACGTACGTTACTCGTTCACAAACATCAACACACGTGACAACCCAGTCAAAACACGTGATACCTGGCCCACGTCACGTGACAAACGCAGCATGTCGGAATCGGACTTGCTCGACGAAGACGACGTTCTACGAGTCGTTGACGTATATCCGCCGAAGGAGGTCTCGGACGATTCAGATGATGACGTAATATGTAGACGGACTGAACTTTCTACATTCACTGGACCAACGTGGACGTTTGCTAAAAGAGTTGAAGAATGCGTTAGGAAGATACTCGCTGTAAAAGATGACATTTCTAAAGTTGAGAAATTGATCTCTGAAGAATTATGCAAAGTTATTTACGAGTTACTTGAGCACGGTTTAAAGAAAAGCTTTATTTCACTTTTCTCTATCGGTACAAATGTATGGGATATTTGTCAAATTGTTTGTAAGGTAAAATTTGAGATAAATTATTTGTACTGAATGTTATCCATGTATTATTAAGGAATTAGGGAAGCACTGGTGCAGGTATTGTTAGGGCGTTGTCCCTTACCTCTGATCTAAACCTGCTGCTGTGGTCGAAGATAGGGTATTTACTGAGCTTGGATGACGTCCATGTGTACTTTGAGGATTTTTCTCCAGGCTCTAAGTTGAGTAACCACGCCCTGTGAAATTGGCATTAAATAAAAATACTATACAATTCCGTAGAATAGCATAGCGTACCATATGATACCACACCATACCGTACCATACCATACCATGCTATATAATACCGTGCTATACAATACCATTCTGTACCATACCATACCATACCATACCATACAATTGCATACCATACCATACCATACTGTATAATACTATGCTATACTATACTATACTGTATACTGTATATATCTACATAAATTATATATTATATTTTCCATTATTACTAGGTTACAAATGTTGGTCTAAAAGTGATAGAAAGAATTAAGGAAGGCAGTATTGAGCAGAAGTTTCACATATTTATTCACGAGTGTGTTCGACGCAAGATCCTTAGTCGATGGTTTGAGGTACTGCCCAGTGAAGATGTTCAAAAGAAAATTAAGAAATATTACGAGCTCCGTGCTGTTGTATTAGAACCTGAGCATTCAAAAAGCATGGAACATTTGAAGTTATATTTGGATGGATTGCATGTTTTGAAGTTAAAGGGAATGAAAGCGCGTGAATCAAATCGGGATAGCGCTTTCTTGCCGATTAGTTTTGAGTAGTAAGATCGCCATATTTCTAGTCCATGGGGCGTCTGATGCAACAACTCCCAGGCAGTGGCGCCCCCTCCCCCCAATCGCTTTCAGAGTGTGATTTTAGATCTATTAGAAGGCAATAAAATCAGATCCGAAAAATCTGATCGCGTGAACATGCCTGGTCAGTTCCTATATAAACTGTAGTACCCCCAAATATATCAGCTTTGTTTACTGCATTAAGTCAGGTACATAAACACAACACCAGATCTTCCACTAGGAAGAACTACCACGTTGAATATTCAGGTTTAGATGTACAAAGAAAGTCATTTTCAAGAATGGGAGTTAGCATCTGGAATAGCATTCCAGCAGATCTACGTGAAACACCAAAGAATCACTTTAAAAAATCTTTGCATCGGAAGCTACTTCAAATATTAGAAAAGAAAGATGATTATATTGATATTCCAACTTTACAAAAAGAAATTGCAATAATCTAAAAGTTAAATCAAATAAAACTAATCTATCATTTTACGATTTTGGCTTTTGGTCTGATTACTCATTAGAGTTTGTGTTTGATCATCCGTCAGATATTATGTTTGTATATACGGTGAATGTGTTTCTGTCGTATATATAGTAATAGCTAGTGTTCTGCAACCTTCTTAGATTACGAATGCGTGTAGTTGCTGTCCACCGCGATTAGCTTTTGCTATCTGTGGACAGCAAGATGTTATTGTTTGTAAAATTTTGTAATTTGTTAATTTGTTAATAAAACCAGTTGTTGTTATATTTATAACTCAACTACATGATCATACCCAAACTGTTACTAACTATAGAAGCTGAAATTATATCGAAAATATCAATATGCAATCGGGTTTTAAGCGGATTCCAGGTCAGTTGAGGCTCGCTTATAAGTCCAGCTCCGTATAAACGCAAGATGAATGGTAATACGAAATAATAACAAATTTCGGAGCTCGCCAAAACCGGGGGGGAGCAGCCTGGTTATCCGGAATACACGAATCGCGAAATTCGGTTGCGCATCCAAATGACGCGTTCTGAGTCGGGCAAAAATCGCATTTAAAGAAAAACATGTAGCTGTGACTGGATGATGTAAAATATGCGTATTAAAGTATTCAAATGTTCAGTCATGCATTCGTGTTTTTATTGTTGTGATATGTAATCACGAATGCATGACTGAACATTTGAATACTTTAATACGCATATTTTAAATCATCCAGTCACCGCTACAAGTTTTTTCTTTAACTGTGATTTTTGCCCGAATTTCGCGATTCGTGTATAACTCGTCCCACATAGATAGCCTACGAATGTATTTCAGAACATATGCGCACTAATTCTTACCCGCGTGCAATATATGGCCCGTTCTGCGTCGGGATATAATCGCAGTTGAATTATAACCTATATGAGTAGCTGATTAAAATATATATATGCGCATATCAATGTATGAACTGTGTAATATTTATTTGTGTTTTACAATATACTCACAATAGAGCTGTCATTAAATAATTTTTGAACTAGCATATTCTGCCTTCTGTGTACAAAAATAAAATGGTGCACTTATGGGGCATATACAGGGTGTCCCAAAAAAAAGGCTACCTTTTCAAATTCAAATGAGCGTGTTAATTCAAACAACCTATTGTGTTCAATTTCAAAGGGGTTTTATTTAGTGCATTGCACACACGGGTGATTAAGAATAACTTCGAGTCTGCGTTTGGAAAGCGTTCAGAAGCGTTTTGTATTTGTTTAAGTCCTGTTTAGATGTTGAATTTGCGTTGAATTTAACTTGTCAAATTTTATATGAAATGTCTGTTTGAACGCAATTAATAATCTAAAACAGGTTTTATAACTTATTCGTCAATTTGAAGCTTTTCTTAATATCCCATGTGTATAAAACTGTGTGTTTTTACGCATTCGTAGTTCAAAAGCGATAATGATTTCAAAGAACTACAATAGGTTGCTTGAATTAACATGCTAATATCATTATTAACAATTTTCCTCGTTTCTGATTGGCTAAGAACATCAAAATTTTCTCTTAATTCTTTTTACTATGGGTATTTGGGTATACCACATGTGGTATTCCCCAAGGAGTTTACCAGTTACGAATATTTCGCCAAACACGCGTGCAATTTTTCATTAATACTTCTCGAACCGTGCTATTTCCTATACTAATTAATATTTGAATTTGAAAAGGTAGCCTTTTTTTGGGACACCCTGTATAATTTAAATTGACTTGGATCACTCAACCATGCGAACATTTATTGTTCTCTTAGCATATTATGCAAGTATGATTGAACAGTTCAATACTTTGATATAACAACAATGTTCAACTGCAATTTTATCCCGTTGCAGAACGCGTCATTTGAATATGCAAGTCAAAACTCCGTACACATGATTATTCCGAGTGGGATCACTCCCTCTCTGTGACCGGTTGGCAGGGATTCGCTAAGCTTTATCACGTGTGAACATTAGCATATTACGTAGAATGCCCACGTGTGTAGTTAGAGCTTAAAAAGCCAGTTCCCAGCAGAAATTTTGTCATTTAACAACGTTCGCACTGAGAAGACAAGTTCATCCAAGACAAGACAAGACAAGACAAGACAAGACAAGACAAGACAAGACAAGACAAGACAAGACAAGACAAGACAAGACAAGACAAGACAAGACAAGACAAGACAAGACAAGACAAGACAAGACAAGACAAGACAAGACAAGACAAGACAAGACAAGACAAGACAAGACAAGACAAGACAAGAAAAGACAACACAAGACAAGAAAAGACAAGATAATACAAGACAAGACAAGACAAGACAAGACAAGACAAGACAAGACAAGACAAGACAAGACAAGACAAGACAAGACAAGACAAGACAAGACAAGACAAGACAAGACAAGACAAGACAAGACAAGACAAGAAGACCAAAAGACAAGAAATTCAAGCAAGCTGGTATGGGAGTCAGACGATTTGGACAGAGTCAGAAACAAAAGAACTCGCTGAGAACCAAATCTAAATGCTCTGCTTTGGTGAGATTTCATTTCTATATTATGACTACTAGGATTTATACATGGTGTTTGTTCGTACGATCATTTACAGCGCTTAGATTTCGGTATTCAGGATTATGACCATTCTTAGCCGTTCTGTACCATTTAACGCTTTAATGGTTCTTTTGTCTGATTAAAAATAAAAGTATTTTTTTAGCCCCATGTGTCTCGGCACATCTCTGTATTGCTTTCGCCTCTATCCTTAATCGCCATGCAAAGAGTTTGGCTTTCTACGTGATGTTTTTGAACGGGTTTCTACAACTAAGCTATAGTACTAACTTTCGCTATAGATTTAACTCTACCTACACTGCTTAGAATATGTGTTAATAGGTCTTAATATATCGAGCTTATGGTAACGTGTAGGAATTCGTAGTAGGTAGCGTCTATGCAATAAGCTTCGGGGCTTCTAGAATCAAACTACATGAAAAATTCAACAAGAACGTTTCGAGCGAAGGCCCTTCGTCTGGAATTTAGTAGCTTATAGAAATATAGGTGGGTCTCACTAAGCATATTATCATGCAGCGAATCGTGGTCAACCTGCAGTTATCAACGTGTGAATATAATGATAATTATTTTCATTATACACAGTAGTCTTGTATTTGAAGGCAAATAAATAGAATTGAGAGTAATTTTCTTGCTCCTATAAGTGTCAACATTTCTGAAGTTTACCACCGTTTGCCGTCCTGTGACACTTGGTGAAACCCACACATAAAGCCGGTTTTCCACTTGCGATTTTTTTCGCGCGAAGCGAATTTTTCTTTTGTCTTTATCCAATTAGTTCCACATGGTTCCAGTTGAGAGACCAAAGACAAATGAAAAATTCGCTTCGCACGAAAAAATTCGCAAGTGGAAAACCGGCATTAGTCGCGGGGCCGGGAGAGCGCGACTCGGACTCCCCTTGTATCTCATGATAAGAAATAAACTAACCACAGGTGGACTTAATATCTTCCTGTCAAAATATTAAGGTTTAAAATTGCAAGTCACTCGCATCTAGACTGCGTTACAAGCTGCACTGATGAGCCGTTGAACGGCGAAACATGCATGTCTGCAGATTTGACTATATATATATATGTATATATATAACTTACTGTTTATGTTCAAACGTTAAAAAAACTCCAAAAGCAGTTACGCGCGAACGAAATTGACTCATGACATGTTGAAGAACGACTTAGGACTAATGGCATTTCTCTTTTTTGTGTCATTTTGGGTATTTTAAATATTGTAGATTTAGAATTTGTAATTACTTTTGTAATTACAAAAGTAATGTATGAAGCAGGAGCATTCTGAAGCCTTCTGTAAGGTACATTTACCAAACTGAAACTTTCGCACTGGATTTTCTCCGATTTGTAATTTGACAGGAGTCAGCAATACCTGTGACATTGTAATTTTCTAGGTTTTTATTATAGAAGCTTCATATTTTGCACATTTATAGCCTGTACCATTGTCTAGTGCCTGACACTCTTCAAATTTCAATATTTTTCATTATTGATGAATTATTCACAAATTGCATCATAAATATCTCAATAAAAGTACAAATAATGCAACAATTCCAAATGTTGGCTCTAAAATGTTTATTAAAGAATTTTGAAAAAAAATAAAGAGTGTCAGGCACTAGATCAGGTTCTAAGCTTTTCAAAAATATATCGTTCATTAGATTTGGGTAATTGGTTCATGAGATATGATGTTTGCGCCGCTAGGCAATTATGGCCTAATTAGCGGCCGCCATATTGGATAATTAGTATAATTAGTGACTTTGTGAAAAAAAATTTGCATAGGTCATTTTACTTCACCTTACCCTTTCAGAAAATGATATTTTCACTTTATTATCTTTAAAATTGAAAAAAAAAGGTTAAAAGGGATACGACCACCTTAATGATAATTGATTTGAGTCCGGTCTTAGATACTTAGAGATTTGTCACTAGTCTTACAAATATCATTGATACCTTTCATTTTAGTTGTGGCAGTGAAGCCATTCTATACATGTTAGAGATGAACTCGGAGATAATCTGCTCTCCGTTAACAAACGAACGTAAATTTGTAATGGTAAGTATCTAATAACTGAACGGTTATATGTTGAACATGAGCTCTTAGTCCTAGACTATCCAAATGACTATCCTAGTGCAGCACGTTTTGACGGGTAGATTGCTAATCCTGGTTAAGTCCCTGTTTTAGGATTGAACTGCAATAATTTTATCCCCACTCAAGACGCGTCATTTGGATAAGCAGTCGAAATTACTCTAAACCGGTATAAGTGATCACCAACAACCTCCTCCCCAGATTCTGTTATGTTTCCATTGCATTCTATTCTAGCGTTATGCTTTTTTTAATTGAATGTATTTCAACTTCTTAGAACGAGTTAATTAACTGGCCGCTACCGTGGTTGCAATGTTAATCTGCAGAAGCTATATTGGATGTGATTACCATATCTTCATGCCAAGGTAAAATTTTATGTTGTTTTTCATCGAATGCAACCAAGTTTATTCAGCGAATTGTTTCATAGCGCGAACCAACTATAATCAACGATGCGTGCATCAATTGTCGCATTGCTAAAACTTGTTAGCAAGAATTCTTTCCACTCTCGTCAAGAGTCTCGAATGTCTAGTTATAAATCTCAGATGGATTTTTGCGTTTCTGGTGCAACTATGTAGCATAACCGAAAGTCCTATTAGTCTTCCTTTTAACTTCTTGTAATCCTTTAGATTGTCTAAATGTCATTTGTACTATTGGGCATGTCCGCTGTCCACATCTAAACGGACTTCATTTACACTCTCTATAATAAGATGGAATTCTTTTTCACGATTTTCAACTTTGGGATCAACTTGGGGCCCTCTATATAGCTGGGGTTCAGAGGCAAATATTGCCCCCTTTGTTCCATGCACTCTAGGCAGCTCTGCATTCTGTCAGTAAATGTCCCTGATCATGTATGGGATAATTCATGAATAACAGCAATAATCTCGTTAAATTAAGTCGATTTCTTTTATCACTTTCACAATTTTAAACAATTTGTTTAACTGTTTCTCCAGTTGAACTTGCTGTTCTGCTCTTTTAACTTTCCAACTGATTCTTTTGATATTATCAATTGTTGGTCCCTTCTCAAATCGCTCATCGCACTGCTATTTCTTTAAGCTTTTTCTCTAACTCTCCTATTAGAGCACATGTTTTTTTTCCTTATGAAAAATACATCCATCTTTTTTCGTTATCTAAATAAAGTTAGATTTTACAATATAAACCGCAGAATTGTACACGTCCCGAGGGAAGTCTAGCTTGCACACATGTGGGGTTAAGTGATAACATGCACTCTCAATAAACCTAATACCTTTTCTTTTCGTTTAAGTCCAAATTTGCATGCACCACAAATGACGCATGCATTCGGGCACATGACAATTATGATATTGCTGTTTTGGAAATAAAAGATCGGAAAAGACAATTATAAGTATTTACGCAAGCGTTGTCCACAATAATTTTTGCTAGGATTGAATAAATAACGAGATATTCAAATACGCCTACAATAGAAGCCAATTGATAGAATTTGGTATGATGGTGCATGTCATTTTGTGTCTATATACTGTAGATTATATCGTGTCATACCCGATCACTGTGAGGTTCAGTAGTCGTTGACTCTTCAAATATCTATACAAAAAGAGAAATGCCAGTAGTCCTAAGTCGTTCTTCAACATGCCATGAGTCAATTTCTTTCACGCGTAACTGCTTTTGCAGTTTTGTAATAACGTTAACGTGTGAACATAAACAGTAAGTCATATATACAATCTAATAATCATATACACTATCGTGTGTGTAAAATGGCAAGGTGATGGCAAAATTTGATCACTTTGTCTTTGTTCGTTGGTTAGTTCTGTATGAACTCGTTTGGTTAGTTCTGTAGCTTTTACGCCTTCGAAGTATAAGCTTTTGCTCTTCGAGTTCCAAGTAACTTTAAGTAGATCACTGTCGAAGCACCACGTCCCGCCGCGAGGAGAACGCCATGTCGTCTTTTCAGCAGTTGTTTCGTCAATTTCTGTTAGAACAAACGTTTTGAGGTCTTCTAATGAGCCTGTCCAAATGAGTTTGCTCTTCTTTAATTAAAAAAAAACCCGTATAAAACGTCGGTGGCATTCATATTAACGTGATTTTGGACTCTTGCTCGTGA
This sequence comes from Trachythela sp. YZ-2020, assembly GCA_016169945.1. Classification (NCBI taxonomy): domain Eukaryota; kingdom Metazoa; phylum Cnidaria; class Anthozoa; order Malacalcyonacea; family Clavulariidae; genus Trachythela; species Trachythela sp. YZ-2020. The sequence continues at coordinate 323,082 of JADLSH010000023.1, read as the reverse complement.
CATGTTAGGCTCGATTCCAGCCGTTGTGGCACCTGGTCATTGTAGATCTCTTCGATCTCCATCGACGACTCTTCCTCTGATGGAGACAGAGACAGTCTTAACTGCATTGGCAAAAGCGGCTGCTCACTGCAGATCTCTTCCAGCTCCATTGGCCCTGAGCCATGCTCATCAGTTTTCCTGTATTACTCTTCGATCTCAATCGACATCTGTTCGTTTGTTGCAAAATTAAAACGACATCCTTTGCATGTTCTGTTAGCCAATGGACACCACTCCTTGCATCCAGGACACTGCTTCCTGGGTGCGCGCTTTTTCATTGGGGTATTTCTTGACGACATCTTGCTTTGATCTCTTTATGAATTCTTTTCTTGCTTCGTTTTGAATTTCGCTGTAAAATAACGGTTTCGGCATATTTTTGCCGACCTCAATCCAGTTCTTCTCAGCAGAATTTTCTTTTTTAACTGTGGATAGCAGCTTAAGGCCGTGGCGTTCGTACGTATTTCCCTCCAGGTCTTATAACTGTGACACCAGACGGCTACACGACTTTTTCAGACTTTGTGCTTACTAGTGCTTGCAGCTGCTCCGAAATTGCAATTACGAGGGTACTGGAGGTACTGAAAGTGACCTCTAAAAATGCAGAGAGGTGCCGACCTGGGTCAGATTTAAGTGGGAATTTTCTACCGACCTTTTTTCGAGGATTGGCATGCCAGCGATATTTTTATTGCGACAGAGTAAATACGTTTTGGCAAACTCATATCTTGGTCCCATTCTCTCAACAGTTCCATCCCTTCATCATATTTCTTCCCAATGTCTTTAAAAATATTGAAAATTTTAAAAATTAAATTATCTTTTTTTGTAACTTGTACTTCAAGTTCTTTATTATTTTTTTCAAGTCTCCCATTTTTTCTCTGTCTTTCCTCTCTGATTTCCCCCCCTCCTCTAAAATATGTACAGTTCTTTTCCTTTGTTTTTCAATTTTCTCGTTCATCATTTCTTTTTCTTTCTCCACGTCCTCATATAACATTTTCACCTGGGTTTGTTTCTTTGTGCGTTTTTGTGTTTCTTTCAGCAAAATAACTCAATTTGGTTCAATTTGAATGAAAACTTGGTGAGAAATGTGCAAAAGTTTGTCTTGCTTTCCCGGACAATTGTGTCCGATCGTGCTTCGATTAAGCAACGTTGTTGTGAACAAGTGCGGCGCATTCGAAGGCTGCGTACTTTACTAATTCTACTCTCACATGGAACGCTTAATCGGGGACGGCGCTTAATCGAGGACGGCGCTCAAACGAGTAAATACGGTAGTCATTTGTTATACGAAGCAATGGATGAGTAAGTAATTATTTCCACTTCTCACCTGGTTCGGAGATTTCACTGTCACCGTTTTCAAGTTGGTGACAAAAACATCATTAGCCTGTTTTCCACTGTTCGCCACAACTTGCATAATCTCGTGTTTAATGCTTGGGTCACCTGAGGCTAGGAGATCGCGTAATGTCTCGTTGTATATTTCAAGAAAGGACGCTTCCATGTCGTACTGAAGGAAAAATGATCATAAATCACGGCATTGATAATTTGGTACTTATTAACAGGCCGAACAACAAAAGAAATATTTTTGTGGAGAAAGTACCTATAAAACTGTATATGCACTCATGTAGCAAGACTGGATGCTTCACCAATCATACATGTACGTCCTAAATAGGATCACGTGTCTGTCTGATATTTTACGATGCCTTTTGGACAGTCGCTTATTTTCTCGCTGTTTATCACTGACAGCATTTTTATACATTTTGAAAGTGTGAATATAAAAAACAATCAAAATAATTTCGAACATAATATTAATCTGCTTATATAAAACAAAGTGCGGTCTCAATTTCCATATTAACAAGCTGAATTTTAATACAAACTCAATCTTAATCCTACCTCTATTCCTAATTCTAACATCAACCCTAATCCTAACTCTAAATCTTAACCTTAATCTTTGTGACGTAATTTCAGGAAAGTAATATGGAAAGTCACCCAATGTGCGGGAACTCTTGTCTTCGAAATTTAAAGAAAAGGGCGCGAGGACGCCGACTTGCAACATTTGTCTCGACCTAATTTGGCTCGCAGGATCCAATAAGTAATATTCAAATATTACATAAACTGAACATTTTGTGACGGCATGACTGACGATAGTATATTTACAGTTATTGTACCTTCCAGCCTTTAGTTTTCAGACTTTCACAAGTATCAAATACTTGCTCCATGGCTCGAGGTATCATCCCCCAAGTCTCTCTCTCGCTTAGATCTCCTTCCATTGTGAAGGTCTTCCCAGACCCAGTTTGTCCATATGCGAAGATACAGACATTGTAACCATCAAGCACGCTTTGTACTAACTGAGAAATCTCAGTGAAGACCGCTTCTTGAGATGACACAGGAGGAAAAACTTTGTTAAAGGTGAATGTCAGTTTGCTTGCTTGGCGTTTTGTGCCAAGGAACGAAGAAAGTCGAACACGAGGTATAACATGATTATATAATCTTTAGACACAAAATGACATGTCACCATATAAATAGCATATATTCCCTAATTAATATCTTCGTGTTGGTTAATCGAATTATAAAGGTTTGCAACGTCCAATCCTCGGGTATGACCTGTATAATCTACAGTATATATAGACACAATAACAGGTATAGCTGACATTCTAACACCAAGTTCTGACAATTCTTTTCGGGTGTAATTATAGCTACTTCCAGTCGGTGCATGTATTTGCATGCAAGGTTAAATTAATATCTCATGATAAGAAATAAACTAATCACAGGTGGACTTAATATCTTCCTGTCAAAATATTAAGGTTTAAAATTGCAAATATATACATATATGTATATATATAACTTACTGTTTATGTTCAAACGTTAAAAAAACTCCAAAAGCGGTTACGCGCGAAAGAAATTGACTCATGACATGTAGAAGAACGACTTAGGACTAATGGCATTTCTCTTTTTGTACAGATGACTGAACAGCATAGCTCCTGGACAATGGAGGAAGAGATCAGTGATGAGGTATGACACAATATAATCTACAGTATACAGGGTGTATAAAACAAAACGCAACCACTTAATATTCTAAGCTATTCACTTTGTTTTCAAGCACAATAGATTTTAGCCCCTGCATGGGAATTCAGCGGCAATGTTTTCCTCCGATCGTGCTGTTCTTCGCCTGCCAGAATTACCTTTGTTGAGATTAAGGCTCGTTCCTTCACTCGAATATTTCCTGACGTTCCTCAAGACGTCAACAACCTCCTCCCCAGATTCCGTTATGTTTCCATTGCATTCTATTTTAGCGTTATGCTTTTTATAATTGAATGTATTTCAACTTCTTAGAACGAGTTAATTAACTGGCCGCTACCTTGGTTGCAATGTTAATCTGCAGCAGCTATATTGGATGGGATTACCATATCTTCATGCCAAGGTACAATTTTATGTTGTTTTTCATCGAATGCAACCAAGTTTATTCAGCGAATTGTTTCATAGCGCGAACCAACTATAATCAACGATGCGTGCATCAATTGTCGCATTGCTAAAACTTTGTTAGCAAGAATTCTTTCCACTCTCGTCAAGAGACTCGAATGTCTAGTTATAAATCTCAGATGGATTTTTGCGTTTCTGGTGCAACTATGTAGCATAACCGAAAGTCCTATTAGTCTTCCTTTTAACTTCTTGTAATCCTTTAGATTGTCTAAATGTCATTTGTACTATTGGGCATGTCCGCTGTCCACATCTAAACGGACTTCATTTACACTCTCTATAATAAGATGGAATTCTTTTTCACGATTTTCAACTTTGGGATCAACTTGGGGCCCTCTATATAGCTGGGGTTCAGAGGCAAATATTGCCCCCTTTGTTCCACTCTAGGCAGCTCTGCATTCTGTCAGTAAATGTCCCTGATCATGTATGGGATAATTCATGAATAACAGCAATAATCTCGTTAAATTAAGTCGATTTCTTTTATCACTTTCACAATTTTAAACAATTTGTTTAACTGTTTCTCCAGTTGAACTTGCTGTTCTGCTCTTTTAACTTTCCAACTGATTCTTTTGATATTATCAATTGTTGGTCCCTTCTCAAATCGCTCATCGCACTGCTATTTCTTTAAGCTTTTTCTCTAACTCTCCTATTAGAGCACATGTTTTTTTTCCTTATGAAAAATACATCCATCTTTTTTCGTTATCTAAATAAAGTTAGATTTTACAATATAAACCGCAGAATTTTACACGTCCCGAGGGAAGTCTAGCTTGCGCACATGTGGTGTGTTAAGTCATGACACTCTCAATAAACCTAATACCTTTTCTTTTCGTTTAAGTCCAAATTTGCATGCACTACAAATGACGCATGCATTCGGGCACATGACAATTATGATATTGCTGTTTTGGAAATAAAAGATCGGAAAAGACAATTATAAGTATTTACGCAAGCGTTGTCCACAATAATTTTTGCTAGGATTGAATAAATAACGAGATATTCAAATACGCCTACAATAGAAGCCAATTGATAGAATTTGGTATGATGGTGCATGTCATTTTGTGTCTATATACTGTAGATTATATCGTGTCATACCCGATCACTGTGAGGTTCAGTAGTCGTTGACTCTTCAAATATCTATACAAAAAGAGAAATACCAGTAGTCTTAAGTCGTTCTTCAACATGTCATGAGTCAATTTCTTTCACGCGTAACTGCTTTTGCAGTTTTGTAATAACGTTAAAGTGTGAACATAAACAGTAAGTCATATATACAATCTAATAATCATATACACTATCGTGTGTGTAAAATGGCAAGGTGATGGCAAAATTTGATCACTTTGTCTTTGTTCGTTGGTTAGTTCTGTATGAACTCGTTTGGTTAGTTCTGTAGCTTTTACGCCTTCGAAGTATAAGCTTTTGCTCTTCGAGTTCCAAGTAACTTTAAGTAGATCACTGTCGAAGCACCACGTCCCGCCGCGAGGAGAACGCCATGTCGTCTTTTCAGCAGTTGTTTCGTCAATTTCTGTTAGAACAAACGTTTTGAGGTCTTCTAATGAGCCTGTCCAAATGAGTTTGCTCTTCTTTAATTAAAAAAAAACCCGTATAAAACGTCGGTGGCATTCATATTAACGTGATTTTGGACTCTTGCTCGTGACATGTTAGGCTCGATTCCAGCCGTTGTGGCACCTGGTCATTGTAGATCTCTTCGATCTCCATCGACGACTCTTCCTCTGATGGAGACAGAGACAGTCTTAACTGCATTGGCAAAAGCGGCTGCTCACTGCAGATCTCTTCCAGCTCCATTGGCCCTGAGCCATGCTCATCAGTTTTCCTGTATTGCTCTTCGATCTCAATCGACATCTGTTCGTTTGTTGCAAAATTAAAACGACATCCTTTGCATGTTCTGTTAGCCAATGGACACCACTCCTTGCATCCAGGACACTGCTTCCTGGGTGCGCGCTTTTTCATTGGGGTATTTATTGACGACATCTTGCTTTGATCTCTTTATGAATTCTTTTCTTGCTTCGTTTTAAATTTCGCTGTAAAATAACGGTTTCGGCATATTTTCGCCGACGTCAATCCAGTTCTTCTCAGCAGAATTTTCTTTTTTAACTGTGGATAGCAGCTTAAGGCCGTGGCGTTCGTACGTATTTCCCTCCAGGTCTTATAACTGTGACACCAGACGGCTACACGACTTTTTCAGACTTTGTGCTTACTAGTGCTTGCAGCTGCTCCGAAATTGCAATTACGAAGGTACTGTAGGTACTGAAAGTGGCCTCTAAAAATGCAGAGAGGTGCCGACCTGGGTCAGATTTAAGTCGGAATTTTCTACCGACCTTTTTTCGAGGATTGGCATGCCAGCGATATTTTTATTGCGACAGAGTAAATACGTTTTGGCAAACTCATATCTTTGTCCCATTCTCTCAACAGTTCCATCCCTTCGTCGTATTTCTTCCCAATGTCTTTAAAAATATTAAAAATTTTAAAAATTAAATTATCTTTTTCTGTAACTTGTACTTCAAGTTCTTTATATATTTTTTTTAAATCTCCAATTTTTTCTCTGTCTCTCCTCTCCGACTTTCCTCCCTCCTCTAAAATATTTACAGTTCTTTCCCTTTCTTTCTCAATATTCTCGTTCATAAGTTCTTTTTCATGCTCCACGTCCTCCTCTAACATCCTATGCAATTCCCTGATCTAAATAAGATTAGAAAAATATCAAGTTTAGATTTAATTTGAGGTAGGTGACATGGAAATTACAATCCACATTTCTGGCAAAGTCCCTTCGTCTGGAAGTAAGCGGAAAAGCGCATGCTTTAATTTCAGGTTGCTTACGTAATAAAAAAACAAAAGACCTTGAATAAAATTACCTCTTCTTCCGTTAGCACCTTTTTAATCTTTTCCATCAAATCCTTGAAATGATACAAAAAAAAGAATATAAACAGTAAGTTATATTACCTATTTATAGTTTCAATTGTAAACAATTATGTCGTTTATCGAAACAAATTAAAACTTGGCAACTATGATACATAATGGAGAACACAATTCCATGAAATTTCGTCGTCTATATCATACTGCACTTTAAATTATAAAGGAGAGAAAAATATGTCATGAGTCAATTTCTTTCACACGTAATGCTTTTGCAGTTTTGTAATAATGTAAGTGTGAACATAAACAGTAAGTTTTTGTACAAATATATAGTTTCAATTGTAAACCTTTATTCAATTTATGTCATTTATGGAACTAATTGAAACTTTGTAGCTATGTTACATAATGGAGAACACAATTCCATGAAATTACCTGTTCTTCATGCTCATACCATTAGGGAAACTATAGTAAGTCGTTATTCAATATGAACAGTAACTTATATTACATATATACCCCCGTACCCCCGCGTGTACAATGTTGGGTTTCACATTGGATATTACAAAACTTTACCGTTCCCAGTTTGTGGCCTTTTCAACATTGAAAGGGGGAGGGGGAGAGAGCTTGATATTGCTGTTTTTGGAAAGAAAAGATTGTGAAAGACAATTATAAGAATTTACGCAAGCGTTGCCCACAATAATTTTTGCTAGGATTGAATAGATAACTAGATATTCAAATACGCCTACAATAGAAGCCAATTGATAGAATTTGGTATAATGGTGACACGTCATTTTGTGTCTATATACTGTAGATTACATCATGTCACACCTGATCTCTTTCCTCCATCTCCATCGGCATCTCTTGAGAATGCCATTAAGCGAATGCGAATGGTAAGTAATGTTTACAACCAGTAACATTCGTCTATAGTCGGGTTGTAAGCAGAATGAACATTCAGGACTTGAATGTAATAATAATAATAATAATAGTAATAATAACTCGTTCTTCAACATGTCATGAGTCAATTTCTTTCACGCGTAACTGCTTTTGCAGTTTTGTAATAACGTTAACGTGTGAACATAAACAGTAAGTCATATATACAAATATATAGTTTCAATTGTAAACCTTTATTCAATTTATGTCATTTATGGAAAATAATTGAAACTTGGTAACTATGTTACATAATGGAGAACACAATTTTATCAAGTTACCTGTTCTTCATTCTCTGCCTTAAAATATAAAAGAAAAAAAAATACTGGCATTCAATATGAACAGTAAGTTATATTACATCTGTATAGTTGAAGTGCCTTTTATAGAATATTTTACACTCCAAACGTAGTGGGAAACAAATATGTCCGTGTATGTAAAATGGCAAGATGGCGGCAAAATTTGATCACTTTGTCTTTGTTTGTCGCTTATCCTCAAGCGCATGCCATTGGCCCTGAGCCATGCTCATCAGTTTTCCTGTATTGCTCTTCGATCTCCATCGACATCTGTTCGTTTGTTGCAAAATTAAAACGACATCCTTTGCATGTTCTGCTAGCCAATGGACACCACTCCTTGCATCCAGGACACTGCTTCCTGGGTGCGCGCTTTTTCATTTGGGTATTTCTTGACGACATCTTGCTTTGATCTCTTTATGAATTCTTTTCTTGCTTCGTTTTGAATTTCGCTGTAAAATAACGGTTTCGGCATATTTTCGCCGACGTCAATCCAGTTCTTCTCAGCAGAATTTTCTTTTTTAACTGTGGATAGCAGCTTAAAAGGCCGTCGCGTTCGTACGTGTTTCCCTCCAGGTCTTATAACTGTGACACCAGACGGCTACACGACTTTTTCAGACTTTGTGCTTACTAGTGCTTGCAGCTGCTCCGAAATTGCAATTACGAAGGTACTGTAGGTACTGAAAGTGGCCTCTAAAAAGGGCTTTTCAAGTGCTCTTGAAAGACAGGATCTCATTCAAGTAGTATTTAAGGACTTGAAGGAGTAGGACGAACCCTGGTATAGCTATGTAATGAATTAAAAACGCTTCTGGAAGAGCGGCCAAAACAGTGAAGAAAAATTCACAAAATATATTTAAATTCATTCTACGACGTGCTGCCAGAGTAATCATTGATAAGTATGGGCACTACTCACTACAATACGCACACACAAATGGTAAACACATACCTTATTTGCCAAAGCATTGAATACAATGCCAAGATTCGATAGGCTACTGTTAATACTTCTGGTTTCCTTCAATCTTGCCCCAGTTGAGCCAGATTGACTGAGGCGCTCGGACCCGGCGAGATGCACGAGACTCAGGGTTCCTGGATGAAAATGATTCAGTATGCAAGGTGTACAAAAACGGAATACTTGATTTAAATGTAAATATCGAAAAGAATAATCGAGCAACACGTTTAATAGGTTTACATCCATATTAAATCTCATCCATTCAGCTTTTAAAATTTGAGCTACTGGTTGACGAGTAATATTATTTAATAAGTGAGTGAGATTGGAGACTCAAAAATTTGTGACGCTATGAATTACTACAAAACGATGCTTAAGGAAATGAACATACAATTATTTTGTGAACAAAACGAAAATGGATAATAAATACCAAGAAGCTATACGGCCTTCCATGCACTACTTTCAGACAATTGATTTAACTTTACATGCATTATGTACGGTTCTGGTGTAAACTTGCAAAAACTTGCCAATTTCTACTTACATTACGCTGCTATTTCACGAAGTTTATGGCGGCAAAAGATTGCTCATGATTATTTTTGGGATGGATTTAGGAGTATGAAACAGATTAACCTTCGCAACTGAACTTCTTTTAGAACATTTAAAAAATATTTTCTGCTACATTTTCTGGTCTAACAACACTTCTTGAATATGAAGTAAAATTGCATAATTAGAGACGGCATCTACAAATGATGGGTTCAACTATATTTTTGTGCAGTTATTAGCTACAATACTTTAAAATATAAGCTTTAAAATAAAAGCATTTTATAAGAACTATGTTCCAGAAATTATTAAGCATAAAAGCGGTATTCCGTTTCGTAACATACCCTGTACTGTACTGTACTGTACTGTACTGTACTGTAGTGCTGATAGTACTCTAGTTCAATCACATACTGTATGAAGAGTGGAATCTCGGCATACTTGGATCTCTAGGGTCCATTTGTTTTAGCGATAAAACTGGAGAGCATTTTTCACTAATTTCCACACAAACGTTATAGGAGTCATATTAACATGCAACAAGTATATACCGCACATGTAAGACAAACAGAGTCGAGTATATAACTGGGTGGTAGTATTGCACGGTCCGAATTTGTATTGCTTTAGGCCCCACTTTGTGTGAACATTTAGAAAGGCAAATTTGGCATCAGAAGAACATTTCAAAACACTTTTCCAGGTTTCAATTCAAAAATGAAAAATTGCTATAACTTCCTAATCTTTACGTTTTTGACATACTTGCTGAAATCAATGACTGCCATCATATTGCACATTGAACTTCGTAGTTACCTTGGCATTGCTCTCTTGTTGCTTCATTATTTGCACTCAATTTCAGACGAAATACTGAATGACCTCTCGAGGAACGCTCGTTGCAGTCTGTCCGCGCAGCTACAGCTCGGTTCTCATCAGTGCTGCAAAATTACCGTTCAAAAACGAATTAATTACAATTACAATTACTTGCCTCAAAATGTAATTAATTCCTGAGTACAATTTGTGATTTTATAACGCGGAATGTTCAGCGAAGTAGTTTTCTCATGCAAGAAATTAAAAAGGAAAATATTTGATACAGGAAAAGAGGGACTATTTATATCATCGCTAACAAAAACGGAACCTTAATTAAATTAAATATCACATTTTCTAGGCTTGTTCACGCTGCTACCTATATAATGGTTTATACCGCTGCGACGATCGGTAACCATAAATATCGATAGTATATATATATATATATATGAGAGAAAAATACCATTAGGGAAAAGTCGTTCTTCAACATGTCATGAGTCAATTTCTTTCGCACGTAACTGCTTTTGCAGTTTTCTAATAACGTCAACGTGTGAACATAAACAGTAAGTTATATATACAAATAAATAGTTTCAATTGTAAACATTTATTCAATTTATGTCATTTATGGAACTAATTGAAACTTGGTATCTATGTTACATAATGGAGAACACAATTCCATGAAATTACCTGTTCTTCATGCTCCTACCATTAGCGAAACTATAGTAAGTCGTTATTCAATATGAACAGTAAGTTATATTACATATATATATACCCCCCGTACCCCCGCGTGTACAATGTTGGGTTTCACATTGGATATTACAAAACTTTACCGTTCCCAGTTTGTGGCCTTTTCAACATTGAAAGGGGGAGGGAGAGAGCTTGATATTGCTGTTTTTGGAAATAAAAGATCGTAAAAGACAATTATAAGAATTTACGCAAGCGTTGCCCACAATAATTTTTGCTAGGATTGAATAGATAACTAGATATTCAAATACGCCTACAATAGAAGCCAATTGATAGAATTTGGTATAATGGTGACATGTCATTTTGTGTCTACATACTGTAGATTACATCGTGTCACACCTGATCTATTTCCTCCATCTCCATCGGCATCTCTTCCAAAAAAAGAGAATGCCATTAAGCGAATGCGAATGGTAAGTAATGTTTACAACCAGTAACATTCGTCTATAGTCGGGTTGTAAGCAGAATGAACATTCAGGACTTGAATGTAATAATAATAATAATAATAATAATAATAATAATAATAGTAATAATAACTCGTTCTTAAACATGTCATGAGTCAATTTCTTTCACGCGTAACTGCTATTTCAGTTTTGTAATAACGTTAACGTGTGAACATAAACAATAAGTCGTATATACAAATATATAGTTTCAATTTTAAACCTTTATTCAATTTATGTCATTTATGGAAAATAATTGAAACTTGGTAACTATGTTACATAATGGAGAACACAATTTTATCAAGTTACCTGTTCTTCATTCTCTGCCTTAAAATAAAAAAGAAAAAAAATACTGGCATTCAATATGAACAGTAAGTTATATTACATCTGTATAGTTGAAGTGCCTTTTATAGAATATTTTACACTCCAAACGTAGTGGGAAACAAATATGTCCGTGTGTGTAAAATGGCAAGATGGCGGCAAAATTTGATCACTTTGTCTTTGTTCGTCGCTTATCCTCAATCGCATGCCGTTGGCCCTGAGCCATGCTCGTCAGTTTTCCTGTATTGCTCTTCGATCTCCATCGACATCTGTTCGTTTGTTGCAAAATTAAAACGACATCCTTTGCATGTTCTGCTAGCCAATGGACACCACTCCTTGCATCCAGGACACTGCTTCCTGGGTGCGCGCTTTTTCATTGGGGTATTTCTTGACGACATCTTGCTTTGATCTCTTTATGAATTCTTTTCTTGCTTCGTTTTGAATTTCGCTGTAAAATAACGGTTTCGGCATATTTTTGCCGACCTCAATCCAGTTCTTCTCAGCAGAATTTTCTTTTTTAACTGTGGATAGCAGCTTAAGGCCGTGGCGTTTGTACGTGTTTCCCTCCAGGTCTTATAACTGTGACACCAGACGGCTACACGACTTTTTCAGACTTTGTGCTTACTAGTGCTTGCAGCTGCTCCGAAATTGCAATTACGAGGGTACTGTAGGTACTGAAAGTGGCCTCTAAAAATGCAGAGAGGTGCCGACCTGGGTCAGATTTAAGTCGGAATTTTCTACCGACCTTTTTTCGAGGATTGGCATGCCAGCGATATTTTTATTGCGACAGAGTAAATACGTTTTGGCAAACTCATATCTTTGTCCCATTCTCTCAACAGTTCCATCCTTTCGTCGTATTTCTTCCCAATGTCTTCAAAATATTAAAAATTTTAAAAATTAAATTATCTTTTTCTGTAACTTGTACTTCAAGTTCTTTATATATTTTTTTTAAATCTCCAATTTTTTCTCTGTCTCTCCTCTCCGACTTTCCTCCCTCCTCTAAAATATTTACAGTTCTTTCCCTTTCTTTCTCAATATTCTCGTTCATAAGTTCTTTTTCATGCTCCACGTCCTCCTCTAACATCCTATGTAATTCCCTGATCTAAATAAGATTAGAAAAATATCAAGTTTAGATTTAATTTGAGGTAGGTGACATGGAAATTACAATCCACATTTCTGGCAAAGTCCCTTCGTCTGGAAGTAAGCGGAAAAGCGCATGCTTTAATTTCAGGTTGCTTACGTAATAAAAAAAACAAAAGACCTTGAATAAAATTACCTCCTCTTCCGTTAGCACCTTTTTAATCTTTTCCATCAAATCCTTGAAATTATACAAAAAAAAGAATATAAACAGTAAGTTATATTACCTATTTATAGTTTCAATTGTAAACAATTATGTCGTTTATCGAAACAAATTAAAACTTGGCAACTATGATACATAATGGAGAACACAATTCCATGAAATTTCGTCGTCTATATCATACTGCACTTTAAATTATAAAGGAGAGAAAAATACCATTAAGGAAAAGTCGTTCATCAACATGTCATGAGTCCATTTCTTTCACACGTAATGCTTTTGCAGTTTTGTAATAATGTAAGTGTGAACATAAACAGTACGTTTTTGTACAAATATATAGTTTCAATTGTAAACCTTTATTCAATTTATGTCGTTTATGGAACTAATTGAAACTTGGTAACTATGTTACAAAATGTACACCATTTTTACGTCCTTGTCAACATAAAAATAATTTAGTATTTGGAAAACTATAAACGAAAGCGTTGTTCCATCATACTTTGCTGGATATGCTGGAAAAGCACAACTCATTTCAACTCATTGCCATTCGAATATTTATCTTAGTGCGCGCAGAACTGAGACCCTGTCTGTTCTGACAATAATATGTGAACGCGACTAGACAAAAATATTAAGTCTATACATTACCATTTAGGCTTTACATAGAGCCTTTGTCATTTTATGTACGAGTTTCAAACATTGAGATTACATCATAATTATTTATATCTATTTTAACTACATATAGTTTTGGTTTTCATGCTGACTAAAATACTCTACTACTTACCCATTCTCTGCACCCCGGACATTCCTTTTTTGGTGCCCGTCTTTTCATCTTTGTTGCCATTTGTTGCCTTTCTTTCTCTAAGAATATAAACGAATGTAAAATAGCCGTTTCCCGAGGTAGCTACACTATCTTTGGCAAGTACATATCAGTTTTCGAATTGTGTACTATTTGACTAATTATTGTAGGGTTCGTGACATTTTTTTTTAGAAAGAACAAGACGCGTTCTCAGGCGTAGCCAGACTAGTTTCCCCGCGATAGTTCAGAATGGGGGCTGTCTTCAGGGTCTTAAATGCATCCCTACCTTCATGCCACTAACGACAAAAAACTACAGCCCGAGGATACTTGCGTTAACATGTAAGATTGCATGTATAGTTGTCTTAAGTAAGTATTGCTTGCTTCATTGGAGCCTTGCCAATGATATGTCTTCAAGACGTCTCGCTCTCACGTATATAGTTCTCGCTCTGCCAATTCCTCACGTAGTTCACGATGAGATGCGGATGCCTAGAAAAAATACATCTACTGACAGCGCGCAAGCCACTGGGCACTGGGTCAATGCCAATAATTACCGTCTACTGAATATAATTTGTATTGCATATTTGTTTGCATGCTTGTTTCAGGAAGCTAAAGAACAATAAACAGTCCCCGCGGCATTCCCTACCTTGCAGGTACCCTAGTTTATTTCATATCGTCTCGGACTATATACAGCGTGTGGTTGCCCAGAGGTTCGTGATACAAGTTCTCGACAACTAAGGCATAGCGCGAAACCTGAGGACGAATCTGCATACAGTACCCTCTATGTTCGTAGGCTAGGGATTTCAAGTATATGCAAGTATCGTCTGGCAAAGCAGTAATTAGCAATATCCCAAAGAAAGAATAGATATTATTTGTAGATTCTATATATTATTTTGTTATTCCTAATGGCAATCTGTTTCTAGACAAGTACGTTTACGAACTCGAAGGAATTTGCCCACATAAGCACAAAAGGTTTAGATATACACACAGGTATTTCTATCGCTATTACTACAGTATACCTTAGTCGCATCTAGCTCAGTATTCAGAGCCAATAATTTCAATTTATTTTCTTTATTTTCGCTTTCTATTCTGTCTTTCTCTAACCGCTCTCTTGCCAATTCCTCACGCAGGTGATGCAATTCCTTACGATGAGATTCATATGTCTAGAAAAAATAAATGACAATTCCAGGGAGTTAAGTGATACAAAAAAGAAAAATCTCCAGCTCGCAATTTTTATAAATTCTCGTAGATAAAAATTGCCATCAATACTATTTAGAGTTCGAAGGCAGAACTTCGACTTTCCTCATTCAATGATAAACGTTTTTCATAATTTATTGAAATAAATGTGTTAAAATATGGTCCAGGCTATATGCTGAACAGAAAATTGAAACTGTTCAGGCAGCAACAAGTTTGCCATACAGATACTGACTGCTAAAATATTCCATAAACTATAAAGAATACATTATTATTTCATTATGGCCATGTTGGCTAGGATCTTGCTTCACTACTTGCCAGATTTAGCTATTTTGGCAACAAATACCAGACAAGGTTTTTCTATGCTGGTATTATGGCTCTTGCCTTATTTGTTGTCAAAAATATATTTTTTATTTGAATCTTCTTGTTATTAAAATTGACATGCTAGATAGCACAATTTTGTCCTCATTTCCAGGGTTGCCAACTGTAAATGTGTGAAATTCCCAACTAAGCTTCCCAAATATCCCGAGATTCCCCCCAAAATCCCAATGTTCCCACTTCTCGTTCCCAGTCCCCAAAGACCCCAACCTGCGAACGGGCATACTCTGAAAAAGAGATTTAAAGATCGCGCCGGTTTCTCGAAATATGCGTAATACTTCATGTAGTATAAATGAAACATACTTCAGTTGGATAAACTGATCTAGTATAACATTTGTAACATAAAGTTCAATAGGATGCCAGCAGACGAACGCTGGATTTTTTGAAAATTGTTATTATATTATTGTTTATTTTAATATTAATTCTCGAACTTTCTGTTCTCAAAAATCCCAAAAAAATCCCGAGCATGAATTTTTAAAACAAAAATCCCAAAAAGTTCCCAACTGCTTTTTAAAATCCCGAGATCTCGGGATAAAATCCCGAACTTGGCAACCCTGCTCATTTCTGTCCTCTAATGCTAAATCAGGCATACATTATATTGATTTGTACAGTTGTACTATGATACTTTCATTTTAATAATGAATTAACCCACTTTCCATCTTCTTAGAAACCGAAAACTGTACATAGCAAATGATACTATATTAAGAAATTGTGCCTGCCATGCAAGTAGAAAGAAAGAAAAATAGAAAATACCCCTTGAGATTATAAAGAATATATCTTTCATTTATTGTTGCAAGTCGTTTGCGAAGCCTCTTGTCAAGAAGACTATAATATAATTTTTTTGTTATTAAAAACTATTTAACGGCATTGACTAAGATCCCCTCCCAATTAGCAGCCGATTTTCTGTTAAGCATGATGAAACCTATTTGTCGACGGTCCCTAAGTGCAGGTGTGTAAAACAGTAGCCAAATACATGTTAAAAACAACGAAAATTAGAGATTTTGGGGCAGATTACAGTACAAAAATAGTTGTAAACCAGTTCTGTGGTTTCCTGTATCAAGCTCCTCATTCTTGCATATCTCAGGCACAAGGCTAAGCCATAAATTAATGAAAAAGGGTCATCCCTTGATGACTAAAATTATCTGACAATTGATAGAGTAAAATAATAAGCATCTTGATGAGTTTGCACCTGGACAACTTCAGAATCATCAGTGACTGTATCAAAATATTAAATTGCCTTTTCTAATTTCCCATCCCTGGGGCACAAGTGTGATGTTAAAATTTCTTCATAGAGGACATATTTGTTATCTATGGTTTATTTTGTGAATAGTACTTATACCTTCTTTAATGTGCTTCAACCATTTTTAAAAGTCTAAAACTACAGTAAACTAAGCAAGTAATATACCAGAACAGTCGTCATAGGATATAAATCACGTATTTATTCGATTGGATAAAATGGATATAGATCGCGTATTTATTTGATTCCGTTTTCGTCATATTCCCCCAGACTACAGGGTGTTCATTACATTTAGTGTATTGTTCATAAATTTTGTTCCAGGGCAGTCAGATTTTAGTCTCCGGCAGTAAATTTTTGTCGAAGGGCTACATGGATTTTACGGACTATTCCTCAAAGTGTGCGAGACCTTGGATTGAATAAATAGTAAAAACTCCTGTCTTTCGAGCGATGGCCGGTCGACAAGATTTAGTAAACTAGTTTTACAATACCTCTTTCTCAATTTTCACTTTGTCTCTTGGCTTCTTGCTCCTTTTTTAAATGTTTTTGAATAAAACGGTTTAAAATAATCTCGTACCCAGTAACCCAGAGCGCATAGAATTAAATTAAATATCACATTTTCTAGGCTTGTTCACGCTGCTACCTATATAATGGTTTATACCGCTGCGACGATCGGTAACCATAAATATCGATAGTATATATATTTGTATATATATGAGAGAAAAATACCATTAGGGAAAAGTCGTTCTTCAACATGTCATGAGTCAATTTCTTTCACGCGTAACTGCTTTTGCAGTTTTCTAATAACGTCAACGTGTGAACATAAACAGTAAGTTATATATACAAATAAATAGTTTCAATTGTAAACCTTTATTCAATTTATGTCATTTATGGAACTAATTGAAACTTGGTATCTATGTTACATAATGGAGAACACAATTCCATGAAATTACCTGTTCTTCATGCTCATACCATTAGGGAAACTATAGTAAGTCGTTATTCAATATGAACAGTAAGTTATATTACATATATACCCCCGCGTGTACAATGTTGGGTTTCACATTGGATATTACAAAACTTTACCGTTCCCAGTTTGTGGCCTTTTCAACATTGAAAGGGGGGAGGGAGAGAGCTTGATATTGCTGTTTTTGGAAAGAAAAAATCGGAAAAGACAATTATAAGAATTTACGCAAGCGTTGCCCACAATAATTTTTGCTAAGATTGAATAGATAACTAGATATTCAAATACGCCTACAATAGAAGCCAATTGATAGAATTTGGTATAATGGTGAGATGTCATTTTGTGCATGTGTATATACTGTAGATTATATCATGTCATGCCTGATCTGTTTCTTCCATCTCCATCGGAATCTTTTCAATTTTGTTGGGCCGATTTCAGATGAACTTAAAATCTTAAATGATATCTGAGAAATGCGTGGTAAACGTCATCTGACGAATTCTACAACTGAAAATATTCGTCAAAACTCAAAACCGGTCCGAAAAATCGCAGCGTGTAAAGCGTGTACCTTGAAGCAAACTCACTGCAGTAAAAATATTTCAATACTAAAAAACTCAAACAGCGAGAGTTGCCTTTCACAAACAAGCAGAGAAAATCAGTCGCAAGATCCACAGCGGGGTATATGGGGCATGGGCCATTACTACAGCAGCAGAAATTTCAGTAGTAGCCTTGCTACGGGGTTAACAAAGTACCTTGAGGAGAAACCCCATGAAAGGTGTCTAATTCTAAGATATAATCACCTCTATCTATTTCTAGTTCTTTATTTTGTTTTTTAAGTTCTCCCATTCTTTGTTTCTCTCTTCTTTCTAATTTTTCTCCCTCTTTTAAAATCTTTTCATTCTTTTCTTTCTCTTGTTCAATTTTTTTTCCATTAATTTTTTGTGATGTTGAATATCTTCATTCAAAAGTTCATATAATTCCCTAATTTTTTGAGAGGTGATTATCAACCAAGGGGCAAAAAATTACTAAATCTGATTTAAAATTACTAATTACAATAACTGCAATTAAGGAGTTGTTTTTCACACACGTCGTTTAATTTTGGCATAAGAATCTATTTCGTTATGGCAATAATTGGTCATTGGTCATGAGTTCAAATGGACACAACTCCTTGCATCCAGGGCACTGCTTCCTGGGTGCACGCTTTTTCATTGGGGTATTTCTTGACGACATCTCTTTATGAATTCTTTTCTTGCTTCGTTTTGAATTTCGCTGTAAAATACGGTTTCCACGGTGAATGCAATCTCGCAAGCAATAAGGTTGCTTACGTAATAAACATTACCTCTTCCTCTGATACAGACTCGGTCAGAATCTTAAACTGAATGGCGAAAACTCGTCATTGCAGATCTCTTCCAGCTCCATTGGCCCTGAGCCATGCTCATCAGTTTCCTGTATTGCTCTTCAATCTCCATCGACATCTGTTGTTTTTTTGAAAAACCGAAACCACATCCCCTGCACGTTTTGCTAGCCAATGGGCACTAGAAAATAAAATCAAGCCAATAAACATTTATGAATTGTTTTCCATAACGACCTCGTGTTTCCCGAATTTGAAATTAACTCATTACGTACATATTCTTTTCCCGCAGCTCTTAATTCTTTTTTCACTTCCTGCCTGGTTACATTTTAGGTAACCTAGTTAAGTTAAAATTATGAATAAACATACCTGTTTTGACAGATCAAAATTACATCCTCTGCAATATTTGCTTGCCAACGGACACTAGAAAATAAAATCAAACCAAATTATTCCGGAAGCATTATATTAAAATAGAAATACAAATCTTAAAGTTCCCTTTCTACAAGCGGAAGCTGGAGACGTCTTTGGACGAAATTAGTTTTCAAAGGGATAGTTTAAGATTATACTTCGTTTAATTTCATTTAAACTTTCGTAGCTGAAATTCCAGGGCAGTCCGATTTTAGTCTCCGGCAGTAAATTTTTGTCGAAGGGCTACATGGATATTACGGACTATTCCTCAAAGTGTGCGAGACCTTGGATAGAATAAATATTAAGAACTCCTGTCTTTCGAGCGATGGCCGGTCGACAAGATTTAGTAAACTAGTTTTACAATACCTCTTTCTTAATCTTTGTCGACTTTCTTGTTGTAGTTCGTCTGTTCTTACTTTTCAAATCTTTTTGAATAAAACGGTTTAAAATAATCTCGTACCCAGTAACTCAGAGCGCATAGAATTAAATTAAATATCACATTTTCTAGGCTTGTTGATGCTGCTACCTATATAATGGTTTATACCGCTGCGACGATCGGTAACCATAAATATCGATAGTATATATATTTGTATATATATGAGAGAAAAATACCATTAAGGAAAAGTCGTTCTTCAACATGTCATGAGTCAACTTATCTCACTCTAATATCACTACCACACAATTTCAATATGCCATTTTTACCAGCTAATCGTGGTTTTAAAATGGCTAGTTTAAATATTACTAGTTTATTACTGTAAAACATCTTGATGAGCTTAATGTCTTGCTAAATGAAAATCCTATTGATGTCTTAGCTATTAACGAGACAAGGCTTGATTCCTCTATTTCCGATTGTGAAGTATTTATACCAGGTTATGAAATATTTCGATGATTAAAGTTTGCATAAAAACAATTAAACTCGTCTCTTGGTCCCATTCTCTTAACAAATCCATCCCCTCCTCATACTTCTTCCCAATATCTTTAAAAATAGTAAAAAGTTTAAAAATTAAATTATTTTTTTTTGTTAGTTCAAGTTCTAGTTCTTTATTTTCTTTTTTTAGCTCTCCCATTCGTTCTTTGTCTTTAATCTCGGATTTTTGACCCTCTCTTAAAATTTCTTGATTCTTTTCTTTCTCTAATTTTTTGCCATTAATAATTTTTGACAGTCAATGTCCTCCTTCATCATTGTATATAACCCCCTGATCTAAATAAGATTAGAAAAATATTAAGTTTAGATTTAATTTGAGGTAGGGAGTCGAAATCCAACATATGATATTTTAATTCAACTTATATACTGTTATTAACAACGCGTTACCACACCCCCCCCGGTTAGCGACACATGTTTTCTCTTTCTTTTTGTAGTTTTCCTATGCAATTCCCTGATCTAAATAAGATTAGAAAAATATTAAGTTTAGATTTAATTTGAGGTAGGCGACATGGAAATTACAATCCACATTTCTGGCAAAGTCCCTTCGTCTGGAAGTAAAAAAACAAAAGACTTCAACGTTTGTTGACATGTAAGTTAATTATATGATCATAATGAATAAACCTACCTCTTCTTAAAAAATTTTAATAACACTTTTACATATGCGGCATGCATTGGGACACTAGAAAATTAAATTAAACCGAATTATAGATAATTATATAAGTAATCAAAAACAAAACGTTATATACATCATACCAAATAAACTATTGTACTCCTACGAAAACAAATATGTCCGTGTGTGTAAAATGGCAAGGTGATGGCAAAATTTGATCACTTTGTCTTTGTTCGTTGGTTAGTTCTGTATGAACTCGTTTGGTTAGTTCTGTGGCTTTTAGGCCTTCGAAGTATAAGGTTTTGCTCTTCGAGTTCCAAGTAACTTTAAGTAGATCACTGTCGAAGCACCATGTCCCGCCGCGAGGAGAACGCCAGGTCGTCTTTTCAGCAGTTGTTTCGTCAATTTCTGTTAGAACAAACGTTTTGAGGTCTTCTAATGAGCCTGTCCAAATGAGTTTGCTCTTCTTTAATTAAAACAAAACCGTATAAAACGTCGGTGGCATTCATATTAACGTGATTTTGGACTCTTGCTCGTGACATGTTAGGCTCGATTCCAGCCGTTATGGCACCTGGTCGTAGATCTCTTCGATCTCCATCGACGACTCTTCCTCTGATGGAGACAGAGACAGTCTTAACTGCATTGGCAAAATCAGCTGCTCACTGCAGATCTCTTCCAGCTCCATTGGCCCTGAGCCATGCTCATCAGTTTTCCTGTTTGCTCTTCGATCTCCATCGACATCTGTTCGTTTGTTGCAAAATTAAAACGACATCCTTTGCATGTTCAGCTAGCCAATGGACACCACTCCTTGCATCCAGGGCACTGCTTCCTGGGTGCGCGCTTTTTCATTGGGGTATTTCTTGACGACATCTTGCTTTGATCTCTTTATGAATTATTTTCTTGCTTCGTTTTGAATTTCGCTGTAAAATAACGGTTTCGGCATATTTTTGCCGACCTCAATCCAGTTCTTCTCAGCAGAATTTTCTTTTTTAACTGTGGATAGCAGCTTAAGGCCGTGGCGTTTGTACGTATTTCCCTCCAGGTCTTATAACTGTGACACCAGACGGCTACGACTTTTTCAGACTTTGTAGCTGCTCCGAAATTGCAATTACGAGGGTACTGTAGGTACTGAAAGTGGCCTCTAAAAATGCAGAGAGGTGCCGACCTGGGTCAGATTTAAGTCGGAATTTTCTACCGACCTTTTTTCGAGGATTGGCATGCCAGCGATATTTTTATTGCGACAGAGTAAATACGTTTTGGCAAACTCATATCTTTGTCCCATTCTCTCAACAGTTCCATCCCTTCGTCATATTTCTTCCCAATGTCTTTAAAAATATTAAAAATTTTAAAAATTAAATTATCTTTTTCTGTAACTTGTACTTCCTGCTACTTCAAGTTCTTTATTTTTTTTTTTTAGCTCTCCCATTCGTTCTTTGTCTTTAATCTCGGATTTTTGACCCTCTCTTAAAATTTCTTGATTCTTTTCTTTCTCTAATTTTTTTTTTCCATTAATAATTTTTGACAGTCAATGTCCTCCTTCATCATTGTATATAACCCCCTGATCTAAATAAGATTAGAAAAATATTAAGTTTAGATTTAATTTGAGGTAGGGAGTCGAAATCCAACATATGATATTTTAATTCAACTTATATACTGTTATTAACAACGCGTTACCACACCCCCCCCGGTTAGCGACACATGTTTTCTCTTTCTTTTTGTAGTTTTCCTATGCAATTCCCTGATCTAAATAAGATTAGAAAAATATTAAGTTTAGATTTAATTTGAGGTAGGCGACATGGAAATTACAATCCACATTTCTGGCAAAGTCCCTTCGTCTGGAAGTAAAAAAACAAAAGACTTCAACGTTTGTTGACATGTAAGTTAATTATATGATCATAATGAATAAACCTACCTCTTCTTAAAAAATTTTAATAACACTTTTACATATGCGGCATGCATTGGGACACTAGAAAATTAAATTAAACCGAATTATAGATAATAATTATATAAGTAATCAAAAACAAAACGTTATATACATCATACCAAATAAACTATTGTACTCCTACGAAAACAAATATGTCCGTGTGTGTAAAATGGCAAGGTGATGGCAAAATTTGATCACTTTGTCTTTGTTCGTTGGTTAGTTCTGTATGAACTCGTTTGGTTAGTTCTGTAGCTTTTAGGCCTTCGAAGTATAAGGTTTTGCTCTTCGAGTTCCAAGTAACTTTAAGTAGATCACTGTCGAAGCACCATGTCCCGCCGCGAGGAGAACGCCAGGTCGTCTTTTCAGCAGTTGTTTCGTCAATTTCTGTTAGAACAAACGTTTTGAGGTCTTCTAATGAGCCTGTCCAAATGAGTTTGCTCTTCTTTAATTAAAACAAAACCGTATAAAACGTCGGTGGCATTCATATTAACGTGATTTTGGACTCTTGCTCGTGACATGTTAGGCTCGATTCCAGCCGTTGTGGCACCTGGTCATTGTAGATCTCTTCGATCTCCATCGACGACTCTTCCTCTGATGGAGACAGAGACAGTCTTAACTGCATTGGCAAAATCAGCTGCTCACTGCAGATCTCTTCCAGCTCCATTGGCCCTGAGCCATGCTCATCAGTTTTCCTGTATTGCTCTTCGATCTCCATCGACATCGGTTCGTTTGTTGCAAAATTAAAACGACATCCTTTGCATGTTCTGCTAGCCAATGGACACCACTCCTTGCATCCAGGACACTGCTTCCTGGGTGCGCGCTTTTTCATTGGGGTATTTCTTGACGACATCTTGCTTTGATCTCTTTATGAATTATTTTCTTCGTTTTGAATTTCGCTGTAAAATAACGGTTTCGGCATATTTTTGCCGACCTCAATCCAGTTCAACCAAGTTCTTTATTTTTTTTTTTCAAGTCTCCCATTTTTTCTCTGTCTCTCCTCTCCGACTTTCCTCCCTCCTCTAAAATATGTACAGTTCTTTCCCTTTCTTTTTCAATTTTCTCGTTCATCATTTCTTTTTCTTTCTCCACGTCCTCATATAACATTCTGTATAATTATCTGATCTAAATAAGATTAGAAAAATATTAAGTTTAGATTTAATTTGAGGTAGGTGACATGGAAATTACAATCCACATTTCTGGCAAAGTCCCTTCGTCTGGAAGTAAGCCGAAAAGCGCATGCTTTAATTTCAGGTTGCTTACGTAATAAAAAAACAAAAGACCTTGAATAAAATTACCTCCTCCTCTGATACACACAGTCTTAACTGTATTGGCGAAAACTGATCATTGCAGATCTCTTCCAGCTCCATTGGCCCTGAGCGATGCTCATCAGTTTCCTGTATTGCTCTTCAATCTCCATCGACATCTGTTGTTTTTTTGAAAAACCGAAACCACATCCCCTGCACGTTTTGCTAGCCAATGAGCACTAGAAAATAAAATCAAGCCAATAAACATTTATGAATTGTTTTCCATAACGACCTGGTGTTTCCCGAATTTGAAATTAACTCGTTACTTACATATTCTTTTCCCGCAGCTCTTAATTCTTTTTTCACTTCCTGCCTGGTTACATTTTAGGTAACCTAGTTAAGTTAAAATTATGAATAAACATACCTGTTTTGACAGATCAAAATTACAACCTTTGCAATATTTGCTTGCCAACGGACACTAGAAAATAAAATCAAACCAAATTATTCCGGAAGCATTATATTAAAATAGAAATACAAATCTTAAAGTTCCCTTTCTACAAGCGGAAGCTGGAGACGTCTTTGGACGAAATTAGTTTTCAAAGGGATAGTTTAAGATTATACTTCGTTTAATTTCATTTAAACTTTCGTAGCTGAAATTCCAGGGCAGTCGGTTTTAGTCTCCGGCAGTAAATTTTTGTCGAAGGGCTACATGGATTTTACGGACTATTCCTCAAAGTGCGCGAGACCTTGGATAGAATAAATATTAAGAACTCCTGTCTTTCGAGCGATGGCCGATCGACAAGATTTAGTAACCTAAGTAAGAGGTTTGTCGACTTTCTTGTTGTAGTTCGTCTGTTCTTACTTTTCAAATCTTTTTGAATAAAACGGTTTAAAATAATCTCGTACCCAGTAACTCAGAGCGCATAGAATTAAATTAAATATCACATTTTCTAGGCTTGTTGATGCTGCTACCTATAATGGTTTATACCGCTGCGACGATCGGTAACCATAAATATCGATAGTATATATATTTGTATATATATGAGAGAAAAATACCATTAAGGAAAAGTCGTTCTTCAACAGGTCATGAGTCAACTTATCTCACTCTAATATCACTACCACACAATTTCAATATGCCATTTTTACCAGCTAATCGTGGTTTTAAAATGGCTAGTTTAAATATTACTAGTTTATTACTGTAAAACATCTTGATGAGCTTAATGTCTTGCTAAATGAAAATCCTATTGATGTCTTAGCTATTAACGAGACAAGGCTTGATTCCTCTATTTCCGATTGTGAAGTATTTATACCAGGTTATGAAATATTTCGATGATTAAAGTTTGCATAAAAACAATTAAACTCGTCTCTTGGTCCCATTCTCTTAACAAATCCATCCCCTCCTCATACTTCTTCCCAATATCTTTAAAAATAGTAAAAAGTTTAAAAATTAAATTATTTTTTTTTGTTAGTTCAAGTTCTAGTTCTTTATTTTCTTTTTTTAGCTCTCCCATTCGTTCTTTGTCTTTAATCTCGGATTTTTGACCCTCTCTTAAAATTTCTTGATTCTTTTCTTTCTCTAATTTTTTTTTTCCATTAATAATTTTTGACAGTCAATGTCCTCCTTCATCATTGTATATAACCCCCTGATCTAAATAAGATTAGAAAAATATTAAGTTTAGATTTAATTTGAGGTAGGGAGTCGAAATCCAACATATGATATTTTAATTCAACTTATATACTGTTATTAACAACGCGTTACCACACCCCCCCCGGTTAGCGACACATGTTTTCTCTTTCTTTTTGTAGTTTTCCTATGCAATTCCCTGATCTAAATAAGATTAGAAAAATATTAAGTTTAGATTTAATTTGAGGTAGGCGACATGGAAATTACAATCCACATTTCTGGCAAAGTCCCTTCGTCTGGAAGTAAAAAAACAAAAGACTTCAACGTTTGTTGACATGTAAGTTAATTATATGATCATAATGAATAAACCTACCTCTTCTTAAAAAATTTTAATAACACTTTTACATATGCGGCATGCATTGGGACACTAGAAAATTAAATTAAACCGAATTATAGATAATTATATAAGTAATCAAAAACAAAACGTTATATACATCATACCAAATAAACTATTGTACTCCTACGAAAACAAATATGTCCGTGTGTGTAAAATGGCAAGGTGATGGCAAAATTTGATCACTTTGTCTTTGTTCGTTGGTTAGTTCTGTATGAACTCGTTTGGTTAGTTCTGTAGCTTTTAGGCCTTCGAAGTATAAGGTTTTGCTCTTCGAGTTCCAAGTAACTTTAAGTAGATCACTGTCGAAGCACCATGTCCCGCCGCGAGGAGAACGCCAGGTCGTCTTTTCAGCAGTTGTTTCGTCAATTTCTGTTAGAACAAACGTTTTGAGGTCTTCTAATGAGCCTGTCCAAATGAGTTTGCTCTTCTTTAATTAAAACAAAACCGTATAAAACGTCGGTGGCATTCATATTAACGTGATTTTGGACTCTTGCTCGTGACATGTTAGGCTCGATTCCAGCCGTTATGGCACCTGGTCATTGTAGATCTCTTCGATCTCCATCGACGACTCTTCCTCTGATGGAGACAGAGACAGTCTTAACTGCATTGGCAAAATCAGCTGCTCACTGCAGATCTCTTCCAGCTCCATTGGCCCTGAGCCATGCTCATCAGTTTTCCTGTATTGCTCTTCGATCTCCATCGACATCTGTTCGTTTGTTGCAAAATTAAAACGACATCCTTTGCATGTTCAGCTAGCCAATGGACACCACTCCTTGCATCCAGGGCACTGCTTCCTGGGTGCGCGCTTTTTCATTGGGGTATTTCTTGACGACATCTTGCTTTGATCTCTTTATGAATTATTTTCTTGCTTCGTTTTGAATTTCGCTGTAAAATAACGGTTTCGGCATATTTTTGCCGACCTCAATCCAGTTCTTCTCAGCAGAATTTTCTTTTTTAACTGTGGATAGCAGCTTAAGGCCGTGGCGTTTGTACGTATTTCCCTCCAGGTCTTATAACTGTGACACCAGACGGCTACACGACTTTTTCAGACTTTGTGCTTACTAGTGCTTGCAGCTGCTCCGAAATTGCAATTACGAGGGTACTGTAGGTACTGAAAGTGGCCTCTAAAAATGCAGAGAGGTGCCGACCTGGGTCAGATTTAAGTCGGAATTTTCTACCGACCTTTTTTCGAGGATTGGCATGCCAGCGATATTTTTATTGCGACAGAGTAAATACGTTTTGGCAAACTCATATCTTTGTCCCATTCTCTCAACAGTTCCATCCCTTCGTCGTATTTCTTCCCAATGTCTTTAAAAATATTAAAAATTTTAAAAATTAAATTATCTTTTTCTGTAACTTGTAGCTACTTCAAGTTCTTTATTTTTTTTTCAAGTCTCCCATTTTTTCTCTGTCTTTCCTCTCTGATTTCCCCCCCTCCTCTAAAATATGTACAGTTCTTTCCCTTTCTTTTTCAATTTTCTCGTTCATCATTTCTTTTTCTTTCTCCACGTCCTCATATAACATTCTGTATAATTATCTGATCTAAATAAGATTCTGGCAAAGTCCCTTCGTCTGGAAGTAAGCCGAAAAGCGCATGCTTTAATTTCAGGTTGCTTACGTAATAAAAAAACAAAAGACCTTGAATAAAATTACCTCCTCCTCCGTTAATACACGTTTAATTTTTTCCATTAAAGCCTCCTTATACAAAAAAAAGAAAATAAACAGTAAGTTATATTACCTATTTATAGTTTCAATTGTAAACAATTATGTCGTTTTAATATCGAAACAAATTAAAACTTGGCAACTATGATACATAATGGAGAACACAATTGCATGAAATTTCGTCGTCTATATCATACTGCACTTTAAATTATAAAGGAGAGAAAAATACCATTAAGGAAAAGTCGTTCTTCAACATGTCACGAG
The DNA here is from genome assembly GCA_016169945.1 of Trachythela sp. YZ-2020. NCBI lineage: Eukaryota > Metazoa > Cnidaria > Anthozoa > Malacalcyonacea > Clavulariidae > Trachythela > Trachythela sp. YZ-2020. The sequence continues at coordinate 295,474 of JADLSH010000023.1, read as the reverse complement.
TCAACTTGTCTCACTCTAATATCACTACCACTCAATTTCAATATGCCATTTTTACCAGCTAATCGTGGTTTTAAAACGGCTAGTTTAAATATTACTAGTTTATTACTGTAAAACATCTTGATGAGCTTAATGTCTTGCTAAATGAAAATCATATTGATGTCTTAGCTATTAACGAGACAAGGCTTGATTCCTCTATTTCCGATTGTGAAGTATTTATACAAGGTTATGAAATATTTCGATGATTAAAGTTTGCATAAAAACAATTAAAAACTCGTCTCTTGGTCCCATTCTCTTAACAAATCCATTCCCTCCTCATACTTCTTCCCAATATCTTTAAAAATAGTAAACTTTTTTTGCTACTTCAAGTTCTAGTTCCTTATTTTATCTTTTCAGCACTCCCATTCGTTCTTTGTCTTTTCTTTCAGATTTCTCTCCCTCTCTTAAAATTTCTTGATTCTTTTCTTTCTCTTTCTCTAATTTTTTTTCCATTAATAATTTTTGACAGTCAATGTCCTCCTTCATCATTGTATATAACTCCCTGATCTAAATAAGATTAGAAAAATATTAAGTTTAGATTTAATTTGAGGTAGGGAGTCGAAATCCAACATATGATATTTTAATTCAACTTATATACTGTTATTAACAACGCGTTACCACACCCCCCCGGTTAGCGACACATGTTTTCTCTTTCTTTTTGTAGTTTTTCGTCCATTAAAAATTTGTAACTATTAATGTCCTCTTCCAGCATCCTATGCAATTCCCTGATCTAAATAAGATTAGAAAAATATTAAGTTTAGATTTAATTTGAGGTAGGCGACATGGAAATTACAATCCACATTTCTGGCAAAGTCCCTTCGTCTGGAAGTAAAAAAACAAAAGACTTCAACGTTTGTTGACATGTAAGTTAATTATATGATCATAATGAATAAACCTACCTCTTCTTAAAAAATGTTAATAACACCTTTACATATGCGGCATGCATTGGGACACTAGAAAATTAAATTAAACCGAATTATAGATAATTATATAAGTAATCAAAAACAAAACGTTATATACATCATACCAAATAAACTATTGTACTCCTACGAAAACAAAGAATGGGAGTGTTTGTAAAATGGCAAAATTTGATCACTTTGTCTTTGTTGGTCGCTCATCCTCAATAAATATTTGGCGAAATCTTCTCTTCTCAGGAAATCCAAGAGACTTTTTCTTTTCATCCACTCGTCGTACACGGGTGCTTGCAAGCCAAGTCGCCTTATTTGAATGCCTGTTAGGTCTACCTCCAATTCTTTGTTTATTTTCTTTAGTTTTCTTTGTCTGTCCTTTCGTTCCGATCTCTCCCCCTCTTTAAAAATATTTATATTTTTATTTCTTTCTTCTCTCAGCCTTTGCTTCAAATGTCCAATCTCTTCTCGTTGAACACGAATTTTTTCGCGTCCTTCCGCTTTGTGGCGTCAGAGTCCTCCGCCAAACTTTTGTTGCTATGTTTTTCTTTCTCAAACTAATGTTAAATATTTTCTACTTATTTGGGATGTCTTGTTCGAATAATTTCAACATACATAATTTAAACCTCAACATACTTAAACGCCACCAACATTTGCATGCCCTCCTGGTCTTCAGTGTCGATTACCGCCCGAGTAATTTCTTTATCTTTTGCTTACCGTTTCCTGTTGTCATATACCATTACTACCAAATCACTGATTAGAAAAATAGAACTAGTATACAACACAATTTGACTGACAAGACATGAATAGGATAACATAGTGTTGCACTTTTCTGTCTCCCTCTACTCGGCAAGACAGTTGTGCTTCGTGGGAACTGTATACTATCGATAAAACACTTCTCAATCAGTAAGACACAACGACGCACGTTTATTTAAATACATTTATTGACATAGATTTAGCTCTTTTAACTGCCTGGCATTCTGTCTGCTAGGCAATTTCTACTTCTCAAAGCGATTCACTATACGGACATGCACAGAATAATACACGATACTTTAAAACTACGAATACATATATGACGCATACCATCGCACAACATTAACATAGCTACACGAATGGTTCGGTAGTGTCCTAGCTGATCAGATGTCGATGAAATAAATCCATGAAATGACATGTTTCACATTCATCTCCTGTTCTTCCATGCCCATGGGGTTCTTAAAATATCAGAAAAACCTCGTATTTCAATCACTACGTTTTTCAATAATTCTTGTCTTTACGATTGTGAATGTTTGTTCTTGAGTGTGTGGATGACTTAACAAAGAGATGAAAGAGACTTGCTGCTATTGTTAAATTCGTTCATCCTTAGTCCCACTTTCGTTTAGCTTACCCGTCACGGTAGTCCTGGATGACTGCCAATGACTGTGACACGCAAATCGTATCTAGGCAACTGGAGTGTTTATTTATTAGCGTTTACCGTATTCCTGTCGTCTCCCCCAACCCAAGTAACTCATTTTGTCAGTATTATCCAATTTAAAGTCAGTTAGATCATGTGGTTGTCTCTGGGTCTGGTTGGCTGCAGAAGAATGGTTCCCAAAGTAATTATTTTCCCTTGCCTCCCTAATTTTCCTCTGCCCGCGCCTCGACTACCATTGACTCAACTACCTTCGCCCCAACCCCTTAAACCGCCAGCTACGAACCTCGGCACCTATCTATGTATAGAAGACGTACCTTCAAGGCCACCCAAAACACGGTACCAAGCTACCTGTCCAGCTGAAAGCATTTAAACCTTTCCGAAAAGGCACCATGACAGTAACCAGAAGGAAGATAAAAGTGAAGTTCAGGTATATATCATCAAAGTGACAATGAAAAAAATGACCCAAAACTATTTATCTCGCCCAGGGATATCTTTGATTGTTTCAATCTTGCAAAGAATAGTCCTGATGACGGATTTCATTCTATTTGAAAGAAAGCTAAAACAACCAAAACTCCTTAACATTTCCATTCGGTCATTTTCTGATATTTTCCACTTAACTAAAGAAATTGACTAAGAAACAAAAAAGGTCCGAGAATTTAATTGAAAATTATCGACCTGTTTTCAATCTCGCTTAGTAAGTTATTTGAAAAGAAAATATTAGTATTCTATGAATACTTTATAAAATTTTGAAAACGAACACCATCAACTGACAAATGAGAAAAATCTGTTCTTGAACGACTTCCTCTTGTGAATGTTTTAACTAACTGCTAGACAGTTTTCGGCTTTTCGCTGATTACACATTTAACAGCAGTTAGTTGAAGCTCTTGAGGGAATGGAGATTGTCAAAAATCGTGATCTGAACAATTTGAATTAATGGCTATCAGCAAAGAATCCAAGCCTCGATGACGATCCATTTCCCAAAAATATCGCAGAAATTGGAGCGTTGAGGAGGCTTAGAGGATTTGTGGGCAACTAAACACAAATATCTGCCTTGTAGTATGATGGTAAGACCTTGTTTTGTCTATTGCTGTATTGTCTGGGAACCAAAGATGTTCTTAAAGATAATGTGCAAAAGGTACAGAATAGGGTTTTACCTGAATACTTGCAGAACAAATAAAATGCAACAGTCTGTTTGTGAAAAATGTCATTCGTGTCGTCCTCTTGTCCAGTTCTTCTGTAAATATGTGTTGTCTGTAATTTGTATACAATCTTTTCCACCGTTGGGTGTTAAATAACTATAAAACGAAGAAAGAAGAAACCGCAAGAAAGAAATGACGTTTCGAGCAATGCTCTTGAACATGACGGACAGTCGTGCAGTAAGATCGTCTGTTTGACATCTTCTTCGAATAACAACCAAATACGATCCACCGAGTGTATGTTGTCATAGTCAAGCAAAGCAAACTTCTACAACGTTAGCAGATAGTCAACGATAGCAGAAGGTGAAAACGTTCCATCTTCTCCAAACGCATCTAAATAACGATGTAATGACGCAGAATCCAAGACATATCAATGAACGTCGATAACTTCCCTTCATTAATCGGTTACTCAACCCCAACGTTGGAGCTACATTGCAGGTATTATATCTCTTTAATTTGTGCACCCTTTCTTACCTTGTTGTATTTGTACTTTCTTACTTTTTTATATATAGGAATTAGCGTTACAAGGAGTTGTATACATAGCGCGTGCTTTGATGCAACGAACGTGTTACAAGATATGTGTAGTAGTGATTCATGGCCAAAGCTGAAGTACTACAGCTTTGTAGCCCGTATTACTTCGCCTTTAAAAATATTTTACATAGTTCAAGAGTCCACGAAGATAATAATAATTTAATTACTTATATTGCGCCTGTTTCATAAAAAGATGCTCACGAAGCGACCGACCCTGGATATGTCTAACGAAAAGAATAGTCAACGAAATTGAATTTTCCTTTGCTGCTTGATTAAATCAGTTGCAATCTTCTTCATTTTACTTGTCAAGCGGAAAATAGCGGTTGTTTAATGGCCACCATACTCTTGCCATGCAAACAAACAAACAAACTTATTTGGCGTTTTATTCTTCCTCACAGAAACACGCTGCTGATGTGGTCATAAAATTGTCCCGAGTTTTTAACACAAACGTATTGGACAACGACAGAAGGCGAAAGAATGACTTGCCAAAAGATTGATGAGAATATTGCCATTTCAACTTAATGTACAAAACTACCCAAGATGGTGTCAAGACGTGAAATTGATTATCAAAACTCCAAAACTGTTGTCGCTCACAGAGATTTGATCAAGCAAAAAGACTACACTGATGCTTTAGGTATGATTTCTTTCCTGTATTTCTTTTGTCTAACATTATATTGATCTATTTGAAGATGTTATCTGCTGTTTAACCAGACAAAATGCCTTGTTAAAAGAAGCAGTTGAGTGTTCGATTCAACCGGGCCCCAGTTGATCGTACTTGTAATAATTGTTGAGCTTTAATGGTTTATAATTTTCATTATACATAGGTTTGTTTCTACTAAAGAGCCAGTGGTCTAAAACTATTCATCTTATCCTGCGATCAAGATTTGACCAAGACATGTTGAGCAAAGCATACGATCGAACGTTGGAAAGATACAACGAATATCAAAGAATGAAGATGTTACAAAGAATCGAGTGTTTAGAAACTATTTTGTCCGGAAAGACTGTCAAAATTTGGTGATAAGAGTCTGTTGTTGGATTCAAAGTACTACCTCGAAACAGAGATTGATATATGCATGTCTGTGCATTGGGAATGTGGTTGTTTCGAAAAGGAATCAAGGTTTGTCACTTTCAATGAAATTATTTGAGTCAATTCGTCCTTCAGTATCATGGTGCAATAATTCACGTACTTGCATGTCAAAGGTGATGAAAAGTCAGTGTTACAGTGGAATTTACTTGTTCATTCTTCTTCTGCAGAAATTGGGTCTTTAGCCTGCTATTGGTGACCTGGTTTCGGATGAAACAAAATCCTGTGAACACGTCCTGGTATGGAAAAACTACTATAGTGTAATGTTGGACATATCAACATGGATGATTACTCTCTGTCAGGAGCTTATAGGTATGTTTAATACACATTTCCCGAATTTATCTATATAACATAGTTCAAGAGTCGACGAAGCGACCGACCCTGGATATGTCTAACGAAAAGAATAGTCAACGAAATTGAATTTTCCTTTGCTGCTTGATTAAATCAGCTGCAATCTTCTTCATTTCACTTGTCAAGCGGAAAGTAGCGGTTCATGTTTAATGGCCACCATACTCTTGCCATGCAAACAAACTTATTTGGCGTTTTATTCTTCCTCACAGAAATACGCTGCTGATGTGGTCATAAAATCGTCCCGAGTTTTTAACGGAAACGTATTGGACAACGACAGAAGGCGAAATAATCACTGGCCAAAAGATCGACGAGAATATTGCCATTTCAACTTAATGAACAAAACTACGCAAGATGGTGTCAAGACGTGAAATTGATTATCAAAACTCCAAAACTGTTGTCGCTCACAGAGATTTGGATCAAGCAAAAAGACTACACCCTGATGCTTTTAAGTATGATTTCTTTCCTGTATTTCTTTTGTCTAACATTATATTGATCTATTTGAAGGTGTTATCTGCTGTTTAACCAGACAAAATGCCTTGTTAAAAGAACCAGTTGAGTGTTCGATTCAACCGGGCCCCAGTTCATCGTACTTGTAATAATTGTTGAGCTTTAATGGTTTATAATTTTCATTATACATAGGTTTGTTTTGTACTAAAGAGCCAGTGGTCTAAAACTATTCATCTTATCCTGCGATCAAGATTTGACCAAGACGTGTTGAGCAAAGCACACGATCGAACGTTGGAAATATACAACGAATGTCAAAGAATGAAGATGTTAGAAAGAATCGAGTGTTTAGAAACTATTTTGTCCGGAAGGACTGTCAAAATTTGGTGATAAGAGTCTGTTGTTGGATTCAAAGTACTACCTCGAAACAGAGATTGATGTATGCATGTCTGTGCATATCAGAGTTATCATTTGGAATGTGTTGTCTCGAAAAGGAACCAAGGTTTGTCACTTTCAATGAAATTATTTAAGTCAATTCGTCCTTCAGTATCATGGTGCAATAATTCACGTACTTGCATGTCAAAGGTGATGAAAAGTCAGTGTTACAGTGGAATTTATTTGTTCATTCTTCTTCTGCAGAAATTGGGTCTTTAGCCTGCTATTGGTGACCTGGTTTCGGATAAAACAAAATCCTACAAATTACAAAGTATAGAAGACGTACCTTCATCCCCACACAAAACGCAGTACCAAACTACCTGTCCAGCTGAAAACAAAGGACTTACCCTCTTCGCCACAACATAAAGAACCCATCCTTGCATGCATTTAGACCTTTCCGAAAAGGCACCACGAGAGTAACCGGAAGTAACGTGAAAGTGAAGTTCAGGTATATATATTATCAAAGTGAGAATGAAGAAAATTACCCAAAGCTATTTATCTTGTCCACGGATATCTTTGATTGTTTCAATGTTGCAAAGAATAGTGGCCATAAAATTGTCCCGAGTTTTTAACGCAAACATATTGGACAACGACAGAAGGCGAAAGAATGACTGGCCAAAAGATCGACGAGAATATTGCCATTTCAACTTAATGTACAAAACTACGCAAGATGGTGTCAAGACGTGAAATTGATTATCAAAACTCCAAAACTGTTGTCGCTCACAGAGATTTGGATCAAGTAAAAAGACTACACTGATGCTTTAGGTATGATTTCATTCCTGTATTTCTTTTGTCTAACTTTATATTGATCTATTTGAAACGCCTTGATAAAAGAAGCAGTTGAGTGTTCGATTCAACCGGACCCCAGTTGATTGTACTTGTAATAATTGTTGGGCTTTAATGGTTTATAATTTTCATTATACATAGGTTTGTTTCTACTAAAGAGCCAGTGGTCTAAAACTATTCATCTTATCCTGCGATCAAGATTTGACCAAGACGTGTTGAGCAAAGCATACGATCGAACGTTGGAAATATACAACGAATGTCAAAGAATGAAGATGTTAGAAAGAATCGAGTGTTTAGAAACTATTTGTCTGGAAGGACTGCCAAATTTGGTGATAAGAGTCTGTTGTTGGATTCAAAGTACTACCTCGAAACAGAGATTGATGTGTGCATGTCTGTGCATTGGGAATGTGGTTGTTTCGAAAAGGAATCAAGGTTTGTCACTCTCAATGAAATTATTTGAGTCAATTCGTCCTTCAGTATCATGGTGCAATAATTCACGTACTTGCATGTCAAAGGTGATGAAAAGTCAGTGTTACAGTGGAATTTACTTGTTCATTCTTTTTCTGCAGAAATTGGGTCTTTAGCCTGCTATTGGTGACCTGGTTTCGGATGAAACAAAATCCTGTGAACACGTCCTGGTATGGAAAAACTACCATAGTGTAATGTTGGGCATATCAACATGGATGATTACTCTCTGTCAGGAGCTTATAGGTATGTTTAATACACATTTCCCGAATTTATCTATATAGATTATAGAGAATCTCCATAAGTCAACAAACCATATCGTTTATAATTGCAATTCAATTTTCTTCTGCAGGCACATGAAAGTGCAAGAAGACCATGCGACCTGGAGAATGCATTGTTACAATGAACCGACAATCTCATTGGTCCTTATGGATGTTAATCGTATGACGGAACTTTCCGAGCCAGTATTGACGAGAAATTCCGAGCTCTTCAGTTACGTCTGGCACAATTTCAATCGAAATACGTGAGATCCAAAGACTGAGACATCACCGCCAAGCCATGATTCTTCACTCAAAAAACACTTGTCTATATTCAACTTCAAGCCAGGCTTCCTCGTTGCGAGGTTGGTCTATATATTCGCATTGGAGTCCGTGTGAGATATAGTGTTCAGTGTGGGTATTGCTCGACCAGGACCTTCTCAAAAGTTCAAGAACTTGCTGTTTATATACTGCAGCTACTAGAACAATCTTTTGAGTTAGAAAATCCACATTCGTGGAGAACATTGTGTCTAAAATACCACCAGACACCAAAGAACTGTTGCTTCTAGCTTTATTAGCTGGTTTTATTCTTTATATATGTTGAATATGTTCCTGACTTCGCGTTGTGTATGTTGTAAGTGTTTGTAAGTTGTACATTATATGTATTGTGTCCATCAGGCATCATCGTAATTCCATGGCTCACGCCTGTGTTGATATGCCTGTGTATCTCTGTCCATCAGGCATCGTCGTAATTCCATGGCTCACGCCTGTGTTGATGTGCCTGTGCTATTTTCTTCTTAGCAGTTTACTGTAGACAAACAAAATAGAAAAAAAAAATATTATTATTTATTATTATTATTGTTATTAAAAAAAAAAATAAATTATTATTATTATTATTATAAATAAGACCTCGATATAATTAACGGTAAAATTTTCAGTTTCTCCGACGGACTGACAGGATATACTCAAAAACTTTTAAGTAAGTGCAATCTTGAGTTTAGACTGTCTAGTGTTTCAGAACATTTCTGTCAAAACAAGCGCGCGTGATCCATACTTGACGTGAGACGTATACTCGGTGTTTTGCTGTCATGGTGAAACTCGGTTCTGTCTCTTCAATTTGCTAGTAACGTTACAAAGTGTGGACCTCGCGACGAAAAGTAATTGCTTACAAAGTTCAAAAGAAACAGAAAATTGCAAAAGGTTAGGAATAGGAAAGGATATGTTTAACAAGAAATTTATTTTTTACCTGTCAGAATGACCGTCGTATACTTAAATTATTTCGAGGCCTGTGTTAAATATCTCTGTGTTGTATGTGTGTTTTGTGTCTATTTTCCAATATTAATCAAAGAAAAGTATTTGTAAAATAATAGTATAAGAAAAATAATATAGTGAAAAAATACTGTATTTAAAAACTGGTGTTTATAGTAAAAAGGAAATGTAGTTAGTAAAAAGTACAAATATAGTATCAGCATCTAAAATCACTTCTTCGTCAACTATGAATATTGAGTTTGTAATTGTATTGAAATTATGAATCTTGAAATAACCACTGTAATATTTATATATATTCAATAAATTATTGAAATGTATTGTTTCAATGTTTCGTGTTATTTCCTGTCCTTATATAGAGGTGATTATATCTTAGAATTAGACACCTTTCATGGGGTTTCTCCTCAAGGTACTTTGTTAATAAGTTCTTCCCCCGTAGCAAGGCTGCTACTGAAATTTCTGCTGCTGTAGTAATGGCCCATGCCCCATATACCCCGCTGTGGATCTTGGGACTGATTTTCTCTGCCTGTTTGTGAAAGGCAAACTACTCGCTGTTTGAGTTTTTTAGTATTGAAATATTTTTACTGCAGCACTCGCAGTTAAGAGTGAGTTTGCTTCAAGGTACACGCTTTACACGCTGCGATTTTTCGGACCGGTTTTGAGTTTTGACGAATATTTTCAGTTGTAGAATTCGTCAGATGACGTTTACCACGTATTTCTCAGATATCATTTAAGATTTTAAGTTCATCTGAAATCGGCCCGACAAATCGCATCCTATAAAACGGTACCGGCTTCCCATGCAAGGACTGAAACTGAAACGGATTTTGAATTATCGGTGTAAGATCTTTTGGCCAGGAACGATACGAAAGCTAATTGTGTTTATGTAGCTGAATAACCAACATTCATTTAATAATAATTAGAGTTTTACAATTTCCCTTTTTTGTGTTGGTAAATATTTTTAACGGTTTCATTTGTCGGTCTGTAAATGTAATTGCCATCTGTAAATATATTTGCATTACTGCGAATATATTTGTTCTTTTATTAAAAACTTCCTTTCAAATTTGAATTGAACTAACACAGCTTCATAAACCTTTTTGTTTCATACTGGACGTTTTCGTTCAATTTAATTTGTTCTTTAATTCATACCGATTTCAACCATGTTGAATAGAATTGTTTTTAATAACTTGTTTCATTTGTGAAGTAGGCGTTGTCAAAGGACGAACTTAGTATTGTTTGAGATACATTTCTCACAAAACATGAATCCTTTATTCGTTGTTCTCGTGTTCTGTTTTGCTCAAGATTTTGTTTTTTCCATACCAGTGCAGAAACGAGGTAAGTAGACAAAGTTTGGTTATTAAAGATTTCTAAAGAACTCTCCTTAAGTATACAAGTTTAAATGTGTTACCTACTTACCTCAATACTAACCAGAAATCCTAGCTTGGTATACGAATTGCTTTCTGTACTAATTTTATTTCCAGATGCGTCGGATGAAATGCTCTTCGAAGGTGATATGATAATGCCAGTGGAGGAGGTAGAGCGAGCGATACGAGGTGAAGATATAGATGCCTCAGCAGGAAGAATCAGAGGTGCAAGAAGAAATGGTCTCTGGCCAAATGGTGTTGTTCCTTACGTCTTTAGCAGCAGTGTCAGTAAGTTGAACTAAATACTTTCGTACAACTGACGATGGTCAATTACCAGCAGTTATCAGAGTGAGAAAATAATGTTTAGCAGTCTCGTTTTTCAGTTGGAAAATAGATCAAACTGAGAGATGTTGTTTAATTTTACTGCTCCTTATAAGTATATTAATTTCTGAAGTTGACCACAATCAGTTCCATAACTTTCAACGCTACAGTAAAGCCCCGCATAAAAGAACCAGTGAATTTTGACTTCGGGCTGAAGTGGTTCTTATATAACGGGTACTTAGAAAGAAATCAGAAAGACATAATTCCTGCTAGCAAGATTACAGTATTTTGTTTTCTTCCTATTACCTACTTACTATAATTCAGCTAAAAGTTTAATAAGGTTTTTTAAGAACCAGTTTCATTTGTCAGCCTGAAGTGGTTCTTGTATTTTGGGTGCTTAATTGTCCAAATTTCAAGCTGGTGGTTCTTAACCCACTGGTTCTTTTATGCGGGGCTTTACTGTATTCTATTTTTGTCTTATAGAGAATCCAGTTTTGAATTTAGTTGGTTTGAAAGGCCCAACAGAAAGAGCCATTCGTAGCGCTATGAAGGAATGGGAGGATAAGACATGTCTACAATTTGTTCCGAGGACAAATGAAGCAGATTATGTTGAGTTTGTTGATGCTGGCTTTGGAAAGTAAAAATTTGCTACGCATGAGATTTAGATATTAGTACAAAAACTTTCGACCTCAAAAATGTTTTACATGGAGTATTAGCAGCACACTAACGCAGTGTTTAGTGCATGGCTCATGTACCTTCATCTCTGTGTCAAGGTCACAATTCCATGCAGGTCTGATTATAATCTTGCTAGTGCTTCTATAGTTCGACTCTACAAAACTTTGCAGATTTTGTCTGGATACTGCAATGTCTACTAATAAGAGATTATCCTGTTAGAGCTATCCAATATGAATACCGGCAAATTATTCATTATCTTCTTGTAGATGTTACTCTCACGTTGGTCGTATTGGAGGCAAGCAGCCAATCTCTCTTGGATTTGGATGTTTTACTCATGGTGTTGCAGTTCATGAGATTGGCCATGCAGTGGGATTTTACCATGAACAAAGTCGACCTGATAGAGATGATTATGTTGAGATTATCTGGGATAACATCAAAGAAGGTAATATTGCACACAATTTGCCAAATGTGTCATATTCTAAACCTAACTCACTTTACTAACACTTAAATGCTTCATTAGTTCTAAAGTAAGAACCATCCTTTACTGGTCTAGTATTTTTAAAAGAGGAAACCTAAATTATTCAAATTCACTGTACTTATACTAATACTGATAGTTTTATCAATTCTAAACTTTTTACCTTGGAGTCAGGGATGAACCATTCCTCACTGGTCTAGTTTTACTACAAGAAAAAAACTAAATTTAACTTACATATACTAATTCTGGGTTGCTATATCAATTCTAGACTGTTCTCTATAGAGGTCTAGAATCGAAAATGGCAGTATTTTACTACGGAAGGTAACCGTAAATTAACCGTAGCACGGGAATACACGGAGAAACTCTGCGGTGTTTGGTGGAGTTTAAGTGATGTAATTCAACTGTCATGAATTTCTTAATTCTCTAGACAATAAGTTCAACTTCAATAAATATGGCCGATCACGAATCGACTCTCTGGGTGTGGAATATGACTACGGATCCATAATGCACTACGGAAAGAGAGACTTCGCGAAGTGGCCTTGGCAGACCACAATCAGACCTAAGAAATCTGGTGTTTCTATTGGACAGAGGAAAGGATTGAGCGTTCTTGATGCCAAGCAAGCTAACCTTCTGTATCGATGTTAGGAAAGGTAATAAACTAGAGGTAATAATTCCCACTGACTAGTAAAATTGTCAGGTGTTAGACGGGATATAATAGTATGGCGTTGTAGAACACTAAATCAACATCATTTATTTTCTAGGTAGCTCGGAAATTTTGTGCTGATTCAGATTATGTGATTGTCAAGTTATGAATAAAAGATTTTCATCATTTTTTAAGTGTCGATTCAGATGAGTTTATATATTTCTACTTCAATATTCGCAGATGTACCCTGAGATATGTTATGTGAATATTTTTCACAGTTCACTAATTAGCACCCACGCTTTTCTATGAGCACAACCAGAATTATTTAAAGAATGCCATTCTCTTATCAGTCTTTTCCGTTCAATCCGCTGAAACCACATTCCAAAAGGAGTTATGCAATATTCCAATAGCTTTACTAAGTTTGTGCACATTACATATATCTTTGGCTGGACCACGGCTCTAAACTTTTGAAACAGGCATAATATTGCTAATCTTAAAGTTGATGGAGTCGTATTTAAGACAGAATCGAAGATGAAACGATTTTATTATTTGAATTAAAGAGTCGCGGTCATGCCTTATTGACTAAGGATTAATAGTCAATCATAACGGGAAGCGGTAAGTGATTGGAGTAATTGGCTGTTTATGGTTTTTCACTATTGCCGTTTATCTTCTGAAAAACACCTCGTATATTTATTTGCTAAAGCCTTCCATCGGTAAGCAAAAATCTTTATCAGTTGATCAATGTCGATAATATGATCAAGATCCGAAAGTATTAAGAAAGCCAAATAAATAGATGTGGTGATTTATCGCCCTGTACACTTATTCAAACATTCTAACTTGCCTTGTTTCTATTTCAGACACAACTAAAGTCCTATTGTAATAGACAGAACTGAACCAGAAATGCTGTTTGAGATTTTTATCCTAATATTATCAACAACAATCCTCATTCTTTACCTCATAAAACCCTCGAGACCCCCTGGATTCCCTCCTGGTCCAGCAACGCTCCCTCTTATTGGCAACCTGCACAATTTGGGCACCAAACTACACCTGCACCTAAACGCCCTAAAATCTATATACGGGCCCGTATACAGTATTTACTTAGGCCGTACTCCAATCGTTGTGATCAGCAGTATCACTGTGGCCCGGGAGGCGGTTCTCCGACAACGGGATACTTTCGCCGGTAGACCATACCCCGGAGACCTGTCCTATGGTTGCCAATTAGTAGGCGACCAAGGCAAGAATATCGGGTTCGGAGATATTACTCCGGAATGGAAACTGCAAAGGAAAATTGCTGAATCAGCTTTAAAAGATTTCTTTGGTAGAACAATGGAAGATCACGTGACTAAAGAAGTTGAGAAACTTCTCGCGAGATTACGGCCACGCGTGGGACAACCGTTAGAGCTTGGGCCCGACTTTGATTTAGCAATACTTAACGTTATATGTTCGTTATTGTTCGGAGTTCACTATGAACCAGGAGACAAAGAGTTTCAACGTATAGTTTATTTCAATGCCTGTTTCGCCGAGGGTCTGAAACCCGGTCAAATGGTAGATGTTTTTCCATGGTTGGCTAAATTCCCGTTACCCAGCCTCCAGAAGTTACGAAACGCGGTTGCTATACGGGATGAGATCTTAGACACGAAATATGCCGAGCATAAGGCGACGTTTGACGAAAATAATATACGCGATTTGACGGATGCGATTTTAAAAGCGAAGCATGAGTTTTTGGATACAGAAAACGAGCTGAAAACGTCACTAACTGAAGATCATTTAAAAGCAATACTAGCTGACTGTTTCATTGCCGGGTTTAAGACGACTGCGACAAATCTTCGATGGGTATTTGTATTCCTGCTTAATAACCCCAGGGTTCAAAACCGTATACACCAGGAACTTTCAACCTACTCCAAACCTCCGGGTTTAAAAGACCGCCCAGCACTTCCATATCTCCAAGCAACTCTGGCCGAGGTGTTAAGGTGTGCTAGCCCTGTTCCAATCCCTATCCCACATCGTGTCACTTCTGATACAACATTGTTTGGTTATAATATCCCTAAAGACACTACCGTCTTCTTAAACCTCTGGGGAATGAACCACGATCCTGATTGGTGGAATGAACCATTTGAATTTAAACCAGAACGGTTTTTTAACGACCAAGGAGAGTATGAGCCACCATCAGCCTCCCGGTGTAGTTACATACCATTCTCAGCCGGGAGAAGGGTTTGCCTGGGGGAAAGCCTTTCTAATGCTATACAGTACCTGTTTGTCAGCAGTCTACTACACGAGTTTACATTTGAGGTCCCGCCGGAATGTGAGCCGCCAGACACTGAAGAACTGACGACAGCAGTTTTGGAACCTAAACCGTTCAAAGTCGTTCTCAAAGAAAGATAATAGTTTTGACTGCGTACATAGAACTAGCTATAATCTAAATGTTATTCATTGTACTAGAATAGCTTAGAACTATAACTTATTGATTACAAATATTGATATAATTTGTAGAGTACAGTCTACAATTACTCTCAATGATAACAATAATAATTATCGATTGAGTTATTTAAGACAGTTAATTAAATGAAGTAAAAAACTATCCTTCCTATTTGATTATTTTTCTCAAACAAGAAAACAGTTTATCTATCAATAGACTACGCTTTACTAAATGCTTAACAAACCAGAAATTATTTTGCCACCAGTTGACCAAAGACCGCAAACGACGCTCTGAATATTAATGAGTGCCACAGTTCCAGTTATCAGTGAAGACGTTTGGCGTCGTTCAAGATAACCTGCTTAGAAACGCATTGTTTTTTCCCTTGGCTTTGGATCAAATCATTATATACCCGAAGCAAGGTAAAGTAAAACTTAACTTTTGTTATATTTTTGTAAACTGTACGTATAATATTGATGATGCCAAAAGGCTGAGCTAGGCGTAAATTAAAAATCTTATCTGTTGCATACACGAGACACATATTTTGTTTTCCAAGTTTGACTTTTGTCGAGGAAACGATGTGTAGAACTGGTTTGTCCACCTTCGGGAAACATGGCTAGAAAACAATGTTTCCTAGTTTGTCTACCTTCGGGAAACATGGCTAGAAAACAATGTTTCCTGGTTTGTCCACCTTCCGGAAACATGGCTAGGAAACAATGTTTCCTGGTTTGTCCACCTTCCGGAAACATGGCTAGGAAACAATGTTTCCTGGTTTGTCCACCTTCGGGAAACATGGCTGGGAAACAATGTTTCCTGGTTTGTCCACCTTCGAGAAACATGGCTAGGAAACAATGTTTCCTGGTTTGTCCACCTTCGGGAAACATGGCTAGGAAACAGTGTTTCCAGGTTTGTACACCTTCGGGAAACATGGCTAGGAAACAATGTTTCCTGGTTTATCTACCATTCTACCTTCGGGACACATAGCTGGGAAAAAATGTCAGTTTCTAAACAATATTTCCTAGTTTGCACAAGGCTTTACTAAGATTCAAATTTCTCAATTTTCTCCAGAATGGGCAACACACTCTCAGCTTGGAAAGAAGATCTAGTGAACGCGTGTGACTATGTTATGGATGAGAAAATTGTAAAAATGCCTGAAATCCTTCAAGATGAGCGTTTTATTCAATGGTGTATGTATGAACGCTGGCGTACGAAGCGCAAAGGGACCTCAAAATACGTACGCATGCAATGTCCACTAGCCAGCGTACAACAGTTTTCGAAAGCCGGCCAGGACATCAGTGGTAGTCCTAGAGCAGTCGATTTTGCTATATTTAACACAAGCAGAGATGACCCACAGGATATCGATATTGTACCCGCTGTATGCGTGGAGTTGAGTCTTGCTAAGATGAGATCGGAGAATTCTTCCCAATTCCGTGAAAGATGTTTGAAGGATATTTTTAGATTGGCATATCTACGACATCATTTCAAAACTGAGAAGGCGTATTTTGTTATGTAAGTAGTTGTTCCAACAACTTGTTATTGTTTTCGCAATTCAATTGTTAACAACTTTTGAATGATAACCGTGTAGCAACTTGATAGCTTACAACAGTGTTACAATTGCAACCATGATTACCTCAGATAATGTTTTCTTCAAATATTTTATATCAGGTTTGGAACGGAGAACCAGCTGTTCCAAGTCACAGAATCGTTGAAAATGTTAAAAGGCAAGGAAAGCAAGTTTAAATGGAAAGATTTAGAAGAGCTGGGAGCCCTAGAAGAATTAAGAAAGAATCTGGATTGCACGTGCCAATCATGTGGTCGTTTGGAAATGTCATGTCTGAAAAGCGTGGTTCCAAAATTGAAGATCGTTCACGAGAGGGTGGTTATGCATAAAGCTTATTGGTGTAAGATTTGGGAAGTCGATGCACCGCCCAAGAGATAGGAGTTTGTTGAATTAACTGTTTCATTGTCAAACAAGTCGTTTTACTATCAAGATATTCTCATATTGGTCATTATCCGGGTAATTCATCTATTAAGGCCACAGATACTGGATTTTACTACAATCATTTTATTTATGTGGTTGATACATTAATGTACTTGCAATTTATAACTAATTTATGAATAACTCATTACAAAGTTATGTGTTAATAGTGTTAATAACTAGTGTTAATGAAAGCAATTGTACAAACTATAATATTAAAATCCATGCTAAACTAAAGACTTTAAAACTAACTTATTTCTCTATTACACTGCTACTCTAATACAAAACTACAAACGCAAAGTAAACGCGCATGAATGAACTACAACTATGAACTGTGTTGTGTGCGCGTCTTCAGTTTAACAAGAACTGAGCCTGAGCTAAGGTGTGCAGGGGACGTCTATTTAATGTATGAGTTCTAAGAATTAACTAGGAATTCCTATCCGGCTCCAGTTTGTCCTATTCTTGTTTTTCCGGTGTTAAGAGCACTCCATTACAAGTTTTAGCGTTTCTAGTTTCGATGAAAACGTCTAATTATAGCTCAAGTGCTTGGAATAGACAAATACATTTACTCTTCTCCGCACGACGTTTCCGTTCTAGTCATCTTTTTCATGTAGTTTCAGACACCAACCAGTTCAACCACTGAACCACGGCAGCTTACTGTAGAATTCAGTGTCCTGGTAGAATATTATCTATACTAGACCCCCATGTTTGAGGTATCATAATGTAGAGACAGCCGGAGAGCTTCTTGTTTGGCTACGAACATGATATATTCAACTATCTTCAGTAGAGGCAAGCTGTAAGTATCATTAATCCAGAAATTAAATCGGTGGGAGCACTTCATCACAAGCATATGCAATATTTATCCCCTAGCAATTGGTTTTGTAAGCTTATATTCCAAAAAGTATTCAGGTCTATTCATGCAGTTTTAGTATGAAATTCTGGCTAGAAGAATGCTTCAACGCTAAGGTTCTTTGTAGTGAGGTTAGTATTATATACTTTCAAATTGATTTTAGTATTATTAAAACGAAATGGCCACCATAGTATAAAAGTGTAAATTTTTATAGACCCATAAACTACGCATGCGCATTTAAAATATATAATCACCTTTACTTAATTGCAAATTATGACTTCCGGTATAAATACGTTCACATGAAACCGAGGCTAGGTGAATTTTTCCAGGATTAATAAACAAATATTTTGCATTTGAAATTTGCGGGTTTCACTTGCATTTTACGAATTTATTATGGCTTAACTTGGACGTGAAACTTCCTGCATTTAGCTCAATATAAGGGCTGTTAGATAGCATCAAAGGAAAGCTAAAATGAGCGCCCAAATATTATATACTAAGGTAGGAATTTAGGGTTAATTTTCCATCAAAATGTCACTGTGTATTGACATGCAAGGGCAATATATCTTGATGTTTGTATTTTATTGTACAGGGCGCTCGAATTTGGCTACGCGATGAGACAGATGTCTGGGTTTCAGGGGAAATTTGTCATGATCTTGAAAGCAATTTACTCAGCGTTCAAACTGCTAATGGAGAGGTATGTTTAAACCTTTAATATAACTTTTAATATTGCTTAAACGCTCACATTTCCAAATTTAATAACTTGGCACTCTGCAAACAACATTGTTTGGGTTGAAATATAATTAAAAATACTCTAGCACATATGCTATTTGAAGTGCCTCTTATATTTTTAATCGAGCACTTGAAATTCGCCACAAAGAACTGTTTTATATTGGTCAGTGCAATAGTATACACACACACAGTATGAAAATATATATTGCCGAGGTGTTGTGATTATTATATTTGACAATTTGTACAATTATAAGTCATTTGTTTGTGTTGTACATTTATATTATGAATATTTATTGACAATTTGGATGATATCAGTTTTGTTTTGCATTTCAATGTTATATAAAAGCAAATATAATATGAATGGGCTTATTTATAAACCTTATAAAGGCCAGAATTTGACCCTAGTATTCTATTTTTGGGTGTTTAATATCTTACATACAGTAGGACATAGGGGTAATAATCAATATTCAAGACTATAAAAAGCCCTAAAATCTTTATGTATACTAGATGGGTCTATCAGTTCTAAGCTAGCTATCAGTTCCCTAGCTAAAGGTCCAGTAACCAGAACTGTAACCAGAGTTCTAATTTGATGTAATTTGTTACATTAGGTGATAGCGTATGACATTGAGAAGAATGGTCTTCCTCCATTACGAAATCCTGAAGTCTTGGTTGGGGAAAATGACTTGACGACACTTAGCTACCTACATGAACCTGCCGGTAGGTCATCAAACCATAACAGCCAACACTTAGTGACACGTAAAATCATCTGGCATAAGACTGATAAAATAGTCTGGAGTTAGATAGAGTAGAGTAGCAAAATTAATAATATTGATACTCTTTCCCCAGAACACTGGTGTAGAACTTCGATATGCTTCATGACCAACACCATTAAGCATCCCTGACTCACACCAGGTCAAATCAGAATCCAGATTCATCCCTGCTAATTATAACTTCAATTTTTATTTCAGTTTTGCACAACTTAAAAATGAGATTTCAAGAATACAATACAATCTATACATATTGTGGTATGTGATGTATTTTATGGGTAATTTTGTTTATTTGCATCCAAATACAGACTACAACAAATAAATGAAATATTTGGCCACAAATAGGATTTTCTGCTGGCTGAGGAACGAAAGAAGCAGAAAATGTTTTCTCACACACTCCTGGAGGCCTGATATATTCGGGCGGTGCGGGTTAAGGAAGCACATTTTTGTTGTTGCTTCCGCCATGCTTGACGTTCCCCACCTGCCCACCCGGTTGTTACTTGCTCTATAAATTACAGTACTCAGGTTGAGTAGTGTATGTGTATGTGTATTAGTATGTTGTATGTAAATATTAATAGTTGTGTTAACAAATAAAGGTCAAGCTTGTGGCGGATGGCTGCAGCAGCTCCCAGCAGTGTGTAAGAAATAGGATTTTTATGCCTTCCTTCCCTCAGGTGTCGTTATTGTAAGGGCCTGGGGCGGAATGGACCCAGGGGCTATTGGGCACCCCAGCACAATGCTCACACTTATTTGATTGCACGTGTGCTATATGACCTTTCCAACTTTGGCTCAGGTTGTGCAACTATTTCCAAATAGATGTTAATTATCCGGAGGGAGGTAAGGCATAAAAAACAAAAATTAATTTCAACACTATTTTCTCACTCTGATAGGTGTCAATTGACCACCTGTATGGTAGCACTTAGTGAAGCACTCCTATTGGCTACTTATTTTAAAGATTATTCTGTTGTTAGGTATTGTACTTGTAGCTGTCAATCCATATGAAGAAATTCCTCTCTATGATTTTGATATAATCTCAGCATACAATGGTGCGTCAATGGGGGAAATGGATCCTCATATCTTTGCTGTTGCTGAAGATGCTTTCACGACAATGAGCAGGTTTTTACGTCTTTGTTTGCATTGTTCACAGTGTTCTTGTACCCGTGCATGTGTTTGTCGATCACTTTGTCATACTGTATGCTCTACCCATTAGATTCTTATTTTAATCCATTAACTGGCAGTGCCCGGCCTACCACTGACGAGTAAAATCGTCTGGCGTCAGACAGAGTAAAATACTAAAGTAGGGCGCATCTGGGTGCATTGCAAGCTAATGGGTTAATTTGTCAAACTAAGTGCGGATATAATCGTGTAATTTATTTTAGAGAAGAACAAAATCAGTCTATCATTGTAAGTGGAGAAAGTGGCGCTGGTAAGACAGTGAGTGCAAAGTATGCCATGAGATATTTTGCTGCAGTTGGTGGGTCTGAATCTGAAACACATATCGAGAAGAAAGTGCTTGCTTCAAACCCTGTCATGGAGGTGAGTTTTTGTAAGGAAGAATATGTTAAGAACATCCGATCTATATTCTAGGTGTCTTTCATGACAGTTTTCAATCTGGTTTGTTTTCCGCATGCACACCAGGAATCTTGAACTATATTCCATTTCACTTTCTTGGTTTGTCTACAAGACTGATCCTCATCCTGTGTGGGCGAAGTAAACAAGTCTAAATATTATATTCACTTCCTAGGCATTTGGTAATGCAAAGACAATACGTAATGACAATAGCAGTAGATTTGGCAAGTACCTTGAGATCAACTTCAACCGCAATCATCACATTATTGGAGCACACATGCGCACTTATCTCTTGGAGAAATCACGTGTTGTGTTCCAGGCATATGATGAGAGAAACTACCACATCTTTTATCAACTATGTGCCCACTCAGAAGAACAGAAATTTAAAAATTTACGACTAGGTAAGAAGTTGTTCTTTTGTTGACCATCTACGTCTATCATTATTGTCATGCATAAATAAAGTTAGTTTAGTTTATGTTTCGTCCTGCAGTAACACTATACTAATTCAATAAATGGTTACCCTTACTGGACCTCTAGGGAGAACAGTTGAGAGCTGATGGAGCAATCCAGTAAGATTTCTCCTGTAGTAACACTGGACCAATTAGGGATTACCCTTTTTGGACCTTTACTAAGATGAACAGTTTGGAACTGGTATAGTGTGCAGCATTTTTGATGGAGCTTCTTTGTGTGATCTGCAGCCATTTAGGGCAATATTTTAACCCAAGACAATATGTTTTCTTTCCAGGCCATCCAGGCGATTTCCTATATCTCAATCAAGGTGAGAATCCTTATATAGATGGTGTTGATGATTCTGAACAGTTTGAAGAAACTTGTGAAGCTTTTGACTTGCTGGGAGTTCATCAAGATGAACAGACTAAAATATTTCAAGTACTTGCTGCCATCTTGCACTTGGGGAATATCAACATTGGAGAAGATGATGGACGTGAGAGCACTTATATAAATGTAAGTAGGGGTAGTGTTGTGTTTCTGGTCTGTTTAACACAGGTGGATGGTGATGATGATGATGGTAATGATGACGATTGTGATGATGGTAATTGTGATGGTAGTTGTGATGGTGGTAGTTGTGATGGTGGTAGTAGTGATTACAGTATGATGATAGTGGTTGTGACATGGCATAGTGATGATGGTGGTGGTAGTGGTGATGACTGTGGTGGTTTACCAATGTTTAATATTTGTTTTCTCGCCTCTAGAATGATGACTTCCATTTGGCTGTTGCTGCTTTTCTTCTTGGCATTGACAAAGCTCAGTTTCAGAAATGGCTTTGCTTTAGGAAAATTGTTGCACATAGAGAAATTGTGATTGGAAATCTTAACTTGCAACAAGTACGTTTGTCATAATTGATCTCCAAGCACTGGGCAAACTAGCAAAAATTGTGGAGGACTATCAGATAATTACATGTATTTTCATTCTTCAATGTTCAATCTTCTCTGGTCAAAATTATGTATACTTTTGTTATTATTGTTTTAGGCAACGGTGGCAAAAGAAGCTCTTTCAAAGCATATGTATGCACAAATATTTAACTTTATTGTTGCAAGTATGAACAAAGCTTTGATGCCCTCAGATCACAATAAGGTTCACTCGTTTATTGGAGTACTAGATATATATGGGTAAGCAAGTAATTTTGTTTGGAATAGTACACAGTTGCCCCTTTCTAATATGGACTTCTCTCTAATACGGACCCTTCTCTAATATGGACACTTCTCTAATACAAACACATCTCGAATATGGACACCTCTCTCTAATATGGACACTTCTCTAATCCCGACACCTCTCTTTAATATGGGACATCTCTCTAATATGGATACCTCTCTCTAATATGGACACCTCTCTCTAATATGGACACCTCTCTCTAATATGGATACCTCTCTCTAATATGGACACCTCTCTCTAATATGGACACCTCTCTCTAATATGGACACCTCTCTCTAATATGGACACCTCTCTCTAATATGGATACCTCTCTCTAATATGGACACCTCTCTCTAATATGGATACCTCTCTCTAATATGGATACCTCTCTCTAATATGGATACCTCTCTCATATGGACACCTCTCTATTACCGACACCTCTCTCTAATACGGAACATCTCTCTAATACATGTATAGATCCTAGTGTACAATTACACATCTTTTTTAGTTTTGAAACATTCGAGGTGAACAGTTTTGAACAATTTTGCATCAACTACGCAAACGAGAAGCTGCAACAGCAATTTACTATGGTAAGAACATAATAATAGAGTTGTCATGTACTGCGGTTTCCTCCTGAAATAACACTGGACCTCTAAGGAGAACAGTTTAGAAGTGATAGAACTATCCAGTATTAATATAATTGGTTGAGTCTTGGTTGTCTTTGTTTTCCAGCATGTGTTTAAGTTGGAACAAGAAGAGTATGTACGTGAAGAAATTGACTGGTCATTTATCAAATATTACGATAATCAGCCCTGTATCGATCTTATTGAAGGAAAACTTGGCATCTTGGATCTTCTTGACGAGGAATGCAAGGTATGTGATTAGCTAAAGTAATTATTAACATGCAGGTAGGTTAGGTCCAAAGGTAATGACGCATGTCTTTTCGTGGGTTAAGCGTTATGAGGCAACAGATGGCGAGTTACAACTTTAGAACTGTTGACAACAATTTTGTGTCTGAATACATTTAGTTAACGAAAGGCTCGGACGAAAACTGGACACGTAAACTGTATCAAGAACATATAAAGAAGAAACCAAACGTCCACTTTAAGAAACCTCGCATGTCAGAAATGGCATTCCTAGTTGTACATTTCGCTGACACTGTGACGTACGAGAGTGAAGGTTTCTTGGAGAAGAATAGAGACAGTGTGAACGAGGAACATATTTTACTTCTTAAAGCTAGTGAGGTGAGAAAATAGAGGTGTACTTCGTTGTCTTATTGTTTCATAAAGTAGATTTTCAGGGGAGCAAGGATCCCCCCCCCCGTTCTTTCCTCGTCGTCCTTATCTTCTTCTGTGCAAAGGAAGTACAAGTGGAAACCGGAGTACCCAAAGAAAACCTTCGGTGTTAAACTACTTTATTTATACTGGATAGTTCTGTCAGTTCTGAACTGTTCCTCTTAGAGGTTCAGTAAATGCTTCCAACAGTAGAAAACTGGAGTACCCGGAGAAAACCTGTGGTGTTTGGTAGAGTCAAACTGGAATCATAATCAGACAAGTGCATACTGAAGGTGCACAGCCACCAACCAAATGCTCATTCGTAAGCATTGCCATTGATTTCATTTTTAGAACAGTTTCGTTGGAGAATTGTTCGAGGAACAAAAAGCGGCTGTTCCAGCACAACGGAGGCGCGCGCATTCTAAAGCAGCTCCTACCTCATCGGCAGCAAAGAAGACTGTGGGCTCACAGGTAGAATATGATATAATTTCATACACTGCTCATTATTCATAACTCGTGCTTGTATGCATTATTTTTAATTGGAATGCTGAACAAATCATAAGAAAATATGCTTTACCTACCAATTTCATAATAACTAAAGTATCTTATTATTTCCCTTCTTAGTTTCGTGATTCACTAACCAAACTGATGGAGACCCTCAACTCTACCACACCTCATTACGTTCGTTGTATAAAACCAAATGACGAGAAGAAAGCGTTTACATTTGAACCAAAACGAGCAATGCAACAGCTACGAGCTTGCGGTGTTTTGGAAACGATCAAAATCAGTGCAGCAGGTTACCCGTCAAGATGGTCGCATATGGATTTCTTTTATCGATATCGAATGTTAGTAAAGTGGAGCATGATTAAAAAGAATGATCTTAGATTGAGCTGTGAAAATATTTTAAATACTTTGTTAAATGTAAGTGATTGGATTATCTCAAACTAAACTGACTTTCTTAGACTGGATACTGTAGCTCTATCAGTTCTAAACTGTTCTCTCCTGTGGTTCAATAGTGGTCATCTCTTATTGGCCAGTGTTACTACAGAAGGAATCGGAGTACCTGGAGAAAACCTTTGGTGCTTGGTAGAATAAAAATGACAGCACTTCTCCCAGGCGACTTAAACGAATATGCAACCCTTTCTCTCAATTTAGGATCCGGACAAGTATCAGTTTGGTAAAACTAAAATATTCTTCAGAGCTGGCCAGGTTAGACAATGTTTTTATCTGCGACTGTTCATACTTAGATGAAAACAACTGCAATTACATTGTACATTACTTTTGTTTCTCATTAAGGTGGCATACCTGGAGAAACTGAGGGGAGACAAGATGTTTGAAAGTTGTGTTATCATTCAGAAGACTGTTCGTTGTTGGCAAGTTAAAAAACAATATGTGAAGATGAGGAACGCAGCTATTGTTCTGCAGGCCTGGGCACGAGGCCATCAAGCGCGAAGGTAAAGTGTACTACAATGTACTGTAATGTACTACAATGTACTACAATGTACTACAATGTACTATAATGTAGGTATGGGGGAATGTTGGTATCACAGTGGTTAGTACATGTGTCTTTCACCTCTGTGACCGAGGTTCGATTCCTGCAATATGTAATTGTCTGATTATAATTTCACCTCAGCCACATGTGAGAAGAGTGCTTCCAGTTTGACTCTACCAAACACCACAGGTTTTCTCCAGGTACTCCAGCTTCCTCCAGGTACTGCAGCTTTCTCCTGTAGTAACACTGGAAAGAATGACCTGTACTTGTAGGAAGAACAGCTAAGGAATGATCATATATTTTAGACTTGCTCATCATCTCCGTCGTACGAAGGCAGCTATCACCTTACAAACCAACTGGCGATGTCACAGGGCTCGAAGTCACTACCTGCGCCTGCTGTATGCTGCGCTGGTCATTCAGTCCCAGTACCGTGGCAGACAGGCGCGGTTGTTGAAGAAACGATTACTGTACGAAGCTAAGGCGATCGTGCTTCAGCGGGCTGTGCGGGCATTCCTCGGTCGTCGTTCGTTTATCGCCATACGTAAGAAGGTTATATTGTTACAGTGTTGTGTGAGGAGACTTATTGCCCAGAGGGAACATAAGAAACTTAAGGTACGTTTTGGAATGCGACCTCTCTCACGTGGAGGAATGCGACCTCTCTCACGTGGAGGAATGCGACCTCTCTCACGTGGAGGAATGCGACCTCTCTCACGTGGAGGAATGCGACCTCTCACGTGGAGGAATGCGACCTCTCTCACGTGGAGGAATGCGACCTCTCTCACGTGGAGGAATGCGACCTCTCACGTGGAGGAATGCGACCTCTCACGTGGAGGAATGCGACCTCTCTCACGTGGAGGAATGCGACCTCTCTCACGTGGAGGAATGCGACCTCTCACGTGGAGGAATGCGACCTCTCACGTGGAGGAATGCGACCTCTCTCACGTGGAGGAATGCGACCTCTCTCACGTGGAGGAATGCGACCTCTCTCACGTGGAGGAATGCGACCTCTCACGTGGAGGAATGCAACCTCTCTCACGTGGAGGAATGCGACCTCTCTCACGTGGAGGAATACGACCTCTCTCACGTGGAGGAATGCGACCTCTCACGTGGAGGAATGCGACCTCTCACGTGGAGGAATGCGACCTCTCTCACGTGGAGGAATGCGACCTCTCACGTGGAGGAATGCGACCTCTCACGTGGAGGAATGCGACCTCTCTCACGTGGAGGAATGCGACCTCTCTCACGTGGAGGAATGCGACCTTTCACTTTTCCATTTCACTTTACTTACTTTGTAGTATGTCCCGCCCTCGGCTAGTTTTGCTTCTAAATATTTGCACCCTTTTTGTCTAGATTGAAGCAAGATCTGTGGAACATTACAAAAATCTCAATCGTGGAATGGAAAATAAGATTATTTCTTTACAACAGAGGCTTACTAGTGAGGTACGAAGTATTGTTCACTCTAATGACATTTCTCAAGAAAGCGATAGATCCAAATAATCGGTAACTGGATGGAGTGAAGAACAGTGGGATTTCCAAAACAATGAAAAGACAATGGATCATTCCGATCACTGAAAAGGACGCATTTTGCACCGAATGGAGACTCGCCTGACCGTAACTGATTTTCCCACTTTTGTCTCTTCGTATTTTTAGATTCGTAAAAACGAAGAGCTAAGTACAAAACTACAAGAGATTGGTGACCTCAGACTCGAACTAGACGCCGCTAAGATCTGGAAGACAGATTACCAGACAGCGAGTGCCACAATTGTTGAATACGAGAAAGTTATAAGTGAACTGAAACAACAGCTGGTTCAAGTAACGACTGAAAAAGATGAAATACTCCAGAAAGCGAATGAAGAGAAAGAAGCGATTGAAGAGGTATGAGACAGAAAATTGCCTGTAGGTTTTGTGTCCACAGTAATCTTGCCTTCATGAAAGTACATTCCTTGTGCTGTACTGTAGAGTAGGCTGCCTTGGTTTGTGTCTGATTTCACAAACCCTATACGGTTATATTTATAACACTAGACAATGTAAAATACCTTTATTTAATAACTTCTTAAACGTGGGGGTCCAGTGTAGTATACTTCAATACTGTTGTGATTTTATAGAGGGGGTGCTAAGCGGGCTTTGGTCATCAAGCAGGGCGTGGTCGGCGACCGAGGAAGGGTGAATCACCACTGAGAACCCCCTACAGGGTTATGGGAGTTATCTTGTCAGAAATGTTTGAAAAATACGATGGCCTAGATGGTAAAAAAGGCCCATCAATGGCCCAATATTATGTTTTTATTTGATAAATGCCCTGTCAAATTCAAAATTTGGATTCGATATGGGAATTGGCACCCATCCTGCACCCCCCTTGGCCAAGGCTAGGAGGGGTGCGCACCCCCCTGCACCCCCCAGTAAATCCACCCCTGATTACTTCACCTTGTAAAGGTAAATGCTTTGAATGCCAAGGTCTCTGTTACAAAACTGAGGCTTTACAGTCAGCGTGACGTTATTCCTTTATTTCTTCTAATGTTATAATTAAGGAGAGTGAAGTGTTACGTTGGGAAATCGCAAAGTTGAAGGAAGATTTAAAGAATCTGGAGGAGAAAGACGAAAAGAGTGCCAAGGACAAACAAGGTCTGAACAAATGTTTTCAACATATTTATACTGGATAGCTCTATCAGTTCTAAACCGTTCTCTGTGGAGGTCCAATAAGCGTCATCCCTTGTTGGTTCAGTGTTACTACAGGAAGAAACCTAAACTAAACTAACTTTATTTATACAGGATAGCTCTATCAGTTCTAAACCGTTCACTGTGGAGGTCAATCCCTTGTTGGTCCAGTGAAGTCCAGTGTTAAATCACTCTTCTTGCATAGGACTGAGGGGACATTATAATCAGACAAATAAAAAATCAATCCCGTAACCACTGTCCCACGAACAGCCATGTTGTAGTGTTGACCCAATTTATGTTCTGGTCATCTTACCTTAACATTAGCTAATTAATAAGCTTTTTGATTGGTCAGTGAATTAGTTAATTAATCTTTAATTGGGTATTTTGTGTGTATGTAGATGAAATGCGTGCGCAGTTTGATGTTGAAAAGAATCAACTGCTGGCTGAGATCGAGGCAGAGAGATCACATCATCAACGTATCTTAAAAGACTACAACAGATTACAACAGAGATATGAAAATCTTCAGGATGAAGTGGAAATACTTCAGAGTCCAACTGTGAGTCCAAACAAAGACCAGATCACAGGTTAGTTCACAAGGAAAAGAATTAAATCAAATTGAACGTGTATAGCGTATCTCTATAGATAGATAGATGATATAGATAGATAGTTTATTTACTAAACATTGCAGCCAAAGGCTGAATTAAGTGAAGTTTACAATGAATTAAAATACAAAATTAGAGTACATATATATAATCTAAATATGAATTAGCCAATAAAACAAGGTATGTACAACTTAGATTGGTTATTTACAAGTTAAAAACGTTAAAATTATGCTTTAAATGCATTAGATATAATAAAACTGTTCTTAAAACGGTCCGTACTAACTTTAGGCAGTGTAAATTTAGATTTATTTCTTAAGTTTACCGATATACTATTAACAGCAGGCAATAGTTTATGCAGTTTATGGGTGTCATCATTCGAAATTTGTTGAAAAGGTTTATCAGTGATCTGTTGGCGTCGTTGAACTAGAGGGATCAATCCTGCAGTTGAAATTGCTTCATCATATGATTTTGAAGGATAGATTATGTGTATAGCTCTCCCTTGAATTATTTCGAGAACCTTCGATAGATATCTGGGAAGGCTGTCATGAAACACAGGACAAGCATACTCGACCAGTGATCTTATTCAAAGATCTTTGGTTATCAACTCAGTACTTGCTTTAGTACTTACTGTATATTCGTCTATTTAGTGCAAAATGTCGAGAACGGCTCAAGAACCAAAATCACAAGAACCAAACAAGAAGAAGCTCTTATCGCCGAGCTTAAGCAACGTATTAAGGATCTGGAAACGAATTCAGGATCAACCAATGAAATTCCAGCAATAGAACTCTCACCCACTCATACGGACAACGATCTGGTACTGAATGACAGCCCCACGAAAAGAGTCATTCATACAACAGATATCCAATCTTTAACAAAAGAAAACAATAAACTGAACAGCGAGTTAAATATTTTCCGTGAAATTGTGAAGAAACGTGATTCGGTATCAGAAAAAGACGTGAACGATTCAATTCTTGCTTTAAAAGACGATAAAATAAGTAAACTTACTAAAGAGAGGAACTCGTATAAACAAGAATATCAAAAATTTCGCTCAGAGCTTATTCGGTTTGCATCGGTATCAAAGGATTTAGCCGAAGTTGAAAATAAGATGAAGCGTAATCCTGATATAAATGCATATATTCTCCAAGCCAGTGCATTGAAACAAGCAAACGAGGTTTTGCAACGAGAATTGCAGGATTTATTGGTTAAAGAAACGGATATGCAAAGTGCTCATGAGAATTTATGGAATGAACTTGCAAAGTTGAAAATTGAGAAGGTATGTTGAAGACATGGATGGTGGGTTAAGCCTGCTTCACATGTGTGAGCAACCTCGTAGATAAGTATAAACATAAGAATAGGCAAAACGCAAAACAAAGAGATGCAGTAGGGTCTGTGACGCAATCTTCGACGTAAGCATAAGCATAAGAACAGCTTCTATTTTTTTTCTTTATTTAGCTTCGCCAACTAGGGCAGGGTCACCACAACAGCATATGCCAATTACTGTGGGCCCTTTTTACCTAACCCACCCTGTCAACTTTCCCTGTGGGAGGAAACCGGAGTACCCGGAGAAAACGCACGACTTTCGGCAGAGCGTTGACTTTACTCTTTTCACTTGAGGACTGGGTTCGAGTCGCACTGAGACTTGAACCCGCCACCTTGGAGGTGAAAGGCAAGTGCGCTAACCACTTCGCCACCGAAGCCCCATTACTTCGGCCCAGTACCCCCGTACTAACGTACGGTCACAGAATAGGAAATGACCAGAAGGGCCACTCAGCAGTGCAACGTGACCCCCCATTTTTATGCAGTTTTCTGGCCAGAATAATGGCGGACCAGCCAGTTCAGCGTGTTTATTGGCCAGAAAATACAATTGACTGGCTAGAATAATGGTAATGAACATGCGTAATGCGACATGCGCAGCGTCAAAAACTTGAAAGGTTCCGCCTCAAGTGGCCCTTCTAGTCATTTCCTATTCTATGGTACGGTTAAACGGGTACGTAAATCCGTTTGAATCCGTTTTTTCACACGGGAATCGTACGGTTAGCTGTTCTCGGATTCGTCCTGTTCAGGGGTTAAAAAATGCCTGAGAAATGCCGTACGAGGTCGTACGCTCTATAACTAAGTTGGCGTACGGTTTATTGATGTTGACGTACGATTTTCTGAACTATAGTTTTACCCATGTTCTCTGTTGTATATATTTCCTGTTTGTTAGAAATAGAAAATTGTAGGCTAATACAAAGGAGCTGTAGTAAGTGTACGTTATCGTACGTTTCCTTAGATACTTGACGTACGCCAATCATTTTTCGGCGTACAATCGTACGTCCGTACGCCTATTTTTTAACCCCTGCTGTTCCATGCGTCCCGCGTATGAACTGGAAAGGCGAAATCGTGAAAATTTGAGTACAGTTTCAAATTCATCTTGTTCTATATGAACGGCGAAACATTAGAAAAGAATGCAAGCCTTAGAGATTTCTTTTGCATTCCCACTAACCTCATTAACTCACTCGTGTGAACCACAGGCTTTTGTGTACATATCATGTATACATTAATGTTTTCATATGTTCCGTATATGCTTACATGGTATTTTCTTGCTTTAGTTTTCTGTATTATTGCACTGTTAATGTTCGAAGCTGATAGATAGATAATTTATTAAGTTAAAACATTGCAGCATCAGTGCTGAATTGTGCATAAACTTTACAGAAAATTAGATAATTAGAAATACAACTATAATTTAGATCCTAAGATTAAGATACAATATATATACAGCTAAAAATTGTTCATTTTAAAAGTGTTTTTAAAAGAGTTACTAAGTATTTGTCTTGCATATGGCTACATTAAATTTGCGTCTGTTTCGAAGATTAACAAGAGATCTATTTGGTTCAGGCAGTAATTTATATAGTTTGTGATTAGGGTCACAACATATTTCTTCAAAGAGCTTTGTTGTTAGGGCCGGTGTCTCTACGGTCATATAAGGATGGTAGGTCACACATTTCAAGTGCATCTGCATAACTAGCGAAAGGGTAAACAATTCGCAGCGCACGTTTCTGTATTCTTTCCAATTCAATCGAAAGGTACTTAGACAGGCCTTCGTGGAAGCATGTTGTCTCATTAAATTTTTACATATTTAGATACAACATGGAGAAAATCATTCAATCACTGCTGATGTTCAATCAGAAATATCCCGACTGGTGGAGGAAAATTTGGTAAGATTTTATTAATCCCATTTTTAGAAAGTCTAATGTGAATTGACCTCTTGATCGTGAAAAAGTTCCATTGCGGAAACGGACTTTCCTATAAAAGGGACAAATATATACATGGAAGTGTTACTGGAGTTTTCAAAGGAATGTTTTCGTTTTTAGGATTTAAAGGAACAAATGGAGAAACTCGAAGAACGATTAAAAAATCAACAACAAAACACTCAAGCTAAATACGAACACGAAAATTTCCGCAAGAGAGCAACCTCATGGAATAAAGGTAAAATAAAGTCAATTTGAACATAAAGAGCTCTTTGTTCAT
Organism: Trachythela sp. YZ-2020; assembly: GCA_016169945.1. Classification (NCBI taxonomy): domain Eukaryota; kingdom Metazoa; phylum Cnidaria; class Anthozoa; order Malacalcyonacea; family Clavulariidae; genus Trachythela; species Trachythela sp. YZ-2020. The sequence continues at coordinate 263,343 of JADLSH010000023.1, read as the reverse complement.
AAATTTTGCCAGAAACAACGGTAATTTGTTGCTAAAGAACGAGAATAACACTAATGTCTCCAACTGTTTTACTGAGAAATATTTAATATAATTACGTCTTTACCCTGGTTCTGGACTTCTGGCAGTTGAAATTCCCAGATTGTTTATTGTGCACAACGAGTAAGAGACATAGGAGATTTAGTTCATTGGTCTTCATGCAGTATTCCCTTCCATGTTTTCTTTGTTAATCGTCAACCTAATAGCTTTAGTAAAGATATGTTAGAGATAATATTTAAGTACCAAGTTGCAGCTCTCTTATAACTACTTTCTATTCGCGTTATATTCACAGCCGAAGCAGAGTTAAGAAGACGAACAAGCTCTGGTCACAGAAGTTCGCTGGATCCTATCGCTGGCAGAGTGGTTAGTATTAAAGTCATTCAACATTCTTGATGATTTCGATAGTTCGCTGTCATTCGGAGCATATCGCGAGACATGTAGGTTATTTTTGTCTTACTTTAATATAGATGATGAACTTCGCTGGCTTGTTGCGAAAGAATCCCAAGGATTCGGTAAGCTTTACCTAAATATTATGTAGAATGTAGACATTCGTTTCTGTAGTTTCAAGCGCAAAAATAGTTCAGATTACCGGCCACAGCCAATATTTGTCGTAATTGACCAATTTACTTAGAAGTATAATTTACTATACTTTAAATTTTTCTGATACAAATGTTTCTGGGTTGCCCACCTTCGGGAAACATGGCTAGGAATTTAGGAAACATTGTTTCCTGGTTTGCTCAGAGCTTCACACGAATTTCTTTCGCTAGGGTGACACTTCAGTTCACGAAGAAGGCAAGAAACGAGGAATGATAGAATTTGCAATCTCTGATGTTGATCTGATTGTAAAACAACTTATTCATGACTTATCGCCTGGTCAGATCTCAGACCAGATTCCAGGACTTCCCGCGCACCTGCTGTTCATGTGCGTACGTTACTGTGATCACGTGAACGATGATGAAAAGTTACAGACCTTGCTGACGTCAGCTATCAGTGCTATAGGAATCGTTACCAAGGTAACCGAGGACTACCGCCAATTTACCTTTTTACAATTCTAATGCCTGTATTCTAACAGCTCACTCACACTCAAAGAGTGGAGTTTCAATCTGAGCTTCCCTTGAGTGTCAGTGCTATTTTTGAATAGCTGGAGGGTTAGTGCCGTACCATACTATGTGAGTACTCACCCTCCAGCTATTCAAAAATAGCACTGACACTCAAGGGAAGCTCAGATTGAACATCCACTCTTTAAGTGTGAGTGTGAGTGAGCTTTTAGATTCTGCAATATTCACCAATCAATATTGTGACCGAGATATTTTCATGTTTGTAGAAATCTCCAAGTGATTTAGATTTATTAGTTTTCTGGCTGTCGAATACTTGTCGTCTTTTACATGATTTGAAGCAGTACAGTGGGGAAAAGGTATAAATGTATTTGCATGGAACATTTAAGAACTGGATCATAGTTTAAGTCCAAGCTATCCTTGTCTGAATTATCATTCTTACTTTTCCTCAAGGCATTTCAGACACACAATACACCGGAACAAAATGAACATTGTTTGAAGAATTTTGATCTCACAGAATATCGACAGTTGTTGGATGATCTTGCTGTTCATATCTATAACGATATTTTTACTGCGATTAACGAGTACATCCAAGGATATATTGGTATGTGATGGTAGTGATGATGATTGAAGTGGTGGTGATGATGATGGTGATGATGGATTGATGGTGGTGATGATGGTGATGATGGTGATGATGGTGGTGGTAGTGATGATGATGGTAATTGTGGTGATGGTGGTTGTTATAGTGGTGGTGGCGATGGGGATGGTAGTGGTGATGATGGTGATAGTGATGATGATGATTATGGTGACGGTGATGGAGAACGTTGATGATGATCATTGAGAAAATATTGGTGATTGTGATTAACGTGTGACATTGTCTTTCAGTGCCAGGCATACTGGAGTTTGAATCGATTCCTGCAGTTTCCAGTTGTAAACCGTTTGGCAGGACAAATATGCGACAGCGAACACGCAGCAGCAATGAAGATATTACTGTAAAGACAATCACGAAATACGTAAGTCGTCGATGTACATTTACCATTGGTCCATTGCTCATGTATTTTTCACATATTTCCCTTTCTTCATGTACCATTTTTCTTCATTTTCAGTTATCTTATGTGTTGGCAATATTGAATACACATTGTGTAGATCCAGACATCATTAAGCAAGTCTTTAGACAGGTGCGTGAAGTTTGGATTTTCGAAGAGACATTCGCCATGTTGGATAAAACTTGAATTGCAAACAATCAAAATTATTTCAAACTCATCCAACATGGCGGTTGTCGTCTACACCAAGAATTCCAAGACAAATTAACAATTGATTCTATTTGAACACAGATCTTTCATTTTATTGGTGCCTCTATGTTAAACAATATTCTCCTTCGTAAAGATATGTGTCATTGGTCGCGAGGTATGCAAATTAGGTAAGAATACAATAAATTTTATTTATACTGGATAGCTCTATCAGTTCTAAATTGTTCTGCTTAAAGATCCAGTTAGTTCCATCCCTTATCCGTTCACTGTTACTACAGCAGGATATCGGAGTACCAGAAGAAAACCTGCTGTGTTTTGTAGAGTCAAACTGGAAGCACTCTTCTCACATGCGACTGAGGTGAAATTATAATCAGACAACTACATATTGCATGAATCAAACCCTTGTTGCAGAGCTGAAAGGCATATATATTTGTAGGACCTTTGTGAAAATCACTTTAGTGACAAAGTTTTCCTCATTAAAGATTATTATTATTATACTCTGCCACCAACACCCCTTATTTCGTTAAGGTTTAATTTGAGTGTATTAGAAGACTGGGTGCGAATTAACCAACTGGACAGCGGTAATATATTGGAAGGACTAAAATGTATTATCCAAGCTACTCAATTACTTCAAGTAAGCAAGAGTACACTGGATGATGTGGACGCAATTTGTGAAGTCTGCAGTTCTCTGAATACTTTGCAGGTAGAGTAGAGTCACTAACTTTATTGACACTCGATAACTTTATCAGTTCTTATCTGTTCTCCCTAGAGGTCCAGTAAGGACCATGCCTGATCCCTTATTGGTCCAGTTTTAGTAGAGGAAGAAACCAAAACCAAACTCTATTTTAGTATATACTGGATAGCTCTATCAGTTCTTGTCTTCCTAGAGGTCCAGTAAGGGCCATCCTTTATTGATCCAGTGTTACCACAGGAGGAAACCTAAACTAAACTAACTTTATTTATACTGGATAGCTCTATCAGTTCTAAACTGTTCTCCCTAGAGGTCCGGTGAGGGTCATTCCTTATTGATCCAGTGTTACCACAGGAGGAAACCTAAACTAAAGTAACTTTATTTATACTGGATAGATCTATCAGTTCTAAACTGTTCTCCCTAGAGGTCCAGTAAGGGCCATCCCTTAATGATCCAGTGTTACCACAGGGAGAAACGGGAGTACCTGGAGAAAACTTGCAGTGTTTCGTAGAGTCAACCTGGAAGCATCCTTCTCACATGCGACTGAGGCAAAATTATAGTCAGACAACTGAATGAGAGGTGAAATGTACACGGACTAACAACTGTATCACCAAAAGCACAAGAAAAATGTGAGATGAAAAATGTGAGATGAAAAATGTGAGATGAAAAATGTGAGATGTTTCTGAGACACTTCGTTTTTTCAGGTCCAAAAGATACTCAGTATGTACACGCCATCAAACGAACGCGAAGCCAGAGTTCCAGCTACGGTAATCCGTGCAGTCGTAAAGAGGGCTCACAATGAAACTGACCCAATGTATTTAATGGTAGACGCCAACAAGACGTATTCTGTGTCCTTTACTTTCACAGCGTCCGCTGTTTCGTTAGAAAATGTAACTATTCCAGATTCCGTAAATAGCAATTCTTTTAAAGTGATTTAATGAAGTGTACTCTGTCGTAAGGCTTTGGCGATAGAGATGAGGTGTGGTATCGATGTAGGTGACATATTGGTAGGTTACAGTAAGCGTTGCCATGGTAGCAGATCGTGGTCAACTTCAGATAGGTTGACAGTTATAGGAGGAAGAAAATCTCTGTTCAATCTATTTGCCACCAAATACAAGATTACTACATAATTATAATGAAAAGAACTAGCACTATTTTCTTGCTCTGATAACTGCGGGTTAACCACCATCTGCTGCACGATAGTGCTTAGTGAAACCCACCCCACCATATATTGTGCAAAATTATCCTGGAAAGGTGAATCTAAGACCTTGCCAAAATATACAAAACTATACAATCATTTCAATGCTAGACATTTATACAAAAATATTAAAACTGGGGGAACAAACTATAGGATAATAATAAGATGATTTACAGAGTACAAAAGATTATCACTAAAACAACATCGCTTATTTTTTGTACAGAATTTGATAGAACATTTGTAAAAATAATAATTAATTGATTTAATACAAATTAGAATTGTGATAATTTATAAAAGAATAATTAATAAATTAAATAGAGAATATGAATTCAAAAGTTTAAAGATTTGCAACGGTTCTACTTTTGTACGGTTCTACTTTTCATTCGAAACGTACTACTTTTCATTTGAACTTTCATGTTGGTCAAGAGAATTTGACAGATTTTAACCTCACTCTGATTGGCTGAGCAAATTGAAACCTTCAAATTCTCTTTACAAGATTGCAATTTTATGTGATAATGGCAATGTTTTTATCTGTGAAGCACCATCGTTTGCATAATCCAGTTAAAATTTAGATCAGATTTTAGATAGAAAAACATAGACTCCCCCCGGAATGGACAAAGTGTTACATATCAAGTGAAAGCTATCTGATGGCTATCAGGGGGGAGAGCCAAACAAAATTTCAAAAGTCACCTTTCACAAAATTCAAGATGGTGGTTCTAAAAGGAGTCCCACGTATTTTGTCGCCTCAATTGCTTTTTGCAATGTCTCGTATGGGTCATGGCGACGAACTGGGTAAGTATTTAAAACATTAAATGATACTTTCGACTTTAGAATGTACAAGGGTTTATATAATACTATAATTTTTCCACACGTGCCAATTTTCCCCCAAAGTTGGCCAATAATTGGAGTGTTTTGTCAGTTTTGATATGAAATTGCTCTTGTTCATGCAGTTTAAAGTGTTTGCAAGTAGTTTTCACATTTTTTTAACAGTTTTGGCGGATGCAAATTTTCCATCCAGTTCAGTCTGCAACAGTGGTCCTGAAGAGATCAGAGCTGATGGTATAGAATCATTTTTCACTTTATAAATAATAGAATACTTTACCATGACATACCATGCCATGCTGACCATGCAGTACCATACCATACGGCACCATGCCATACCATACTGCACTATACCACACCATACCATACCCCACCATACCATACTGTACAGTAGCATACCATACCACACCCTACCATACAGTACCATACTGCACCATACCATACAGTAGCATAACATACGACACCACACCATACCATACTGCACCATACCACACCATCCCAAATATTAGCGTAAATATTTTCTTCAACATTAAGGTCATGGTATTCCAGAGTTACTTGAAGCAATCTTGAAGTTTTTTCCTTTGGACACCTATGTTCAAGCACCTGTAAGTCAGCTTGACTCGGCCATTACATAAACTATCTTTGTTGTTATTATTGAATACCTACACTGTACTCCCATGTTTTAGAAATTACCAAACTAATCCAGTTGTATAATTTCAACATTTAAGGCTCTCTTGATGCAAGTAACACCAATTGATGTTGAGAAAGGAATGAAATCTCCAGCAATTTGGGATGAGTACAAGAAAATATTAAACAAAGCTGAAGGACATGAGGTACATGAAGTTTTTCATTCGCAAATGAAACCAACGATGACCTCAATGAAAAGACTATAAAGGGAAAGTTGGCCCCCGCACAGTCCACCCCCAACACACTCACAGTTTACCTCCCAGAATTAGGGTTAGAATTAGGATTAAGGGTTAGGATTAGAGTTAGGATGAGATTAGAGCTATTTAAATTAAGATCATAAATATGGAAATTGGACCTCTAGATCTCAGTTGGAACTATTGAAAGATTTGCATTTTATGAACGAGCAAAGAAATCATTTGCAGTGGTAGCAACTGGGTAAGTTACGATGTATATTCATTTTTATTCAAATACAGAAATAACAAACGTAATTTATTCAACTACAATTATCTGTCCAAAGTTTCATCCTCCTAAAAATGTAATCTTCAATTTTCATGATTTTACATAATTTATGGTTTGAGAGGTGTTCCTCCTTTGCACCCTCTATGTTCATATTCTCTCTGAAGATTATTCTGAGAAACAAATGTGATTTCTCTGATGGCAGGTTTTGTGTTTCCCTTGTAGAGAGACAGCTTTGTATGGGAACATTATTCTTGTAAAAGGAGCTTTGCCACCTGAATAAGTCTGGAAAAATTACTTTGAATTACACCATTCTGCTAATTAGTAGAACAATAGTCAACACTACACACATCTTATAAATCTTTACACACGTCTTAATCTGATTGAACGAGTGAAATAGTTTTCAATCTTCAAGTTTGTGTTTCAATCTATTAAAGCCTAAACATCTCCACATTTTAGTTTGAAAATTAAATTTCACACCAGAAAAACATTCACTTTCAATCGTTTAACGATTGAAAATAGATGAAAATTTAATCTGGAAGATTGATATATCATTAGTTTGATTTAAGAGAATAAAATTGTAAAATGATATAATTTAAAGACGGTATCGCGTTGATGACTATTTTTTAATCATATTGCGACACTCTTACAGCACCAGTCAGTACCAGTCAGTCCCAGTGCACCAAGGTCATGTAGGTGAGCCTGGTTGGGGTTAGTACCACAACCTAGCTATATAATCTAACAAATAACCATCTGAATGATCTGGTAAATTATAAATAACATTACGACATTGGTAACCTGCACGTCTGGAAGCTTTCAGACTAACAGATCGAACGACCGGCCATAATATTCTCAGTTAAACTAAAAGTTACAGTGTTCTACACCATTGCATGATTGTGTAATTTGGAGGTTGGAAAATCATGGGAAAATAAGCAGAGGATTTCGTCATTTTGAGGCCTTTCGTCAGACTGGTCGATATGTCTAACTCGCTTCTCTCGTGCACCTCTAACTCGCTCCTCTAGAGCAGAAAGTCATCTCTAGATTGTTTTTGCGTAAATCATGACGAATAGCGCTTACGCAAAAACAATAAGAGATGACTTTCTGTATAGGTTAGTATTCTGTGGCACGGAAGACTCTGCAGAGGAGAGAGTTATTGCGGTATATTCGCGGTTTAGTCAAGGAGCCTTGAACCAATTTTACTCCAAATTATTCCCACACGTGGTGGGGATCTGTCAACAGACATTGTTTGCAGTGAAAATATTACACAACATTATGCAAACACCCAAACTCTCGAGCGCTTAATACAAGACGAAATCTAGAGCATTTATAGAAGCCTACCATCATCAAGCACCCAGATCGTCCACCATTTAAGTTAACAAGCGACAAGAAACGAAGATCAAGCAAAAGATATTCTCAAGGTATGCGCGAACTGCATTCTTGATTTATGCATGAAAAACTTGTATTCCTAGAAGTTATAGCTCGGTTATATATTTAGTAGATTTTGCTGTCGATTTATTAAAGTACTGAAATTTATAGCATTTTGCTCTGGCGTTATAGGAAAGTATTGGTTCCCAAAATTTAGTATAATTTCAGGGCTCAAAATAACGGCCGATAGGTCTCCGGTCAAAATGACCGGTCAGCTTGATTTTAGCTCGGTCAAAATCTGTTTTTGACCGGTCACTAATACGCATATACTAACAGTGAAACAAATCATAAGAATTTGTTCAGAGACATCGCTTTTATTGTTTCACAGTGACGTTCTAAACGCTCAAGACGTTAGCAATCACCGTGTATTTAGGTGAATAGGCAACGTTATCAGTGTTACTGTAGTGCTTTCGGGGAAATCTTTATCATAAGGATTTAAAATTCTAGCGGAAGGCATGAAAATGTGGCCGGTCAAAATGACCGGCGAGGTTTAAAAGTGACCGGTCAACAGGCATTTTTGGCCGGTCATCGGCCGTTGACCGGCCGTTATTTTGAGCCCTGAATTTACGCTGAAATCATCCTATAAAGAAAGAAATGCTTGTTCTTATGCCAAAGCTTATATTCAATGTTATATTTTTTAGAAAGGCCGTAAATAAGCATGTTCGAAATTCCACATTTGAAAGAAATGATTCGTCTTGGACGACCAAAATTCTTAATGTACAGTAACGTTATCTATACAGTGGGTGTTGCTGCTGCTTACAAGACAAACCCTGAATCAACATTTCATCTCTGGTCATATATCTGGATATGTCTCTTGGTTCATGCTATACACGGAATGACGCATTACTTTAACGAGTTTTACGACTACGAGGCTGATTGCGCTAACAAGAACCCAAGCCCCTGGACTGGAGGTTCGCGCGTTTTAGTAGAAGGAAAAGTCAAACCTGAAGTGGCATTATATATAGCAAGAGTGATTGCTTTGATAGTCATAACCAATGTGGTTATTTGTTATGCCATAACTGGTAATATACCATTGTGTATCACTATATTACTTGCGGTTATTCTTGGACACGGTTACAGTGCCTGGCCACTAAAGACGTCGCGTAGAGGACTGGGAGAAGTCACCGTGTGTCTTGTTTTGAATGTGTTCGCGCCGTTGGCTGGGTACCAGTCTCTTGATCCAGGCTCGCCCCTCGGTTGTGCTTTACTGTGGCCAATACTACTCTCCTTGCTACCAATACAATATGTGAGAATCATGGTTATGAATATGGCTGATTATGAGGGTGATAAAATCGCAGGTGACTGTTATAGAGATACTAGTATGTTATTTTAGTTAACCAGTCTGAGGTACGTTTTCTCCAGGTACTTTAGTTAAACCAAACTAAACCAAAAACAGATAGTCCTTATTGTACCTCTAGGGAGAACAGTAGAACTGATAGAGCTATCCAGTACAAGTTAAGTTAGTTTAGTTTAGTTTAGTTAAGCTTCCTCCTGTAGTAACACTGGATCAATAAGATATAATACATACTGACCAACAACATCAACACTGGATCAATAAGGGAAGACCCTTACTGGACCTCTAGGGGGAACAGTTTAGGACTGATAGAGCTATCCAGTATAAATAAAGTTAGTTTAGTTTAGGTTTCCTCTTGTATTTGATTATTTCTTTGTGTAATACTGCAGGAAAACGAACCCTTGTCGTGCGACTAGGAATGGACCTGGCATCCAAAGTTCATGGTGTTGGTATGGTGTTCGCCCACATCTTTCATGTTTGGTTGTTTTATGCTGGTAAAATTTCTAAACTCACTTTTCTACTCATGTTAATACCTGCATCTATTGGACTAAGACAGGTACATTTTCACGTTTGTTTTCTCACGTTGTTTGTGTCTAAGGCAAAAGTTGACTGGGTTTTTTTCCATTCATAAAGCGTAGTTTAGTCAAGGAGCGAAGTAATTTCGAAGCAGTCACGGTTTATCCATACATCGTACATAGTATATTATTAAGCAGGTTTTCATGTCAGTACAGTTTGTTAGGTCACAGGACCGCAGATGGTGGTCAACTTCTGAAATGTTGACATTTATAGGAGCAAGAGAGTTTAACCAAATCTCTCTTAATTCTATTCATTTGCCTCCAAATACAAGACTACTACATATAATGAAAAGATTTAACATGATTTTCTCACATGGTAACTGCCGTTTGACCACCATCTGCTGCTTAGTGAAACCGAGCAAGTCTTCTTTTATAATATAGTAGACTTGTCAAGCACGATAATTATATCTGGTTGTATCTTTATAGATCCGTAACGTCTTAATTCGTCCTTGGAAGTTTGATAATCCGTTCTGGAGTAGTCAACATAACATACTATCTATGGCAATGGCGCTGGCTTCCGTTCTACTCTCTGGTGGAAGACCACTGACTGGGAAATCGTGGGCTCTTGTTTTTCCACTGGTGTTGATATCTGTCTCGGTACCAGTACTCTTGATGAAGATTATTGACGCGGCCAAAGCTCAGGAGGCCAAAAGTACGACATCCAAGGAATTTAGTAATGAAAAAGACGAATAAAGTAACTTCAAGTCGCTTTAACCATCTAACATACATAGAAATTAGTATTTTGGCAAATAGCCGTTGTCATATACGCATGTAGCCATATTACTTGAAATAACCATTGTCCATTGTACATCGTACATAGTATAATAGAGACCTTTAGCATAGCGTAAATTTTTCAGACCGCGAACCACAAACCGCGGTTTCAGGTTAGCGGTTTGCCGTTAGACGTTTGGGCAGTTTGGTGCATTTAGCTTGACGTTTCATTCCTGCTTACCGCGTAATGAGTCCGCCATGTTTTGTTTACTTCCGCATGGCTATTCTCACTTGCTCGGTAATAATCGCCATAACTCTTGTAAAAGTTATAATCTAAGGATAAAAATTGCCATATATCAAGAAAAGAGGCCAAAGAACTTTGCTTTAGTAGTTAAACGTGTGTTTGTAAACTTTAAATAGTGTTAAAACGTTGCCGTATGTCACTTACCGCTAGAACACCTTCTTGCGGTTGAAACGTCAACGTCAAACGCCAAACGCGACCGCAACACCAGGGTCACGTGATATTTTGCGGTTTGCGGTTTGCGGTTTTTGCGAAAAACGCAATGCTAAAGGTCTCCATTATATATTATTATACTTCAAACTCTATTCTCGTTTCTGATTGGTCAAAAAGCCCCGGATAGTTCTCAATATCCGGCAGTTATATATAGCAAGAGTGATTTCTTTGATAGTCATAACCAATGTGGTCATTTGTTATGTCATATTAACTGGTAATATACCATTGTGTATCACCATATTACTTGCGGTTATTCTTGGACACGGTTACAGTGCCTGGCCGCTCGATCTTTCCCCCCGGAAAAGCGACATCCAAACCGAGAAACCGTGAACTCTGGAGAAACCTTAGCACGTCAAGAATATAGTGTGCCGCTGGGCAGCAATTACTGTGCACTTCATTCTGCGTGGTTTTCATTGCGATTCGACCATTCGTGTTCGTAGGAAAAATCGCAAAAGATTTCTCTTTGAGACTGTCTTTGTATATTTTGACATGACTTCGCAAGCGGTTGCTCTCGCAATAAACCATATGGTCCATATTTTTTATGCTATTAAAGGCGCGTATCCAACATTTTCAAGCAATTCATCCTTTAATGTGTTGTAACTTATTGTATGAAGATATTTACGAGTTTGAAGCACTTTTTTGTACGTCGGGAAAAATCGCAAAACACAGGCCACAGCATATGTGACGCGGTTTTTGCAATCTGAAACAAAGGTCAACAGCGAAGTGGACAGAAGAAATGCGTCTCACGCGTCACGCTTTTGCTTTAAAGTAATCGTTTGCAAAACTCGTTCATCTACAACTATCATAAAATGATGTGATGTTTTCATCTTCAAACAAAAATCGGGGTGGGACTTTGCAAATTCTAAAAGTCAGTTTAGTCTGATGTAAACGTAAAATTTCGCTAGGACTGTTTGCACGCTGGCTGGAATCTTGCGAATGCACTGGAGACGCATAAGCTGTACTGAAATGTCTTTAATACAAATTACAAAGATAACTATTGTATGCATGATGGTGACACTGAGCTATCTTTAGGAAAACCTTTTGATTGGTTAGGCCCAAGTTTGCATCAGTTGTTTACATGCTCAATATCCAAAGTTCAAAGTTCTTATCATACTTTGTATTTATTAATAGGACATGAGAATAAACGCCTTGTTCTATCAAAGTACTTGAGATATCCCTGAGCTACATCTGGTGTATGCACAAATTGTGTTGACAGACTGGCAAGCAGGGGTGTAGAACACGAAATTTCACCTCATCTTTTTACGATAACATTGCAAAAACCACTTAAAATTACTAAATAACTTGCTTCATTCCTTCGTGATATTCAATTTTGTTTCATATGTATCATCACTGTGCTACCCAATGGTTTGCATTAGCACAGTTGTGTATATGAGAGTGATAGAACCGATGTTTATTGTTATATGTGAAATCATTCTTGTTGGAAGTGATTAAATTATATGAAATTAACAGTTTCAAGCATGGACATAATGCAATATCTAAAGAATTATAAAGGGGGGCTAAGCACCCCCCCCCCCCCTCCAATACACCACTGCCGGCAAGGCTTTAGGGCAAATGGAATCTTCTTGAACATATTCCACAATTTATAGCTTTGCATAAATTGAATATATAAATATCTGAACGATCTAGTAAATTTTAAATAATATTACGACATTGCTAATCTGGACGCCTGGAAGAGCGAATGACCGGCCATATCCTGCTTCGGCGGATCAGACGTCATTGTTTTATTAATATTTTGACAAGTGGCAAATAAAATTGAACATGCAATGAGAATATTATTACATTGCGCAAACACCCAAACTCTTGCGCACTTGATAGGCCTCGATACAAGACGAATGCTACAGTGTTCATAGAAGCCTACCATCACCAAGCACCCAGGTCGTCCACCAATTAAGTTAACAAGCGGCAAGAAACGAAGATCAAGCAAGAGATATCCTCAAGGTATGCGCGAACTACATTCTTTGGCCCGATTTACGCATGAAAAACTTAAACACTATTTACATATTAAAGGAAACTTTAGGGGGTCACGGAAATTGTCAATGTAAATTAACTTTGCATGCAATATTGCGAGTAATGGTCTCAAGCGTTATGTCCAAGATTGCTGTCAGTTTATTAAAATACTTAAATTTATTGCATTTTGCTCTGGCGTTTATATAGGAAAGTATTGGTTCCCAAAATTTAGTATAATTTACCCTGAAATCATCCTGTAAAGAAAGAAATGCTTGTTCTTATGCCAAAGCTTATATTCAATGTTATATTTTTTAGAAAGGCCATAAATAAGCATGTTCGAAATTCCACATTTGAAAGAAATGATTCGTCTTGGACGACCAAAATTCTTAATGTACAGTAACGTTATCTATACAGTGGGTGTTGCTGCTGCTTACAAGACAAACCCTGAATCAACATTTCATCTCTGGTCATATATCTGGATATGTCTCTTGGTTCATGCTATACACGGAATGACGCATTACTTTAATGAGTTTTACGACTACGAGGCTGATTGCGCTAACAAGAACCCAAGCCCCTGGACTGGAGGTTCGCGCGTTTTAGTAGCCGGAAAACTCAAACCTGAAGTGGCATTATATATAGCAAGAGTGATTGCTTTGATAGTCATAACCAATGTGGTTATTTGTTATGCCATAACTGACAATATACCATTGTGTATCACTATATTACTTGCGGTTATTCTTGGACACGGTTACAGTGCCTGGCCACTAAAGACGTCGCGTAGGGGACTGGGAGAAGTCACCGTGTGTCTTGTTTTGAATGTGTTCGCGCCGTTGGCTGGGTACCAGTCTCTTGATCCAGGCTCGCCCCTCGGTTGTGCTTTACTGTGGCCCATATTACTCTCCTTGCTGCCAATAGAGTATGTGAGAATCATGGTTATGAATATGGCTGATTATGAGGGAGATAAAATCGCAGGTGACTGTTATAGAGATACTAGTATGTTATTTTAGTTAACCAGTCTGAGGTACGTTTTCTCCAGGTACTTCAGTTTCACCAAACTAAACCAAGAACAGATAGTCCTTACTGAACCACTAGGGATTACAGTTTAGAACTGATAGAGCTATCCAGTATAAGGTAAGTTAGTTTAGTTAAGCTTCCTCCTGTAGTAACACTGGATCAATAAGATATATATAATACATACTAGATCAACAACATCAACACTGGACCAAAAAGGGAAGGCTCTTACTGGACCTCTAAGGGGAACAGTTTAGGACTGATAGAGCTATCCAGTATAAATAAAGTTAGTTTAGTTTAGGTTTCCTCCTGTAGTAACACTGGATCAATAAGGGATGACCCTTACTGGACCTCTAGGGAGAACAGTTTAGTACTGATAGAGCTATCCAGTATAAATAAAGTTAGTTTAGTTTAGGTTTCCTCCTGTAGTAACACTGGATCAATAAGAGATGGCCCTTACTGGACCTCTAAGGGGAACAGTTAAGGACTGATAGAGCTATCCAGTATAAATAAAGTTAGTTTAGTTTAGGTTTCCTCCTGTAGTAACACTGGATCAATAAGAGATGGCCCTTACTGGACCTCTAAGGGGAACAGTTAAGGACTGATAGAGCTATCCAGTATAAATAAAGTTAGTTTAGTTTAGGTTGTCCCTGTATTTGATTATTTCTTTATGTAATACTGCAGGAAAACGAACCCTTGTAGTACGACTAGGAATGGACCTGGCATCCAAAGTTCATGGTGTTGGTATGGTGTTCGCGTACATCTTTCACGGTTGGTTGTTTTATGCTGGTTATATTTCTAAACTCACTTTTCTACTCATGTTAATACCTGCACCTATTGGATTAAGACAGGTACATTTTCACGTTTGTTTTCTCACGTTGTTTGTGTCTAAGGCAAAAGTTGACTGGGGTTTTTTCATTCATAAAGCGTAGTTTAGTCAAGGAGCGAAGTAATTTCGAAGCACGGTTTATCCATACATCGTACATAGTATATTATTAAGCAGGTTTTCATGTCAGAATAGTTTGTTAGGTTTCAGTAAACGTCACAGGACAGCAGATGGTGGTCAACTTCTGAAATGTTGACATTTATAGGAGCAAGAGAGTTTAACCAAATCTCTCTATTCTATTCATTTTCCTCCAAATACAAGACTACTACATATAATGAAAATATTTAACATGATTTTCTCACATGGTAACTGCCGTTAGTGAAAGCGAGCAAGTCTTCTTTTATAATATAGTAGACTTGTCAAGCACGATAATTATATCTGGTTGTATCTCTATAGATCCGTAACGTCTTAATTCGTCCTTGGAAGTTTGATAATCCGTTCTGGAGTAGTCAACATAACATACTATCTATGGCAATGGCGCTGACTGCCGTTCTACTCTCTGGTGGAAGACCACTGACTGGGAAATCGTGGGCTCTTGTTTTTCCACTGGTGTTGATATCTGTCTCGGTACCAGTACTCTTGATGAAGATTATTGACGCGGCCAAAGCTCAGGAGGCCAAAAAGAGTACGACATCCAAGGAATTTAGTAATGAAAAAAACGAATAAAGTAATTGCAAGTCGCTTTAACCATCTAACATACATAGAAATTAGTATTTTGGTAAATATAATAGCCGTTGTAAAATACGCATGTAGCCATATGACTTTAAATAACCATTGTCAGACTGATCCTATATCGTACATAATATACCGGTATTATATAATATATACTATATACATAGACATAGACATAGACATAGTAATGTATTATTTAATAAACGATGTTCTATTCAACGTAATTCATTTAAAGCAACAATAAAATATTGGCATATTAAACATTTATTATCTCAATTACGAACCGGTATACAAAACTCATCTCGCATGCAACGCAACGCCACTATTTGTTACCTGTTATAACAATATAAGTAACTAGGTCACCTAAGCTCAGCTATAACAAATATAAGTCATGAATGTCTTGCATGCAAAACTTTAAATAATGTATATTTTAATAGGCTAGGACTATTTTATAAATACTCTGTCTCTGAAAGGCTAGTGATGCTATCTTTTACCAGTTTTCTTTCTGCTTTCTTAGACCGTTACACTTGGTTACAGGGCACTAAGACGTTGACAAGAAACTGAAAAATCTCTAATATTTTAAACCAACATAACTCATATTACTCTAAACCTAATGAATATTTGACATTGTCATTTCGCTTCGGCGAATGTAAGGCCATCGCAATGATTAAGTAGTAAGGGGAGGGGGAAGACTCCAGAAAACCTTTAGTAATACTTCGAGTCGTATTTGCACGGAGTGGCGTACTCCAATATTGTTGCAACTGCAAATGTTTGTGTCACGGGTCATTGTAGCTATTATGAAGTATCGATGTTCGTGGCCGCTGGACCAGAAGACGAACCTCCGGCGGACAACTTCGTAAGATCGACAGAGCTTCCTGTATGAGAGACAACAGATAAAACAATATGCTTAATAAGAAACATGATTCAGAAACTCTGGTTTTCTTCCCCAAAAAGGAATATTTTTCAGTAACAAAGCAATACCTTGTATGTCAGTCGTTCTAAGCTATTTCCATTTACCTGAAAGAGACGAAAGCTTAGTTTATATACGCATTTCTTTAGATAGAAGAGATCTATAAAAACGTTTCATTTTTACACACTTACTTGTAATAAAATATCTCCTACTTCTAACACACCGCAATCGGCTGAAGGTCCCCCCGGGATTAGAGTTTTGATGCATATTGGACCTAGAAAAGGAGGTACATAAATACGGTAAAACGATAGTTATGCAGGGGGGGGAAATCTGACAACTTACCATGTTGACCACCGCCTACAAGACGCATCCCCAGTCCTGAATCGTGCTTGTAAAGTGTCACTTCAAAAGGTTTCTCTAACTCATCTGCAAAGAATAAAATGAATAAACTATAGAACACTTTAGAACTTCTATATAGATTCGAAATAGGAGTGTTTCACTGCAGTTATAACCTGCAGTTATCAGTGAGAAAATAACATTAATTTTTTATATAGTAGTCTTGTATTTGGAGGCAAATATATAGAATTTGAGACTAGATGTAGCCTAATTTTCTTGCTCCTAGAAATGTCAATGTTTCTGATGTTGACAAGCATCTGCTGCCCCATAAAGCTTAATGAAACCAACAATTTCAAAACATATCCAATGAAGAAATTAAAGTGCATTATTTTCTATATATTCTCAATAACGACATTGAATAAAAATCAGGAATAATGTTAGTTTACCAAGCGTTTGTGAACTTTGTACACTGGTCATTGAATCCGACATTGCATCATAGGAAGGTTCGCATTTATCAACCACCATTCGCACGGTTTTCCCCGCACTTCGCATCACATCTACAGCCTGAAACACATAATGAATAACAATCGTGTTAGATGTAATGACTTAATCTAAATGGTTCTTTTCACAACAATCGGCTTTCGTTACCATGATCTGATGAAATCACGTGAGACCCACCTCTTGTCTGGTAACTCCAATAAGACTGACAGCATTCACGCACAAAATACGATCACCTGTATATTGGAAAAATATACGAGTGTTGATTGCACAGTTGTTAGTATACACGTTCCTTTCATCTTTGTCTCCAAGGTTGGGTTCCTGCAATATCCTGTTGTCTGATTATAATTCACCTCAGTCGTATCTGAGAAGAGTGCTTCCAACATATAGAAGCAATGTTGCGCATATTGGACGGTATAAATAAGAGTATCAGTCTCTTACCAACTGATATTTGAGCATCAGCTGCGGCAGCACCATTTGGATTGAGCGTTCTGACGTAAATTCCACCAAGCTCAACTCCACCCTAGAAAGACAATGAAGACTGCCAATATAGCACCTTCAGGTCCCGAAATGATATATATGTCTTCAACGGATCTCTATGTATTTTCTATTTTGTTTCTGGTTTCTTAAGTTTTTCATTTCATTTTTCATCCTTTTTATACGATCTACCCTACATCATAATACAGATAGAAATAAGGATTGCCTCAGGGTTTGTAGGATAAGACTAGCTGAAAAATATAACAAGAACCTCGACGTTTCGAGCGAAGGTACTTCGTCTGGAAAGGCCTTCGTTCTTGTTATATTTTCCTACAAATCCTCGAGCGATTATCGCAACCTACACTGGAACAATACATTCAATAAATAAGAATTTTTCTTACCACAACACTCAGACCAAGACTTTGTTGTTGCTTTTGAATCTCAACAAGAATGTTGGTTGGCTGCGAAATAGAAATGAGATAAAGTATAGAAATAGATTATCCAAGTCTCTGCATGGCTTTGTCCAACGAGAATAAAAGTTGATGAGAGTTGGCAAGCGAGAGTTTGCATGAGAGTTTTTCTTGCCCCAGTCAAACGAGAACAAGAGTTGCATGAGATTTGCCTGGATATTATCACCGGTAGCAAAAACTCTCCTTAACTCTCATCAAAATTTGAACCAGCTCAAAGTTGATGAGAGTTGGCGATCAAACGCTAGCGAGCTCATCCTCGTTTGAGTTTAACGTACCAGCTGAGCTATTGGATCATTCAGAAATATTATTTATATATACATTCACACAGGATATTCAATACATGCATATAAACGTTGAGCTTTACAGATATGATTGAAGGAGGGTGAAGGTTGACCGAGCCAATATGTACATTTCCTACACTGTTAAAGACAACAAAAAGCTAACATACCGACGATTTTAATATATCCTGTTCAATTGACATTGCTTTTTCATCCAGTTGTGCTCCAGCACCTTTATATCGTTCAAGTATGATCCTCACAGTGTGGGCTGAAGCACGTAACAGCTGTACAGCCTGAACACAACATATAGGAATTTAGGGTTAGAAATGATCGTTTGTCATTTTCACTGGAAAGTTTCATCAAGACTTTGAACTGTTGTGATGAGCTACATAGATATACCGGGTGGGGCAAAAAAAAGTACGACTGTTTGATTTGGTATAACTTAAAAACTAAAAGAGCTATTACACTTAAACAAGTTGCTTTGCATTCAGCGATGTCTAACTTATCTAATTGACCGAGATAGCTGCGTTTAAACTTGAGTAAACATTTTTGGAAGTGTCGAGAATTAGCTAAAAATGGCCTATTAAATAATTTGATAACCATTAGCATTTTACGCAAGTATTCATTTCAATCAAGTGAAGTTGAACTTAGAAGGTCAAATGTTAGAATAAAAGAGCATATCTATTCAAGAAACATTTCTAACTTCAACTTCACTTCATTTAAATAATACTTACGATAAAATGGTAACGGTTATCAAATTAGTTTAATAGGCCGTTTTTAGCTAATTCTCGACAGTTCCAAAAGTGTTTAGTCAAGTTTAAACGCAGCTATCTCAGTCAATATTGCATGAAAATGCACATGGCATATATCACAATTTAAGTTAGACATCGCTGAATGCAAAGAAGCTTGTTTAAGTGTAATAGCTCTTTTAGTTTTTAGGTTATACTAAATCAAACAGTCGTACTTTGTTTTGCCACACCCGGTATATATAGGCAGTGTAAACTTTACTTGTTTTCTGTTATATTGTTCTAAATTCACTCCATTTATTTCTAGAACCCGATCTCCTAAAATGAAATGGATTGCAAGGATCAATAACAAAGTTTAAAGCAAAAAGGTACAAATATACGTATGTGTGTATGTAGACCGAGTTAGTTAGTTAGCTAGTCTAGATCTATAGTCATACCTACGAGAATTGAACCACTCTGCTCCGCTGCTCCTCCGGGAAGTAACGTTCTTACAAATATACCACCAATTTCTGGACCTCCCTAAAATATATACCAAACATTTGAATGAGAGATCCTATATACGTATAAAAGCTGAATTGGCTAATGTCTGATCATTATATTGCATGGCGATTATTTATTACATGATCAAACAATTTTAAACTAAATTTTGTTTTACCGTTAAGCTGATCCCAAAACTTCCGTTTAGTTTTGGCAATTCTATTGTCAAACAAATCTATAAAAAAAATTATTAGTACCAAGTAAATCCTATGAATCTAATTTTCTTTGTACTGGATAACTCTATCAGTTATAAACTGTTCTCCCTGGAGGTCCAGTAAGGCGATGGTCCAGTTTTGGCACAAGGGGGTATGTGTTTTCACACAACACAACAACAATTACACTTTTCGCCAGGTTTGAGCCAATGGACTCTAGTCAGTTAATCCAGTAAATCACATACGTCACAAGGAGAAATGGATCCGACAATCGGATCGTCTGAACCAGTCTGAATCAGATCGTCTGGAAATTTACAGATGTTATTTACCGGTGCATCTTTCTCAGATCTTTTCATATTAGTAATATTTCTGAACGTCAAAGGTAGTTGTTCGTTCGATGCGCTGATGCGGTTCCGAGAAGCGATAGAAGAGAGCGATGAGGCATCTCCAGTTTCCATCTTGATTGTCACTGATGCTGGACCACTGCGTAATAACTGCACTACCTGATAAAATGAGAGTAAAGCATTTGAGTAGACTAATTTCAACTTCGATAACTGCCGCTTAACCACCATCTGCACCACGATAGTGTTATATAGTGAAATCCAATATAAAGGTACAATCGCCTATGGTTATGAGATTAAGTCTTCACAGAATTCGTTAGGGTTTGATGTTAAGCTGTTTAGACACCTGTTTACCTGGAAAAAAACCGACAAAATTCTGACTGACTAGATCAGTCATAAGATCGTAAAAGCCATCTGGAATTCAGACAGATTTAAACTATTTGGAACGGTAGAAATAAACAGTTGATACTAATATTCAACCTGTCCAGACTTGCATAGTTTGCAAACAACATTAAACAATATGAGCTGGTTAATTCAATGACAATGTACGCCTACACTGCGTAATTTACTGTAATCACCATAATTCAACTTACTATTTAATGACTTTTCTCCCACGAATTGCGACATTGTTATGGTAATTTGTTTTGTAGAAAATCATTAATATCGAATTTTGATGGAACATGCCAAATCATGAATAATTTCACAAATAACTTGTAAATCCTATTTTGATCACTCCGATATTAAACTTCATGCTAGAATTGAGTTAATATTTTACTAAACTATATAATATATAGTACCTCCTGCCTGCTTTTATCTCCTATAGATTTTCCATTGATTTCTAGGAGCTTGTCACCTTAAGAAAAGTATTTAAATAGTTTTATTATACGTAAACTCAAATGATCGTCAATGACATTATATGCGTGACTATTGCATTGAACGATTAGACGATTCATAGTAGAATCATAATAATGAGAATTAGAATATTGGACCTACTTACCCACAAGCATTCTTTCAGATTTTGATGCAGGACCATTGGGTGTTATAGACTTGAGGAAAATTCCTCCTTCCTCCACTCCACCCTTTGTGGAAAGAACATGAATCAAATTATCACAGCGCGAATGACATTAATTACCTTTTTAGAACACATTTCATGTTACTTACCATAACATTAAAGCCAAAACTGCCGTTGACTTTGTTCAGTTCGATTTGGTAATTGTTACTCTGACAAAAAACAAATGATATTATATAATGCAATGGTAATGTATTATGTCCTGCATGTATTGATAACATACCGAGAGATGGTTAACAGCAGATCCATTTGTTTGAGAACCATCTATCGAGTCTCTCTCTACTCCGTTGTTTGTAGTACCAATACAATTTGTAGGAGCTGTAAGGAAATAATGAAAATATGAATAAGAAATTGAATTGAGATTACTCATTATGATTCCATTGCAGCCAGATGGCAACCTGTACTCTTGATCAAGATTAAGATTTTCTCAAGGGGGAGAGGAGTAACGACGACGACGCCTTTTAGGTAAAAACTTAGAGCAACTTTAAAGCCCTAATTGAGTGTGAGTAATTAGGGTTGGTAAAGAATTCACATTATATACCGTGCAGTATTAAATGCTACTTACTATCAACCGCAGGGTTATCTCTGAGATCAGTTAAACTTGATTCCATCGTACACTGAAATTTGTAGAAGTCTGTGCACATGCGCAGTAGATATCGAGATCTGCAACATTGAAAGAGATTCTGATTAGAAACATGAAACTCTCTCCCTGCAAAGAGGCGAATTTAGTAGTCTTTAAAAGCGTCTGCGCAAGAGATGATGAAAGGTGGTTCTTACTGTTTATATCCACTTGTGAATAACGTGATTTTTTCAGTTTCCTTTGTTCCCTGAGCCTCGATAAAAAATCGCCGTTTCTATAAAAAGAATATATAAATAATTTATTCGTATAAATTATAAACATAATCAATTACAAACAATTCTAATTATAATTAGTCAGTTATAAATAATTAATTAATAGATCATGGTTCTCTTACGTGAAATGCCATTCTCTTTATATGTTGCCAGGGATGACGGAAGATCGGTGATTTCATAAACCCTCGCTCCTTAAAATGAAAAATGTAAACTGTATAGTTGGAATAGTAACATGGTGTCCGTCTGAATGTCTCAATCAGCCATCCTAATTAGTGGTTAGAGCGCTATTACGTATTCGGGACCTTGTGTTCGATTCTCAGATGGAACATTATATGAAATTAATTTTTCAGGCAGTGATCCGACCCCATTTGGACATTGCAAGTGAATTTTATACATGAATAATGTTTTCCCAATATATTCTGTTCATGAAAATGGACTTATATAATCGCATACCTCATAGACAAGCATTCCTCGAACACATATTCCTAGACTAAATCCACCTCGCCTATCTTTCTTATACTACAAATAAATATTTTAACGAATAAATATATATTTAAAATAAGGAATACAGACTACTCCAGGGTAGCGCGTAGTAAAATTTTTATTTATGAGTTTTGGCTGAAGAAAAAGATTAAACTCCAGTGTTTTTGTACCTTGGAAACTTTGTGAAATAGAACACCATACTCCTGTAGTTTCTGGGCTTCCTGTAAACATGATATTTTTGCATCGTTTAGTAGCAATTACTAGGACAATCACGCCATATCGTTCGTAATAGTTGGTATACATGTACTTAAACCATGAATCAGCAACACCTCGCAGGGCTCATCACTTAGGTGACAGAGTTGTAGAGCGATCGTGGGTTGGATTCTCGCTCCGAACCCAAGTCATGGGTTTTCTCCGAGTACTCCGGTTTCCTCCCATATGAAATGTTGACAGGGTGGGATGATTAAATTCATGATCTTATTATTTTCCATTATAGGTGATTGTTTACCTTTAAGAACTCGATTTCTGCCTGGGCATCTGTCAATCCACGATGAGAGTGATGCATCTTGGGTAGTTGATGACGTATTTGCTCAGGAGTCAATTTCATAATAGCCTGGATAAATGAAAGGTAGGTGTTAGTTTTGTGTCGATCGTTTATTGTCTTAAATATCCTTTAAGCTTAACGATCACAACAGCTGAGACCGAACCAAGGCTTAACCTATGCACTTACTCTCTGTGGTAGATATTTCTCAGGAGCAAAATACAAAGAGCTTGGTCCGCCAGTGTTGTGATCATTGATTTCAGCTTGTAGAGCGTAAGAAGCGAGTAATAAGGCAGTCTCTTCATGAACATAAACATTGCCATCCAATACGTCTCTTCTTAGTTGAAGATAGTACAGATGCCGAGTGATTTGTTCTCTACAAATGAAATGTTGGAATTTGTTTTAGTATCAGATATGTTTACGATCGCTACTCTTCCCGATTAAGTTAGGTATAAAAACATTATATACCTACCTAAGTAGGCAGATATTCTCAACGTAATATTTCACACGGAAGAACATTGTAAACGTGAGAGATGAATTGCGTGAACTCTAAAAGATGAAATATTAAATTTTAGACATTGTGTACATGCAGTACTATATGCGATACGTATTCTCAGGGCTTCGTTTGATATTAACGCCCTTAATAGACAAGGTTGCTTTATCTTATATTCATAATCGTACCACTTACGTCATCTCGCCAAAGATTTGGGGCAAATTTTGCCAACTTTGACACCCTGTCATCCAAGTTAAAAAATACTTGTTCTGAGTCTACAAGAATTGTTAAAGTCGGTGTTAAAAAGTTGATGTTATATATAACTTGATGGAGAGTATTCTAATTGATAGACGATGTTCTATTTGCTAGCAAAAGATGAATACCTTTAATGAACATAAGACCAAAATACCAAGTTTCTTTAAGTCCGATGTGTTTAACGACATGATTAAACAATTCTTGCCCGATCGAATTTTTCTACAAGAAAGAACGAAGATAAACATGTAATGATATTATGCCGTCAAAATATAGTCATAATATCTAGTGGTAGTACCTTTTACTGGATCCTATTGATCCAATTCAGCAGCTTCATTTTATGCGGGATACAATAAGCCTATTGTCTATTAGCCTTCTGACGAGGGACTAATCTTTTCCAGGTAGTTTAGATTACGGCTGCTCAATTTTATACCCTGTTTAAAGAGGATTATAACAGCATCTTCCGTGAATTATGTTGATTATACTTACTTGTATCCTAACATTGAGTCGATCTCCTTCAAGCAAGATAACTGTCACAATCTTCTCACCCTCACCGATCTTAAATTGAAATACAAGTCATGTAGAAGGAAAGGGGAGATGAGTAGAATGGAATGGAACGTTAATGGAAGAGAAAAGGAATAGAACGGAGCTGAATGGAGTGGTATCGAATCGAAAATAATTTAGGAATACGATGTAATTCGAAATTCTATAATTTGATGAAGACACTGAAAAATATTCACTGCTGTTTCTAGGAAACTAAGAAGAAAATTAATGGAAGCGCAAAAGGTGAGCTAGCAAAAAGGTGAGAAAGAGACAAGTCAGTAATCAAAACAAACAATGTTCTAGTTTTTAAACTTACTACTTCTGACTGTGACATTAGTTAAGCAACTACATCACATTTCTTCTTAAACACCTTGAATGAACATTCCACTTTCTATATCACAATATCGCACAAAATGTTTACATCATTTGCACGACTTTCTAAACTTTCCTTGATAGAGATCACTTCGAGGGCCTAGAAAACGATTTGTACAATATACCACGGCAGCTTATTGTAGAATATTACCTATACACTGAACTTCCCACGTGTCCTTTTCACACAAATAATTTCGATAGTTCTATTTCAATTCTATTTCAGAATCGTCATCATTTCTATGAATATACGGCTATAAATCCCGGTGGGATATAGGTATGTGTTAACAGGGGGTAATAAGGGTAATAATGTTGTAGGCAATTTTGCTTTCAATAATTTTGTTGTTAATTTTATTCTTCAAACTGCATGACAAACCACAAGATTACCTTCCTCAATAATGATTAATCAGGACTAAGTAGTTGCCAATGTAGCAATGTCGGCCTTGCAGCTAGAAATCTTTTCGGAAAGAACGGTGCATCATGGGTAATATTGGCAAAATTGAAAATAAAATAATTTGGGTAATGAAACATAAACTTCGTTTAAAATTAATTGGCAAGACCCAAGATCGACAAATATTCTTTTCATTTTGCCGTTATAAACTACACGAGAAGCACTATTTTGGCAAAAATCTTTAAAATTTGAACTCTTCAGTGTCATCTTGATTTTAATTCACGTGAAGAATGACGATGCATTATGAATTGTATTACTTTACAATAGCTTACAATGCCACTGTCAAGATGCATTTTGGTTTCGTACTTAACAACCTAACGTGTACGTCAGACTAAATCTAAGGATTGGTGATGTTAATGAGTTAAGAGCTCTTGACAACGACACGCAACCATAGACCAAACGAGCCATTTGCAATTTTGTTGAAAATTTATCTAATCAATACAAGAGAGACTTTAAAGTTCATGCATCTAACGAAGATCTTTAGTTTCCTTGTTCTTGTAGGAGTTGTCCTATATACATTACGTGGCTCTGTGCACTCAGAACTAGAAGTTTTATTGCATGGCATTTTATAATGGAAGAAAAATAAATAACATTGTGTTCCCTAGTAATATGAGGGAAGATCCAAAAAATGATTAGTCTTCTGATCTTAGCGATAACATGTGAATAATGGTTCATATTTTCTTCTGAGGATTCAAGTCTATTTTTCTCTGCCTTTCCCTTGATTTCATTTATCCTCCGGCAAGTTTTCCTTGATAATTTTGAATTTCTCGGGCATATAGGACACAAACAGACAAGCTGTTCTTTCTTTGACAACTCTTCTTGAGTTTAAATATACTATTAATCGCGTCACTTTGCACTATAGTTGCGGCTAGTGCACTTTACTTTGACAATACAGCCCAGTAAACATGTCAATGTATATACGTGATCAACCAGTTATGGTTGTATTGCTCGTGTGTTCATGTTGCCAAGCTGACGAATTATATACACTTTAGTGCCTTTGTCTTAGACCAATGCCAGTGAAAATAAAATATGCTTTTTGATTTAAAGGCCGGATCACGCAGGAATACTGTGCTATATTGTGCTGTATTACCATGGAAAGTGTCGTACATATCTCTATTTAATAAAGAAGTTTCTAAATTTCTTTAAAATGTCTCAAAATTTCTTTCAGTTATGTAGGCCAAGGTTCGTTGTAAACAATACAATTGAGAATTACACTCACACTTTCATCTTGAATTTTCGCTTTTTGAAAATGGAAAATAATTCGGAAGACACATTAAAACATAGGAATCTTGTGTCTCAAATTTGATACAATTATATGCAGCTAAGTTTCGTATTTTATTCCTTAGAATTACCGCTACGGTTTTACTATATTTTTCTCTTTCATACTTTGTTTTATTCATTTGTATTATGCTAAACGTATATTAAAAGCATACAGACTAAGCTTACCTGAGGTTCGATAATTTCAAAGTTTTGAACAAGATGCGTTGTAATTCACTGGAACACGGTGTGAAGATGTTGTCGGACCGTTAATTTTGAACCGTTAAAAATGGACGAACACACTACATTGGCAGGAAGTCCGCATTGAAAGTAGTTTACAGTGTTATTGATAATTTGCATATGTAACAGACAAGCTTGATGAATAATTGAATATTTTGAAGCGAAAAAACGGCCACCTGTCATAGCTAATATGAAAATGACCTTTGAAGTTTGGTTTTCATTCGCTCAGTTTCAATTGTTGATGGAAAAACATGTTTACAAACAATAGAATCGATTTTCTTTTTGAATAATTGCGTGGAGTTCAAGGTCTTTTAAGCACGCCCACTGCTCTTACTAACACTGCTACTTACAGGTTTGATGAATGAAAACTCGGTCTATAAAAGTTTATTCTTTGTGGACTTTAAACTTTGAAGTTTCATTGAAGTTATTACTTCTTATCAAACTTATCGAATTTTATAACCTTATAAGATGTTATACATGAAGTTTCGATATGGCGATTAGTGAGCGAACTGCAAAGGGGAGTTTCCTCTTCCCGACATCCTTTGCTCGCACAGGTCAAAATACGCTAAAGTACGATATAAGCACAAGACAGCGACATAAGCACAAACCTCTAAGCATTAGCTAAGTCTGAGGCAAGAAAACAAAGTTTGTTTTCTCTTGTATTTCTTCTTTTCACAGCGTCTTATGTTTACCTTGTTCGTGCAAAGCAAGTTTAAGGGTATTTGCAGACATTTCTATTTTTGGTGGAGCCCTCAGGCGTTCAGATTAAGGTAGAGCACGATCTTTTAGCATAAGTTTCACACTGGGACAAAATTGGTCTCCTGCCTTGTTAGTGATAACTCTTAGTGATCAAGTGAGTCGTTATTAATTAATCACAGTTAGAATAACGTCAACTATAAATGTCAGTAGAAATATATTCGCTACCAAGTTTAGATTGGATAAATTTTAATACACTATATTATTTTTGTTGTTAATTTTACATATATATTTGAGTTGTACAAAACTAGTTTTATATCACACTTCATTCATTGGGCAAATTCATTGGGCATTCATTCCTTAGCCAATTCGTTAAAAAACATAGTTGAATGCATGCGTTAAATACAACTTCCCCAAGCCCAAGGTTAAATCTGTAATTTGATAAACACAATTGTTATAATTTTTATATTCATAGATTTTAGTTCATTTTTCTTCTAACAGTCTTAAATGCCAATCACTGGACTTTGTAATTTTTATATCAAAATCATGCATGCAAACATATTTAACAGTAACTTAAGATATTTATTGTAGGAGTGTTGTGAATTTGAATTTTACGTTCTTTACTGATATCAGTTCTCTTATTATTTTTATGTGAAGTTTCTGCATCTATCGTTTTTTGTGTTCCCTCGCATTCTGAATCACATTCGGAGTCTTCTCTCTCACAATACTCTCTCATTTCAACTATAGCACTACGCAAGTGAATAAACTGTCTTGCTAGCTTGCGGTCTTGTTCACGCATGCTCTTCAACTCTTTAAGCAACCATTCACGTGACAGCTTTAACGTCATCATTCGTTCATGAATCGGCTTCTCCTGCGTCGCTGTCGTCAACAGGAAAGTTAAAGTTTCAGAGTTCAGTTTGAGTTCCTTAGCAGGTAGTTTAGGAGGAGATTTGTGGCTGGGAGACAAGACGTTGTGTGAATTATATCGTCGTAGTGGGATGTTTTGACTAATTTTTGAGGCACAATTGGAGTTTAAATTTGGAGTTGATTTCCATAACTTGATAGGTCTTGATTCCTACAAGAAAATTTAAACTTAAATTAAACAATGATCAAGTCACGGTAGCTGATGTGAATTGTAAGGTACTGGCTGGACTCTGGACCTATTTTGTTGTTTTGTGTACTGTAGTCTGTGTGCAAATCAGTCTTTACTGATCGTAGAGAAAATGTCGAAACTGCCTTTAGGTTGTTATAAGTTGTTCAGTAAGAGATCTGGTCTATATATGACACACGTTTTTGGCGACTTGTCACTGCATACAAAGAAACAACTTGCAACAAAGCTAATTAGTTAATTCACGAAGCAGGTTACTTCTTATTTTCGCGCGCTACTTCACTCTCTAAAAACTTCTCTAAACCTGGTGTCGACAATTGTTATTAACTAACTTTCACACGTGCAACTCAGTATGCTTACTTACAACTGATAAAAGGACAAGATGGGATATTTACATTCCACCACAGGTAAAAATTCAAAACATGTCACCAGTTTTAATTAAATAGGGTGGCATAATCTTTAGCTTACGAAGGGTTAGGTAGATCCGTAGGCAACTTCTAGTTTGCTTTGCAGAATTTTTTCAAGTTAAAAGTGACTTGTGAAAGGACCCTTGGCAATGGGCATGTGGACGTTTTTACTGCTTATAATCCTTGTAGGCCCCCACCATATGAATGACTAAATTCATACATACTCTAGAAATATCAGCTGTGATCCCTGTGTTATTTCGACCAAGTCTCGCTGCAGAATCTGTTTTAGAGCTTTTCACATCAGTAGGTAGTTCATCTTTACACCTTCTTATATCACTATTCTCAACATTTTCAGACGAACTCTCCTGGTTTGCTGCCTTCAAATTTCCTTCTTTTAAATTTTCATCTTGTTCTAAACGAGCAGTCTCAATCTTTCTTTTCCTTTTAGTTGATTTCCGTTTTATATAATCCCAAACAACGCTCTGTAATTTTGGCATGTCGGACTGAGTTTCAGATTTAACTTGCCTTTGGATGTTTTGGTCTTTGGCTATCTTATCGTTCGCAACTGTAGAAATACTCTCGGTTAGTGCAACACTCCTTGATCTAGTATCACTTTCATCTCTTCGTTTTTTACTGGATTCTGTACCAAATTCGTAGTCAGCTGTTAAAACTAAGACCTTCTGTTCCCAATCTCGGACATCAAATCTGTCTTTCGATTGTGTTTTGAAAGTACTCTTTGTACTTTCCAAATTATTTTGATCAGATACTACGTTATTGTTATTATCACAAGTAATTACGGATGACGACTTAGCTCTTTTCATTCGCGCAGCATGAGGCGTTCTGCTTGCCTTCCCTTTATGGATATTTTCCTGTAAGCGTGGGAATATATGGCCACCCAAACCTTGATTGAACGCTCTTGAATCTACTCTGCTACTCCGCGCACTTCCCGAATAACTTTCTAAATTTAATGCTTCTTCAAACAATCGCCTAGGACGAAAACAAACATCAGATTCTATACTATTACCAAATCCTTCCTCAGAAGTTAAATACGCTGGGAGGGAAAGGCATCGTTTTGTTGAACTTTTGCTAAAAGTGCTGTCTTTTTCTGGAGGAGTTTCAAATGATTCTTGAAAAACTTCGTCTTCGATGCAGACTGAAGAATTTAGGCTATCTTCAGTTGACAAAAGAGAAATTAAGCCGTCAACGCTTGAATGGTTTTTACTAAGTGTTTCTTTACACTCTGTATCGTAGGAATTGAGGTTTTCTGTGTCTGTTGAAGCTAATTTCGGACTCGCAGTCGATTTTTTGGAAGGAGATTTCGCCAAAGCTGCTGGTAGATTAAGCTTCCCACATTCAATCTTTCTTGTTTTAATAACGTTGACATTTAACGCATTCCATTGACAACTCATTTCTATTTGTTTGCTGACAACAAATCCGTCCTTCGCATAAATAAATTCTTGTAATTGTAAACTTAGCTGTCAACTTGGTTGTACCAACTTCTTACAGGCTTAACCAACACACACCTGGCTGCAAATGTTGGTAATTCGCCTCAAACCATCCTTATGAACTCAAGTACCATGCATTTGTAGCTTTTAACCGCCAGCCTGCCGAAAATCAGCAGCATTTTAAAAGTGAACTGTGGTTTTTATTGTTGTGTTTATATAAGGATTAGGGATAGGCTTACATGATATGAATATAGTTTTAGTGTAATGAATCATCGGCTGTCTTAGAGTAATACAAAATGTCATAATAATGACCTCCTAATTACCCCCCTAACACTTATCAGACAGCTCAGCCAACATGGCGACTGGAGCTATTGTGAAAAAACCCCGAAATTTAGATTCTTTAGAACCCTTAAGGCTTCAGACTCATTTAGATTTTGCTGCAGGGTTCTTATTAATTTGGCCAATGATTTAACAAACATGTGGATACACCGTGTACAATATATAAATAACTGACTGCATATGAGTGAATCCAAAACTCACATAAATAAGTCACCATAATTCTTCACCACACTTGTGTCCTGCAAGCAGAAATTTTATTTTAAATTTGAAGAGTTAGAAATTGGTTGGAAGTGTTTTTAATAGATATAGATAAGAGGTGTAGTTTGGTGTAGATAATTTATTTTTTTTGAAATTTGAATAACAATCTACAGTACGATTGTAAAATATTCATGGCCACAGGTCAAATAAGTGACGTGGAATATAGTTTGTAAGCACATTGACCATTTCCAGAAATTCCGCACATACAGGTAGCCTTGATTTCATGATTTTCAAAACAGACAGAAACTGTAAACATTGCGTAAACTGAAATAAAATTCAAAGGCAATAAAAAATACAGTCGAGGCTGGGAGTATAATCCAACGCTCTAGTAATTATACAAGTGGTCTGTATACGTATAGATGAAGCGAAATTGCGTAAGAAGCCGTTATCACGATTCTCGCGCGGCGTGTTCTCGCATCACGATATACACGCGCGTGCGTCACGCGT
Organism: Trachythela sp. YZ-2020; assembly: GCA_016169945.1. Classification (NCBI taxonomy): domain Eukaryota; kingdom Metazoa; phylum Cnidaria; class Anthozoa; order Malacalcyonacea; family Clavulariidae; genus Trachythela; species Trachythela sp. YZ-2020. Next base: position 232,097 of record JADLSH010000023.1, on the reverse strand, counting down.
AATTCGCAGCATTGATGACGTCATAGTTTTGTTAATTGGCAATCATCGGCGAACCACGATTCCATAAAACAAAAGAACCAAAATAGTATTTTCTTACAATGGCCGAAGCTTCAGTTGAAAGCAATGAAACGATTGTGAAAAATGATAATGAGAACAAAAGTACAGCTCAGAACAAGGAGACTGAAGATGCTTCGCAAAAAGATGAACTTTGTAAAAGTGAGAATGACAGCGCGACTTCTGAAAGTAGTTTGAAGAACACGAATGCTAAGTCGAATGTTGCAAGTAATTTAGCAAGCAGTGATGGTGGTAGTGACGGGGAGAATACGAATGGAGGCAAAGAAGAGTTGAACGAAAGTTTAAACAAGGAAGTAAGTTTAACTGTTCAGGTTCATTGAGAGATAATATGTCATGAAATCTATTATAGTGATTTCAAAAATCGTAAAATATGTTGAAAACTGACCGAGTTTTTTGACACACTTTGAGGGTGTTTTAAGATCACTTTAATAAACAATTTCTAGTTTGATGTAGCTTCATTGCTTCTAAAAGTTCTATCCATTTCAAAATATATTTCACCTCATTAATTTTAACAGGAACCTAGCGTGAACTCAGAGCAACAAGAGAGTGGCAAAGAATCAACTGACATGAATACTACAACAACGACAGCAGTTGAAGTTAGTTCTACTGAGTCTACAGAAGATGCAAAGAACCAGAAAAATGTCGAGCAAACTCAGCAACAAGAAAATGATAAACCATCGCAAGTGGACACCAACATTGATAATAAGGACACATCTACTAACAATACTACAACAGTGGAGCCTGTAACTCCTGTTGATATCCAAAGCGAAGCCATAGCTAATGAGAACAGTGATATAATAGCAACAAAGACGGATGACAGTACAGCAAACTCCGATGTCAAACCCGACACCGATAAGTCTGACGAGGTAGCTAGCAGTGGAATAGAAAATAAAGATCAAGAGAGTGAAAAGACAACAGGGGAGAGCAGAGAAGGTAATGAAGGAGAGAAACCGACTGAAACCAACATTGAACTAGAAAAAGATGATACTAAACATGAATCAGTGGACAACACAGCAAAGATCGAAACTCAAGGCGATTCAGGGACAACTAATGAACCTAAGGAACAATCAGAAGTAATCGAAGCTACAAATACCCTCGAGGATACTAGTGAACCTAATATATCCCCAAGCAGCACAGAAAAAGCTGTGACAGAAAATTTGCCTGAAACTGCACCGAAACCTGAAAGTGTGGCTCCAAATGAAAATACTGAAGGGGAAGGGAATATAAGCAAAGATAATGGCGAAGTTAAAGAAGTAGTATCGGATAGTGAGAATGAGAAAAGTTCTGAAGTACGAGCGAACAAGGAACCAAGAGAAGAAGCTACTGAAACGGAAACAAACGAAGGAAAGGATGGAAACGTGAAGACAAGTGAGAATGCTGAAATATCAGGGAACTCAGGCGATACTGTAAAATATGTTGTAAAAGATGTTGTAAAAGATGTTGTAAAAGATGTTGTAATAGATGTTGAAAGCAATGAAACACAACAAGACAGTGTGAAGGAATTTGGTAAAGATACGGAAAATAAACCTGAAGTGAGTAAAGACCAAAATAACACGGAACAAATTAAGCAGGAGAATGTTGAGAAGCCGAAGGATGAAACTAGGGATAAGGAAATTGAATCGAAAGCAACATCAGAGATTCAAAATAGTGAAGTCTCGCAAGGGAAGAGTCAAACAGAAAACGCTACTGATGAATCGACCAAAGCTAATGCTAATGAAATCACTCCTAATACAACGGAAACTGAGCCTGAAGGAAGCAAAGATGATAAAACGTCTACAGCAGACACTGAACATGTAACAGTTGAAGATAAACCTAACGAAAGTACTTCAAGAGCAGAAGTTTGTGGTGAAGACGCAGCTAGTGAAGTTAACAATGATGATGTTTGTCCAAGCTTAAATGAAACTGCCACGGAAGCTGGCAAATCTGATCAAGCGAAATCTCAAGATAGTGAAGTTGGTGACGTTGTCAAGGAAACAACTGCAAATAAAACTAACATTCCTGAAGACAAGAAAGGCCAGGATAGAGGTAAAACTGGGGAAGCCATTTCTGATGCAAAAGAGAGTTTACCTGAGCAAAACCTCGTAACAGATAGTACAAATAAACAAGAAGGTAGTCAACTAGATGAAGCTAGCAAGCAGACTAATGATGTGGAAACAAGTGAGGGACAAGAAGTTGAAAATAAAGAGCAAGCAAGTGAAAGCACTGCAGTTGATAATAAAGAGAAAATTGAAGAAGCCGGAGTTGTTAAAGTTGATGGTGGTGATAGCAAGAGTGTAGAGGATACTCTGTCGTTTAATGATAAGCCTATTAACTTTGAGACACCCGTGGCTACCGTAGATCAGAGTGGTGATAAAACTATAACTGACGAACCACAAGATATAATTGATGCTCCCGAGAAAACTGTATTACACAGTGGTGTCGCTGAAACCGTCGGATCTGAGGACCAAACTGGTCAGATAGAAGAATCTGTGAAATCTAAGCATGAAAGTGAAGGTACAGAGACAACTCTGGAGTCCAATCAAGATTCGGAAAAAACTGCGAATCAATTGAATGGACAGAAAGAAGTAGAATTTAAAGATGAGACAAAGGATACAGGGAAATCTAAAGAATCTAATAATGAAAGCGATAGTACGAAGCCTGCTTTGGATAAAGATAATATTGTAGAATCTACTCCTCAAGGCTCTTCTGATGAAGAGAAAATTATGGAGTTGAAAGGTCAAACTATGGAGTCGAAAGTTGAAACTGATGATCCAAAGGCGACTGTGGACCAAGCGAGCGACAACACAACAGTGAAATCCGTAGATCAAGGTGGCGATGTGGAATCAACTAAAACATCAAAGGATCAAGATACGGAACCCGAGACAACAGTGATAGATCAAAGTGATGATAAGGAAATAGCAACGGAGACCAAAGATAATGGAGAAAAAGGGGCAGCCATTACGGGAGTATCTGAGGATAAACGAAATAGTGCACAAAACGTTGGAGAGTCAAAAATAAAAGCTCTTGAAACCCAGACTTCAGGAGAATCTAAGGGTCAAAATCGTGATGAAGAAACTGCTATACAATCCAAAGATGAAAGTCTTGACTCCGAGAAATCTACAAAAGCCAGTGATGAAAGTAAGGATGTTCTCCCAGCTACGGAAACAAAGGATCCAAGCACCAATACTGGAACAACAGTTGAAAGCAAAGCAGAAGATGACGCAACAGACAAGGAATCTAAAGATTTAGTTGCTGATAACAAGACGACAGTCAAGATGGATGAAAGTTCTGAGGCAACAGTAACTGCCGAATCCAAAGATCAAAACGATGATGCTACGAACTCAAACGATAACAGTGGTATGTCTAGCTTTAAATCTAGTGGCTTTAAATCTTGTTTCAAGTAGTTTGTATGACCTTAGTGAACAAACATAGCTTATCAATACCTACCTGTACTGAACCTCCATAAATTTGTGGCATATTGTCAAAGCGGTAACTTTGGAGTACTTATCTTTTCTATCCTTCACATTATTCTCAGCTGTAGCATAAGATACCTATGTTCTTTCCCTCCCAAATCTTTCATAAAGCTTGAACTAATATTTTTTCGCCATTCCTTTGCTGTAGAAATGTCTACACTATCTGAAGGACCAGAACCGGGAAGTCAGGATACAACGGAAGCCTCTTCAGCTCCAACAACAGAACAACCAAAACAATCTTCTGAGGGAAAAAAACTGAAGGAAAAGAAAAGCACATTTGGAAACCCACTGTCTGTGCTTGGTATTTCCATGGGAGCCAAACAGGAAACGATGACAGAACCGAAGAAAATGAAAAGCAAGAATAAATGTGATGTTATTAAACAAAAAGATAAAGATGATTCCGCTAAGTATGTCATTTCTACATTCCTTCTATTTCCAAGGATACAACGATACATTTTGTTTATTTTTTTTCCCAACAGTTATAGGTGGGTTTCACTGTGGTTGCACTAAGTGGTCAGACTAGCAGTTATCTGAGTGAGAAAATAATGTTGTTCTTTTCATTACATGTAGTAGTCTTGTATTTGATGGCAAACAGATATAATTGAGAGATGTAGTTCAATGTTCTTGCTCCTGCAAGCTTCCTTAATTTTGTTGCTCCTATAAATGTCCAACATTTCTGAAGTTGACCACCATCTGTTGTTCTGTGTCGCTTACTGAAACGATGTATTTTAAGTTTTACCCAAAATTGTAAAAATCGTGTACTCATTCATAATCTTGCATTTCAGAGCCCAAGAAGCACCACTGCCTTCTGAAGTGAGCAAAGATGCAACGGAGTTGAAAATTGTTGAGAAGCCTACAGAGACTACGGAAAATCAAAATGTGAATGATGGAAAAGAGGAAGAAGATTACGTAATGATTGACCATGACGACGCAAAGACAGAAGGAAATAATGAAAGTGATCTACATCATCAACATCCCATCAGCCATGATGACAAAAGCGAAAAAGATGATGTTCAGGAATCCCTAGTCGAAATTAATGAAGGCGATTTTGGCGAGAGCGTCCGTGATGACGTCCGAGATGAAGAAAGGCCTGGGGAGGAGGAAGCTAAAGCAAGTCACATGACCACTGTCCCACCGGCTGTTCCTACAGAGAGACCTGTTGTTGAAATCACCGCAGATTTTCTGGAACTTATGGAGGGGTTCTGCATGGCAGCCTCACAAGAGTTTCCCAGTGATATTATTGATTTTGCTTGTCGTTATTTTCAGAGGATTTATAAACGACGCAATGCTTTAAGAAAATATAGCATTGAAGTTTCAGACTTGGCCTTGTTTTCAGACGTGAATTGGGTCGGAAACATATAGATACAGTCACTTGGGTCAACTTTACACAACCGTATATACAGACTGTATTGAAAAATAGAGGTTTTCATGCCATGATTTCAGTATAAATACATTTACAATTCACTAAAAGCAAGATATGTTTGAGATATTTACTAGCATGATTGTATAATTTATACAGTTAAATGTCTTTTTAAATGAATTATTGGATTGAAAAGCATCAAATAATCAAGTTTATGATGGGTATCAAGAAGCGTTACAGCTGATGGTGGTCAGCAAACAAATTTTAACTAAATTCCTCAATACTATTTAATTGCCACCGAGATACAAGGCTACTACATATAACGAAAAAATTGACATCATTTTCTCATTCTGATAACTGTCATTTGAGTGAGTTGACCACTATCTGTCTATCTGCACGATAGTTTCTGGTGAAAAGTGCGTCTTTTTAGCTCGCGCAAAACGCAATCCCGGCATAATTGCACTAGTACATTATTCCGTTATCATTCTTCCGGTGGGGTATTGTTCTCTCCAGCGCGCGCTGCATTGTGGCCTATTCTCACGTGTATTCTTTCTTTTCGGGGAGAAACAGCCATTTTGGAAAAGTTAGGATTGCTAAAAATATTTCGATCATGGTAGGCTAGATTTAAAGTTATTCATGCAATTTTTAAAACATAAATATAGAATATTGTTTAAAGTTTCCTATGGCTCACAAAAACGGCTTTAAAACTCGTTAAAACACACTTATTTTTGCCGGCAAATTGTGAATTCTAAAATGCTTAATGGGTATTTTCATTTTGAACGAGAGTTCAGCGTTAATGTTTAGCGATCGTTCAAATTGGTGCCGTATAAAGTCTTTAGAAGTAACTTATTCTGATGCTTTGATGCAAAATGAAGTGTATATGCAGCTATTAGACATTTGAAATCAACACCCAAGACAGCTAGAGTACAGTAACTAGACTAGCCTGAATTTCAGGTGGACATTAATTCATGCTATAACTAGACTTGTTACCAGTAAAAGAATGTTATAAAAGCCACTGAGATGCTGTATATTATATGGTACAGCTAATCGGGATCTTAAGCGTCTTTCTGGGTTACCGAGATCTAGCTTGATAGATCTTGGTAGCCTAAATGAATATTGTTTGACATGTTGCTACACTTGTGTTCACATTATAGACATCTAGTTACAAACATGTCATATTCAGAAACTTGACAAATATTGTGTAAATTTCCCAATAGGCTGCTCGTCCATTGATAACTGTTTATAATGAACAAGGTGAAGCCACATCCAAGACTGTGCCACTTCCGGCAGTTTTCAAAGCTCCTATTCGTCCAGATGTTGTGAACTTTGTGCACACAAATATGGCCAAGAACAAACGCCAGCCTTATGCCGTCAGCAGTAAAGCTGGTCATCAGACCTCTGCTGAATCTTGGGGTACTGGCCGTGCCGTTGCCAGGATACCACGTGTCCGAGGTGGTGGTACGCATCGATCTGGCCAGGGTGCTTATGGCAATGTATCCTTGTTTTTATAGTTTAGAAAGAGTTGTAGATATGATATAGGAATCATTAGCCTGAAAACATAAGCATTCTGACTACCATCATTTGCATCTAAGGATGAACAGAAAGAAAAACATTGTTTGTTCTCATGTGAATGTCTCATTATCCAATGTTAATCAACAGCTTTGACAGGCTTCAATGTGATGAGCCAATCATGTTTAACTAGACTTGCAATAATTGGCTGAGCTAATTAAAACCTGTCAAATTTATGTTCATTACAAATATTGAAGTTTCTCATGAGAATGGGCAATGTCGTTTTATATGCAACTGTTCGTCCGTAGATGCAGTTGACATTAACACATGATTCTGTTGAGCTTTGCTGTATTTGTTTAAACTAGCATCTAAAACATGCTTCCACATAGTTTTAAGAAACCTAACTAAATCAAACTTTGAAAGTAAATAGACTGAGTAGAGCATACAACTTATCAACATAATGCAATTGACTTAACTATAATAAAGATGTGCCGAGGAGGTCGTATGTTTGCTCCAACTAAAACATGGCGTAGATGGCATCGTAAGATTAACGTCAACCAGAAACGTTATGCCATGTGTTCAGCCCTTGCTGGTTCTGCCCTCCCTGCCCTTGTCATGGCTAGAGGTCATCGTATTGACAAGATCTCTGAAGTGCCACTGGTTGTAGCCAATGGTATTGAATCTGTTCAGAAGACGTCAAATGCTGTGAAACTTCTGAAAGATTTGAATGCTTTTGATGATGTTGAACGATGCAAAAACTCCAAGAAAATCAGGGCTGGCAAAGTAAGTTATGTCTGTATGATATGACTGTATCAGGAAAACTAACCTTATTTTATTTACTCTGGCACTATCAGTTCTAAACTGTTTTCCCTAGAGGTCCAGCAAGGGCCATCTCTCAACCTACTAGTAGACTATTACAAATCCAGTGTTCTGATTGGCTACGGTACTCTACTAGAGGGCCACCAGGCATTAGCCTACTAGTAGCGAAGAGTGAGAGAAAAACTTGTGAATCAGTTGCCTTTTTAAGAAAAAATACTTTATAAAATGTCCTACTTTTTATTCTAACAAATAATCTTGGAGACTGCTTGCAAGAAAGGTATAATTTTGACGTTTTACTCGTATTTTTACAGTTTTGAACTTGAATTTATAAATATGGACAATTTTTGTTTATATTTCGAGCAAAATCATATATTTTCTTGGCCTTTCAAACATCTATATTTAGGAATGTTTTCATCCATTTAGCTATAAAATTTCAAGGCTTTTTTCCGTTTAATGATATGTTTTATGTGCTTCGAGATTTCCCACCATATTGTTTACAGTTTAAAAACAACTAACGTTTTGGCCTCGTTGACCATTCGCCAATAGCCAACTCTGCCTTGTTGTCTAATTGTTAATTGGTCTGGGGTTACTACAGGATGAAACCAGTGTACTTGCAGAAAACCTGCGTTATTTGGTAAGATCAAACTGAAAGAACTCTTATTGCATATGACTAAGGTGAAGTTATAATCATACACCTGCATATGGCAGGAGTCAAACCCTAATCTCAGGTTGAAAGGCATGCTACCAAACGAAGATTTTTTTGCTTTGGGGTGGGGGGGTAGAAAAAAATGTAAAATTTAAAAATTTTAGGGGAGGTGAGGGGACAGAGCCGGAGCAAGCAGCAAGCAGGCAGGGTCTGGGGGCACAGCCACAGTTAAAAGGGGGGCGAAGCCCAATGAGATTTGAGATTTTAAAATTATCCTTTATTTAGTTCAGTTGTTGTTTTTTTTTAGTTACTCTGAAATCTTTATTTCAATCTACACACATTTATCCCAATCCCAATTTTGCAATTTTTTTTTTTGGGGTTTTTAGGGGGGGTGGAGACCCCGCACCTCCAGAAAATCCGCCTATGCTACCAACACCTAATAGATATAACCTCTTAACAAACATGTAAAACATGTTTTCAGGGTAAGATGAGGAATAGACGATATGTGCAAAGGAAAGGTCCGCTCATAATCTACAATGAAGATCATGGAATTCGTCAAGCATTCCATAATTTACCTGGTGTTGAGCTACTTAATGTTGACCGAATGAATCTTCTTAATCTATGCCCTGGCGGACATCTTGGCAGGTATATGTGAATGTTTTTATAGATATTTTGGAACAGTTTTGAAACTGAATATAAATGTCCTTTGATGTTTTGGAACACATATCTGGAATATTGATAGTCTTTTGAGAATAACAGTTTATCAAACTCTTTCCTTCTTGCTGCAACCATTTAGATTCTGTATTTGGACACAAGGGGCTTTTGAAAAGCTTGATGGTATTTATGGTACTTGGCGCAAAGCTTCGACTGAAAAGTCTTCCTATAAGTATGTATTCAAAACTATGATGCTGTTCATGGCACTTGGGAAATTCTAATTGTTGCATTATTTTATTTCCTTACAGTTTGCCCAAACCAATGATGAAGAACAGTGATTTGGCTCGACTGATCAATTCGGAAGAAATCCAAAAAGTTGTTCGACCAGCCAAGTAAGAATTGTGATTGAATAAATAATCATGTGCCTTGGTTCACTAAGTCTGGGTCAATGGGTAGTTATCAGAGTGAGAAATGGTGTTAATTCTTTTCATTATAATTATGTAGTTGAATTGAGAGATGTAGTTTATGTTGCTTGCTCTTATCATTAATACAAATATTTTCTTACAGGCGTGCACCTCAACGTGCTCAACTCAAGAAGAACCCACTGAAAAACCTTGGCGTGATGCTGAAACTAAACCCACATGTCAAGAGCACAAAGAGAGCTGCTATTCTTGCACAAGAGAGAAACAAGGAAGCCAGAAATAATGTGGTGGAGAAGAAACGAAAGGCTACAGGAAAAAAGCAATGAATGTTGAATGAATAATCCATAACTTAGAGGTTATTAAATAAATAATTCTCTCTACAAAGTGGTTGTGTTTTTTGAATGGTGATGCTGTTGAGTGTTTGGGGAAGGCTCCCCCCCCTGGTGATACTGTTGAGTGTTTGGGGAAGCCCCCCCTGGTGATGCTGTTGAGTGTTTGGGGAAGGCTCCCCCCCCTGGTGATGCTGTTGAGTGTTTGGGGAAGCCCCCCCTGGTGATGCTGTTGAGTGTTTGGGGAAGGCTCCCCCCCCTGGTGATGCTGTTGAGTGTTTGGGGAAGGCTCCCCCCCCTGGTGATGCTGTTGAGTGTTTGGGGAAGGCTCCCCCCCCTGGTGATGCTGTTGAGTGTTTGGGGAAGGCTCCCCCCCCCTGGTGATGCTGTTGAGTGTTTGGGGAAGGCTCCCCCCCCTGGTGATGCTGTTGAGTGTTTGGGGAAGGCCCCCGGTGATGCTGTTGAGTGTTTGGGGAAGGCCCCCCCCTGGACAAGTGAACACTTCTTTCATTGTATTTGCGCATTATATTTTGTGAGATAGAAACATGCAACTTTTTCGTCACAGATTTTGTAATTGCGTCCTTTTTCGCACTTTAACCCATTAACTGGCAGTACCCTACCACTGACGAGTAAAATCGTCTGGCGTTAGACAGAGTAAAATACTAAAGTAGGGCGCATCTGGGCGCATTACCAGCTAAGGTTGAAGCTTAAAACGTGCGGAAGAAAACGCGCACGAGAGGAAAGGGCGTTAAGTTAAAGCGGATTTGACAGTAAAATGTGATAATTGATCGCGCTAGAAAGCACTTTGTTTTTTGAGAAACACGTTTGAGGAAAATACAACTTGCGGACCGTGACTAAACGGTTATGTTGTTGTGAAGTTTGTAAATGATACTAGCAAGAAACAAAACGGTAAAGAATAGATATCTATTGGTTCCGGTAGGTGCTTGTGTTTCACAGTTTATATTAGCAAACCTTTACAACTCGCTGTCCTGGTCCATAAAAACTACGTAGTCGCTATGTTCTTGTAGGTTGGCATAGCGATAAATAAAATTGTTTTGTGGAAGAAGCTTTGCGAAATAAACGTGATGTTTGTTTCGGCATCCACGAAAACAAGTGCCGGAAGGTTCTATGGGTATACATTCCGGGCAGAGTGAAAAAAGCCGATTATACTTGGCAAAGAAAGCAAGAATTAGGCATATAAGGAACCTCTAAGGTGTTAAAAACTATTTTAAAACTTCACAACTTGTCCAGTGCTAAATAGTCAGATTATCGCAGATAAATACTGCTCCTAGCTGAAACTCGAAACATCAATTTCAGAATTTTTAGAAATAGAACAAAACATAAACAAAAATAATAAAAATATATATTGCACAGTTTAGAAGTACAGTTTTTGAATAAATTGCGGGCTGTGATTTTTGGTCGTTCCCCCCCTTCATTGGTAGCCTAAAGCATATGACCCCCCTGGAATCACGCGGGACAAGTAGAACGCGCGTTCCACGCACACTTCACATATTACAATTCATATTATTGAAAGTCGAAGCGCAAGTACGTAAAAAACATGCGTTTATTTGCTTCAAATATTTAAAATGTAGGGTTTTAAAGAGTGTAAGAGTCGTTGGTTCGTCCACTTTGTAACTTAGAGACCGCAGGAAGGACAGCAAGTGTTTAAATTGCTTTTGAATACATTATGCAGTCGAGCGACCAAGCGAACGATAAAGCCAGTGATTCTATAAACACGAAATGCCAACATGTGTCGACTACTGTGACAAATAATGGCGATTCCCATTGGAAGCAAGATGTGTTAAATGTAATACAGAACACAAAGAATACAAGAGAAGTTTCATTAACCAAGTGAGAGTAAAACATTTAAACGTTTTCTGTATTTTAGTATGTAAGACACTACTTAATAATAAGTGTTATGAATTTTATTATTCTCCAAGTGATTGCTTATTTTGTCATTTCACAATTGTTCTTAACAAGTATTTTGAAACACGATTACTTTGTTACATTTCTTGTTTTAAAATAAATATAAAATATCCTAGCTACACTAGCTGTTTAAACATTAAAAGCAATTTTACTAAGCTGCTTTGAGAAAAGTCTCGTTTTATCTAACTTGATTGTTTTGTCAAGTATAGAATATAGTAATATACAAGTATGAATTGAAATAGGGGTTTATTCTTGTATTAAATAGGGACGAAGCTACTTCAATTTGTCGGGAGAACGGAATGGGGGATCGTAAAATCCAAGAAGTTATGAGTAAATTGAAAGGAGGAGGCGATGTCTCACTAGAATGTTTAGAAGACTTGCTTCGTGAATTCCCTCAACCCAACACAGATCAAAGCAGTGAAACGAATTCCTGTACTTCAACTGATGTTTTTATTGACGATAGCGCTATATCTAGTGCTTCAGAGAAAACTAACAGTGTCTCTACTGAACCAAGCATTGGAAACTCAACTGGGGGAAACAATATAAGCAGAGGGACGAATTTTTTGGAATTGGCAAACACAGTAAGTACACATATATACCGTTAGAGAAAATATTATAACCGATGTGTATATATAAAGTTCAGTAGCATGTTTGTTTTGTCCGAAATTGTATGGCGTTTGTAATATCGCTTTATGTCGTGTTTACCTATAAACTCATGTTTTGTGTGACATTTTGCATTTTTGGCGTGTGATTTGTGATTTTATATACTCGAAATGCTGAGTTATATATTCTTTGTTTCGCTGTAAAATCGATTATATTCAGAAGGGTTTGAACTTCCTAGAGCCTTTACAGACCTAAGTCAAAAGCTTACTGTTTGGTATAATAGGTTAATTTACAAAACACACCATGTCATTGTGTAATATTAATTCCAACAAACAAAGCTTCGACATCGAGACGCTAGCTTAACCTGTTGCGTCGAGTGCGTTTTACATATAGCCCTCTTAAATGTAAACAATTTTATTGCAAGAATTCAAAATATTTTGCTCTCATTCTTGGTTGTTAAATAAACAACTCGAGGGATATTGAAATTTTAAACTATAATTTTCCCATCAATCTGTTCAAGTGCCAATATATGTTGCAATTTATGAATGAGGGATATATACAGTTTTAGTAAGATGTAAAACTCATATCTCGCTGTTTTTAATAATTTACAAATTAATTTACACTGCAGGCTTTTTCTAAATTAGCTTATCATATTTATATGAGTTTGCATATTAATACGTCTACCAGGCTTGTATATATGATATGCTTTTGAATATTGGCAATGTATATATAGTCTAAATATTAAAATTTATATCTAAATTTTGTCATAAGCAACCACAACTATGAAATATGTGAGTAGGAACTGTTCATGGTTTCACATTTATTTGAAATCAATTTGAAGTTGTCGAATGTGAATTTCATTTTTCAGTCAGGTTTAATTAGACTTGAATATTTAATAAATTATGCACACAGCATCTGTATCTGTATAAGCTGTTTATGTATTAAATCTTAGTCCTTCTCCCAGCAAAGGCAATCAAACCTTCACATTGATAAATACAATTTCTGGCTGTTGGTGGGCATTGCCGCTTGGCTGTCAATCTGTCATAACTCATAAGATCTACATGTGATTATGTCATCAATATAATTATTCCAAAACGTTTTGGCGAGTGAATATGGATTGCATTAATCTGGTGGCTGAGAGAAATTTTTTCCTGGATATGAGGTTGACATATTCGCACTTAAAATTAGTGAAGAGGCTGGATTGCTGGAACTGAGTGTTAAATAGCAACACATTATAAATAAATGAACTTGCTTACTAATACTCTGAGTAATACAATAGATAATCCAATATTTCCAGGCCTCCAATGGCATTCTACAATTGTGTGCGCAACTATTATGTCTCATGAATATAAAACAATATTAAAATCGTACACCATATCTTTGGTCTCCAACTGTTTGTTAATTTCCTTTGCTTTGTCTATTACAGCCAAGATAATGATGTTAGTATTCTGAGATACATTAAAAGTAGACGATATGATATTAAATGCCAGCATTTCTGAAGGGTTGTTTGTCACACAGCAGTGGCGTAACTACTTTGGGTTCGGACAGGGCGAACCCTGGGCCCCCCAACCCCAATGGCCCAAAGGGGGGCCCCCAAACAGCCAGGCTCAGACTGTAGAGCAAAAACAAATTGACACAGAAGACTCTGAGAAACGAAAAATGCATGAATGCAACAACAAAATATCAAAAAGCAGTTAAAGGGTTCTCAACCGTACGAAAATCGAACATTTGACTTAACATAAACTCCACAATTCATCTATATATATAAAAATGTAAGTTAAAGATTTATGGTACAACCGTACTAATTTCCAAACAAATTGTAAATTTTGATATGTTAAAATGTCGTTTTCTGACCATCAGAATTCTGTAAAATCTTCCCCCAAAGTCCAGGAAATGGCATTTCAGAGACTCTAGAGGGCCATGCTCCTGGACCCATCTAGTACTAGGGGGCCTTCAAAAGTTTTGAACCGGGGGCCCCCTACTATAACGTTATGCCACTGTCACACAGTGGTTAGTGTCTTTCACCTCTGTGGATGGGGACCTTTTGTGCAATATGCAGTTGCCTGATTATAATTGCGCCTTTGTCTCATGCCCAATATTGTAAGACTCCAAATCTTCATACCCTTATACATTCCACATTCCTATGACATTTTCACACAAATTATTTGCATATATTTTCATTAAGTATATACAGTATATTTTTGTGCATGTATTAACATTAAAGCTGTTTTGAAATTTATGAACATTCTAGTCAGGGCAAACACAACAATTATAAACTATACATTAATGTAAATAGGTATATACAAGGATAATTTCGTTACATTAAACATGTTAATTACATACATTAAAATGCAATTTATTTACTGTTATGCTAATTCCCTGTTTGAGAATGTTCTAGGCGGAACAACATCAAAATATCAAAGAATAATTATGTACAATGTTTATTATGTACAATATTATTACAATAAGTATATGTACAAGAATGTTTTCTATCAGAATTATTAAGTATTATCATTATCTTTCGAGTAATACTACTGTATATTATCTCTTACAAACGCAGAGGAATAGCATTTGGCGCAAATGCGCTAAGTTTCTTCGCGTGCGCAACATCAACATCGCACCGTATGTTAATTAACTGGCTGAAAGGACAGTACTTCGAATACCATGCGTTTTGGCTCTAAATCTCAGCACACAAAGTGAGATCTTTAATTTCTGAACAATACAGTGTTGTAAAACACAAACCAAGCAAGGCGCCCGCGCAACCGACGCAACAAACTAACGCTTTTATAATGGACTTTATTTCTTCCCCGACTCCAAGCCCGCACAGCTTCGTATAAAAACAAACAAACAGTTTCACATTCGCCATGAGACTGCACGCAGTGAATGCTTTGGTTGTCTTGCTGACACAAGTTGTTTGTAAGCCTGAATTGAAGGCTATAAATAAGATCGAACTTTGAATAAGTTCTTTGTAGAATAACTCACAAAGAGAGAGAGTCAATTCCATTATGATGATACTGTGATTTACCTCAAGAGGCTCGCGGTTGAAATCGTTTCTACTTGGCAAGAAACTGCGATGGAACTTGATGTAATAACCATATATAAACACCATAAATATACTCATAACTGTCCCAGCAATACAACTCGCTAAGAATACTGTACCGGTGGTGTTCCTATTCTCTGTAATAACCGAGATGTCAGTCGGTAACTCATTGTAAACAGCCCAATCGAAATAAACGTCTGTCGCGTGATAAACGATCAGACCTAAGTAGAAAAATATCTTTAGGTGAAGATCAAGCGGCATTCTGAATAGAAACATTGTGAAGAACAACTTTAGAAACAATCTTTAAGATTTTGGCAAGTCAATACGACATGACACAACGCGTTTTGTGGCTTGACTTTAACACATCTGTACGCATTTAGACTCAACAAGTACTAGTGCATTTGACGCATTTTTGCTGTCATAGAACGGAAGTCGCAGCCAGAGTGAGAGTTTCATGATACAGTTCTTGCGAGTGCACATCCATGATCCATATATCCTCATTTGGATGATCAATTTCATGTTTGCTTTGCCTTTGCGAAAATCGCGCTTACTTACGAAAAGGCATCGGGGAGATTTTTGAAGTCCGATTCTCGTGACTCTGAGCACGTCGAAAGAAAGAGTTAGTCATGGATTTGCTCCGGGCTCGGCTCCGGGGTACTCCGGTTTCCTCCCACATCACATGGAAGATTGATAGGGTCATAGGGGATAAGCTGCGTATACATATCGTAATTATGCTAATATATTAGTGCTGGCGTGTTGAGCGAATAATTAACTCAATGAACTCCATGTTTTAAACTTCATACCCGCAATACAAATAGGTTAGTTTTTAACCTGTTGACAAACTTCACAAATAGTTTTCCATGTTTGTATAAAACTATTAATAGTGGAATAGAATATCAGAGAAAAATGTTTGTAGAAAAAGAAACCAAGTTTATAACGGACGATTGTGTGCTAAATCCTTCCGTTCAGGAAAAGCGACGTATTCCAGAAAACCTTATTGTCTGACGTAAAAACAATCATCATTAATAAAACCGGATTTAAATATAATAGTTAATGGTTGGCGATATCTTGAATTCCAAGAGGCTGTTTCACACTGAAATTCCACTCGTGGCTTCTCCACATTCATTTATTTACCAAACGAAGGGTCCACAAAACGCAGAAAGACCTGGCGCTCACTGATATCCTCTGAGTTGTGAATAAGCATGCAAAATTTGGTGGACCTATCAGCCAGGAAAGAATTATTTTCCATTATACCGAGTAAAGAGTGGACGTTTCATTGCGCACGCGCAAATGAAGACAAGTCAAACCATCACAAAAATATAATTGCAGGAAGTTGGTTGCTCACTATTAACTCTAATATGACTAGCATAAAAATAGCTAGAAAAAAATAGCGTGTGAACTGGTCGTAAGATAAATGTATGTCATGCAAAACGTACTTGAAAAACAACAGTATAAAAGGACTTAATTTACATTTTCCTGACACATTCATTGGAGCATTCATTCCTTTATATCAGTGGCATCAAGCAGGTTAATAAACATCAAATCTTCATCATTTTAAGAGCTTAGAACAAAAACCTAAATTCCTGGTCGTCTAGAGTCGTAGAGATCATTTTCAGAAAAAATAAGATTTTTGCTCAGAACACCAAACTCAAACCTTTCATCTTTGTGTATGCCTGATGTTTTTCATAACTTCCTACTGTCATAATATATTTGTCTACCCCTTATGCTTGTCAACGCATCTCGAATATCATAGAATACTATAAATCACAAGATCGCTGCCTGATTCTTGAAGTACTTAGACTCTTAAACGGACAATTTCCTGACAATGGTTTCACGCCTGAAGGGCATTCAGCACAATTACTACCAATTTGTATTCTGGTTATCATTCCGCTTTGAAAATGGATACTGAAATACGCCAGAAATATTACCCCTTATTTTCGATCGAATTTGTTCGCCAAAGATTGCTGAAACTGCGAAGGGTATGTGTATATAGACGTATTAGTCATTGTTTACTTCAGCTCTGGCATTTGATGGTACTTGCTTTGGCGGGTATTTTACGAATCATATATTAGATTACCTAAATGTGAATACTGTGTAGCGTAGTCAAACTAAAGATAGGCTAATGGTCGTTATTTTAAAGCGAAATATTATAGCGTTGACCGTTGTATCAAAACAGATTTTATCTCTTACATTGTTCTTGCTTTGCGTATTGTCTTTTGTCAGTTTAAAGGGTTTCAGTTATTTGGCAACTATTCTAATTCAGTGATTATATTTAGACTGTAGACAATATGTAAGGAAGACATATAATTCACACAAACAAAGTATGATGAATTCCCTTGTGCTGAAGAAAGTTAGATTGAGTACAAAGAAATATTTAGAGAAATTTCTAGAAAGAAATGTTTGCTCTTTCATTCAAATATGCTCGCCTTTGTGATGCCTGATTTATCTTAAGTAGTTTTCTTCAATGTCAATCCACAGAAATGTCGATGGCCTGAAGTTTACTATGGTTAAATCACATTTATTCCACTAACTCCACATTGGGGCTTTTCAGTGCTCAGTCATATTTCAAGGCTATATTACGTACTTAACCTATATAAAGAAACTCGCGACTTTTAGAGCGGCCAACCAAGGTTAAAGCCTTTGTTGAATGGCTGGGACGCTAGCTATAATGAAGTTAGCTTGTGACTTACTAACACTTGGAAAACATGTCATCCCAGTGTATGCTGGAGTGTCGTGCAGACTAGCAGCATAAACAGAAATTTGATATAAATCTATTTCTAACGCTCATTTTCTTTGACCTTTCAGCTCCATTTTGCTGCCCTTGCCTCGCTGAAGAGTGAAATCAACGACTTACAAAAACAAATCAAGAAAGTGACGTCAGAACGAGATTCATATCGGCGCACACTCAAGGAGTCTAGGGACGAGAAAGATCGACTGATTGTGAAATACGAAGAGCGGTTACATGAACAAGAACAGCAGGTAACTAGTATGTGTTATTTGTGAATGTTTAATCTGCTGACTCTTAAGGTCGTTTTTCCGCATTCTTACCGGCTACGAGTGGGTGGAACCAAGGTATTTGGTAGAACGATGAATTCGCGAATATAGTTTGGAGTCTTTCTCCTCCACAAATGTAAAGCATACGGACAATATATAAAGGCGCGCGGAGCATTAAGGGATGACTAATGCGCGCCTTCAAAAGCTACCCCCACATGCATATATTAGGGAGCTTTAGCAATGACTACGAGTACGAGATTCGTCATTCTTTGACTACGAGATTTTTATAAATCCAAAAGCCCGACGACTACGAATTTCAACACGCGAAAATGACGAATCTCGTACTCGTAGTCACAGAGTAGAGATCATATGGAACGGGTCGTCGTAAACACTTGGGAGACTTACGTTTTCGTGTACCCACCAGATTTCAGGCGGCCGGGCAAAAAATGATCGACTGCGCATGCTCGGCAAGTTCCCCCACTCCAAGTTCCCAACATTCCCCAAGTTCCCAACATTTTCGGCTCTTTAAAGTTTCACAATCTTAAGGTCTTTCGCATTTTTACGCACTTCTAAAAGGTAAACTGCAGTTAAAAGCGAGCCGCCATCTGAATCGTGCACTTTAACTGCGCATGCTCGGCAAGCGTCTGAAGTGGGTACACCCGTTACACCTCTGTATGATCTCTACTCTGTGTCGTAGTCGTACTCGTAGTCATTGTAAGTTTATGCATCAAAATATGACGTGACTGGTGCGAAAATGACGAATTTTACTCCTGGGTAAATCTAAAGCTCTTTAAATCGAGTTACAAAATGTTATCTTCAGTTAAGATGGAAACTCGATCAAGCTTCAGTGAAATGTAGTCGTAATTAAATATAAAGTTCTCTTTAATCTATATAATTATATAATTGTGTAGGTTACGGAGTTGCAAAGTGTTATCGCTGAACTGAGAAGAAAACTTGATCAAGCTTCAGTGAACTGTATTGCTGAAGAAGATGAAGAAGAAGAAGAAGAAGGAACGCCAAGCTCTGATGGCGCGGAAAATTGTAAGTATAAAGCCTCCAAGATACTTGTAACTAGTTCAACTTGTAACCAGTGTTTGCGCTATATTGAAACAATTCCTTCACATATTTAGCATCGAATGCTTCTCAAGGTGGAAGTGACCAGGAGGACACGGATACCGCTGAAGTATTTGAACTGAACGAACAACGAGCGACAGATTCAGATCACGTAGACGAAGTTCACTTCAATACTTTATCTAAGACAAACCGAAAGCTCCAATCTCTTGGGCAGAGCGTTTCAAGTCCAGTGAACGAGAAACCAGATGATGGTAAACAGTTAGAACTAAGTCGCTCTATATTTCTGCAACTGCAGAAGAAACTGACTGAGCTCAAAGATCAATGTCAAGAATTGGAAAAGAAGAAACATCAACGTAAGCTAAGTAATATGATCTAGCAAACGCCTGGGTGGCATT
Organism: Trachythela sp. YZ-2020; assembly: GCA_016169945.1. Taxonomy (NCBI): domain Eukaryota; kingdom Metazoa; phylum Cnidaria; class Anthozoa; order Malacalcyonacea; family Clavulariidae; genus Trachythela; species Trachythela sp. YZ-2020. The sequence continues at coordinate 212,799 of JADLSH010000023.1, read as the reverse complement.
GTGGTTAGAGCACGTGACTTTCGCCTCAATTACTGGTGTTCTATTGTGAGTGCGATTACCATTTCGCCTCAGTCGCCTGGGAGAAGAGTGTTTCTAGTTTGTCTCTAACAAACAGCGCGAGTTTTCTCCAAGTAATCCGGTTCCTCCTGTAAATAACACTGGAACAATAAGGGATGGCTCTTACTGGATCGCAGGAGAACAGCTTAGAACTAGTGGAACTATTCAGTATATATAAAGTTAGTTTAGTTTACGATGTAACTATCGTTGTTCTATTTCCAGTCGAGAAACAGATCCAGCAAGCCAGCGTTGCTGCGTATGTGAGTCGAAAACGATCAAGTGAAGGCACCGAGGTAAAAATTAACATTTCTTTGTCTTCGTCTGATTTTTTATTATTATTAATAATTTATAAAAGGAGGGTGACATCTTTACCATTTTAGTATTATAAACGATGGCCCTCTTCCACTGCCCGTTGATCACCATCTGGTGCAGGATAGTGCGTAGTCAAACTCATCTATGCTCTGTGATTTGATTTAGTTACAACAGCAAGTATTAAATATGACAAAAGAACGAGAATTAATTAACGCCCGAGTGTTGAAGTTGGAACAAGAACTTGAGAAAAGCAAAGCATTCGCAATATCATTGCGCGAGGAAAGAGATGGCTGGAGAAGAAAGGTTAGGGTATATTCTACAATTTGGATTTATCCGATTATAATTCCGCTTCCAGTTTAACTCTACCAAAAATTGCAGGTTTCCTCCGGTCCTTGGTCCTTACTGGACCTCTAGGAAGAACAGTTTAGAACTGATAAACCTATCCAATGTAACTAAAGATAGTTTAGGTTTCTTTCTATTGTAACACTGGACCTCTAGGAAGAACAGTTTAGAACTGATAAACCTATCCAATGTAACTAAAGATAGTTTAGGTTTCTTTCTATTGTAACACTGGACCTCTAGAGAGAACAGTTCAGAACTGATAGAACTATCCAGCATAAATATAGTTAGCTTAATTTAGTGTAGTAAAATCGTACACCCAACAAAAATGACTTAATTTCAGCATCAGGAAAGCAGCAAGCTTCAACATTCTTTAACAAACGGCTCAAGACATGAGATTAGTGACATCAGTGAACCGCCATCACCTCGCACCAGTCGCTCGCATAGTAACTCGGCCTTCACACCAGTCACACAACAAAACTCATCCCAGTTCTCTCCACGTCTCAACCGACCTCGCGGTTCATCAACACCGACATCTCCAGTGGCACGACGTCATAGTTTTAATAGATCTTGGACGTTGGGTGAAAGTCCTGGCTCGTCTTTGAAGTCCGTTAAAAACTCCCCTCCCGGTAGTGGTAAGTCGTTTTTGTTGTGTCCTTTAGCGTTTTAGGGCGATAGCGGTTCCCACCTGATACCGTCGATAACGTCATGAAACAGCTCTAAATAACAGTGTTTATATTTATTTCTATAGTAAAGTCAGGCCAGAGCGGTTGGAAAAATGCATCAAGTGATCTGGGTTCTTCCGTAGTTAGTTGTCCTGATGCTGTGTCAATGAGTCGGCAGAAGAAAGACAGCGCTAAGAGTGACGGAGAGAATGAATTGATTGAAGGACTCACTGGAGACAAATTGATCAAAATATTGGTTAGTTTTATTGTCCTTTTTGGTGGATTTCAGTAAGCGTTACAGGGCAGCAGATGGTGCTTAGCTGCCGAAATGTTGACATTTATAGAAGCAAGCAAATTAAACAATATCTCTCAACTCTATTTATTTGCCATCAAATACAATACAACTACATATAATGAAAAGAATTAACATTATTTTTTCACTGTGACAACTGCAGGTTGACCATTATGTCGTGCATGATAGTGCCTAGTGAAACCCAGGTACATCTAAAGTACATGCATGCTGGCCTTAGAAAGATTGTTTTATTATATTTTGACACATTTTTTGGCTATCTACAGCACCAACTTCCAGAGTTCGACAAAATGCCGGAATCCTTAGTGAATACGCTCCAATCATGTCAGACATTGCGGGATGTTTTCCACGCACTACACACCCACTGGACTCAGCAGTCAGGTGACCAGATTCACGAATATCAAATCGAGGTTGAACGTTTGCAGACAAAACTTGAACACATTCGAGCACAGAATAACGTCATAGCTTTGTCAATGGATGAAAGTAAGAGTAATAGTGAACAGCTATCCCTGTTGATAGGTAAGTGTCATTTTCCTGGGGGGGGAGCATTTTGAACTGAGGAACAGCCAGCCGAGACGAGTTTTCGCTATTGAGTAGGTAGCCAAGTAGGTTATGCATGTGGCCGAGGTTTGATTCCTGCAATATGAAGTTGTCTGATTATATTTTTGCCTCAGTTGCATGTGAGAAGGCTACCAAACACCGCAGCTTCGCAGCTACCAAACACCACAGCTACCAAACACCACAGCTACCAAACACCACAGCTACCAAACACCACAGCTACCAAACACCACAGCTACCAAACACCACAGCTACCAAACACCACAGCTACCAAACACCACAGCTACCAAACACCGTAGTTTTCTCCAGACACTGCGTTTTCCTGCTGCAGCAACACTGGACAAAAAAGAAATGGCCTTTACTGGAGTGTGAATATAGTTAGTTTAGTTTAAAGAAAACTTAACCAATTAAGGAATGGCCTTTACTGGAGTGTGAATATAGTTAATTTAGTTTAAAGAAAACTTAACCAATTAAGACTGTATTATATTACAGGGAAGTATGAATCACAATGTATGGCTCTGCAAGTGGAATTGGAACTCTGTGACCGAACTATAGATGGATACGAAGCCTTTGTGTATTTACTGGAAAGCGAACAAGAAGTGCTAAGTATAAACTGTAATGCTGATGGTATTGATTTACTCCGCTATCGTTCGTTATCCCGAGGTGGGAGCGAATCTCGTCTTCGTTGTCCGGACATTTACGAAGATGATGACGATACTATGGCGTCGGGATGTTACGAACGTCGACGACACGCCGAGACACAAGCGAGGGCTTTATTACAGAAATATGACAAAGGCTCCGATGGGAACGTTTCGACGGGGGCAAATCGCCCATGGGAGGAATTATCTTCAGTCAGCCGGACTAGTGCGACGAGTTCCACTGGATCATCCGCTGAGCTAGATTTCAGCAAAGAAGAGGAAGGCAGGCTCAGGGCTTATTTATCCAGGTTAAAAGACGAGCGGGACACAGTACGGACTACATTAATGGAACTTCAAAGTGTGCATGATGTTTTAGAACCTGTGGCCAGGATTGAGTTAGATTCACTAGACGCTAAACTAGATTTAGAAAATGCAGTATTATTACAAGAACTAATGGCTCTCAAAGAAGAGAAAGCTGAACTCAGAGCCAAAGTTTATTTAACTGAAAAAGAAAAGAAAGCGCTTGAGTTACAGCTCTCATCACGAGAAGCACAAGAACAAGCATATGTTGTACATATTGAACATTTGAAGACTGAGTTGAAAGATCAGATTAGAAAGAGACGGAAACTCGAGGAAACTGCTCGAGCTATTCAAGGATCTAAAACTAGTGTAAGTAATTGTTTCGCAAATATTTTGATCCATAATGCCGGGTCGTTGTCAGTGTTACAGTGAATATAACTATATAGATCTTTTCTAAGATGGTCTGACTGTACACTCCATCGTTTAAGGTTTATAAAGCGCCAATAACGAGCACATAATGTCTTTTCAAGTTATTAGATTGAGATTATTAGGGCATGATTACCTGGATAGTTTTCAGTTCAGGAAGCTCAAATCAGGCTAAAATTTTGGTCCTATATTGGTGGGTTTCAGTTAGCGTTACGGGGCAGCAGATGAACTGTTTACACTTATAGGAGGAAGAAAATTAATCTATTAATTCTATTTATTGGCCACCGAATACAAGACTTGGACTATATTATCGCGAACCATAATATTGAGAAGTTGTTATTTTGATATAGGATGGTGAAGCATCGCGTACTTCAGCAACACCTGCCATCACGTTAGCAGAACTCCGCACAAGTGATGAAGATATACCTGCTGATCTGTACGAGGCAGCAAGACGAGAGAAGAAACTGAAATCTCGCATACGAGAACTTGTCGATACTCTTGAGAAACAATGTAAGAGTACAGAAAGTCGGCATCAACAAGCTGGGGAGTATATTTCTGATTTGAAGAGAGCTAATGGCGCGCTGGTCGCTGCGTATGAGAAGGCGAAGAAGAAACATACAGCGAGGGTGAAGAAATTGGAATCTCAGATGATGGCCATGATGGAAAAACATGAAAAACAGGTATACACAACAGGTTTTCTTTGGGTACTCCGGTTTCATCCTGTAGTAATACTGGACCAACAACAGACGGACCTCACTGGGCTTTTAGGGAGAACAGTTTTGACTTGATAGAGTTTAGTTTTAGCACACGTAACAAAAGTTACTTGTCTGTTCTTTAGATTTCAAGTCTTCGCGAAAGAATTTCCATGCAAGACGATTCAGGTTCAACACACCCGAATGAAACTGCATTATAAAAAAGATGTGAAGTAAAACGCGCAGCTGAAAGATGATAGTGCCATAACTATCGCACAAGGTCTTGGAATAAAGTAGTGAGGACAAACATAAACTCGTATGAATACTGTAGAAGCACTTTCTATTTTATTGTTGTGTTTTGTTGCGGTACACATCATACACTACGTCATCGCCACCATTGTGGGTTAGATATTATAACAACAAAGAACTTACAATTTCAGTCCGAGGTTTAAGACAAGCGGGTTTTCTTTCTCGTTATATAAGAATAAGATACGGTTTTGCACTGGGGTAGAATTTTAACGTTAATAGATGAATGGAGCTATAAAACAGAGTAAAAATTTGGTATAAAGAATTATGTAGATGAGCTGCTAGACGGGTATATTGAGATATCTTATAGTAGCATATTTAAGATAGAGTTTGCATTATAAAATATACAGAACAAATTATGCCGAAATTATATTTATGGCATATATATTATAGATTGTAGATTATATTGTAGTCTTTTGTAAATTTATCAGCTATATTTTTACGTGTTTTGTTTTGGAAACAATAAAATTGGTGACCTATCGCAGAGGTTTCGCAGAGGCTCATTTAGCTGCAGGCGTAACCTGCGTGCGATTCCCGCGGCCTGGGACGAGAATGAAAATATTGTGAAATGTTTTTACGATTACTTTTCATTTGCTTTTAATTTAAGATTCTTAAGCTAAAAACCAAAACGGACAAAGTAAATAAAACTGCAAGTCATTTACTGTGAAAATATACTTATATAAGTTTTCCATTGAGAAAAAAATTGTGTTGACAAGAGAAAAACAGTACGCGTCCCCGGGTGGGCTTGAACCACCAACCTTTCGGTTAACAGCCGAACGCGCTAACCAATTGCGCCACGGAGACGTTCACGTTAACAGGTGCTCTAATTTCTGATTTTATAGATTTCGAATATTTGCAATATCACTGATTAAAAAGTTATATTTTTTATTAAATGAAGTATAAACATCTCGTGGCACGAATATCAAAATGGATGTTTGCAATTTGTTGTTTTTCTTTGTTTAATTTGTTTGTTTTCAAAGATTGGTTATTGGAAAACTTGACTAGCTTACATTCTATATTTAAAGACGTGTTTTTGGGCGAAATCTGTTTGTAATATTTGGAAAATATTGAAGGATTTTGGACGTCAAAAAGCACGTGGTAAATGTCAAATTATACGACAAGGGACTGAAGTGAGGTATGCTTGTTTTTTACTTTCTGAACTTGGCACAAAGCTGAATTTGGTACAGAATTGTAGCATATTTAACATAGAAACCCATTCCCAAAAGTTATGATTTAATGTTTAAAACCCATACATAGACCATTATTAATTTTGCAGAATTCCTGGAGCTAGAGCATAGCATTATACCATCTGATGCTCAATATGTATATGTGCGATTGCAAACAGGGCCAGGAATTTGTGACTGGTCACACGGTCACAATTAAAAATGGCATAATAATTTGCGATACTGATATCAGACATGGGAGAGAAACAAGGTCGACCAATGTGTTAGTGAGGACATTAATATGGTACTTCTGTACTATAGCCTCGACTTCATTCTTTGATTTCTTTTCATTTTATTCAGTGATTGATTGATTCATGATTTTGTCTGTTTTCAAAAGAATGAAATTGAGGCTATGTGTGTACCATGGTACACTCCAGTAATTCTGCAAAAGTCTATTGAAATGATAGAAGGAAGATATGGAAATGATATAGGTCTGACACTAGATCCCAATATGTAAAGCGTTTGCCTACCATGTGCTGAGTCACAGATTAGTGAGTAACTTACGATCTGGTAGTGAGTAGTGAGAGGATCTGGTAGTGAGATCTGGTAGTGAGATCTGGTAGTGAGTAGTGAGATCTGGTAGTGAGTAGTGAGATCTGGTAGTGATCGAGTAGTGAGAGGATCTGGTAGTGAGTAGTGAGAGGATCTGGTAGTGAGTAGTGAGAGGATCTGGTAGTGAGTAGTGAGAGGATCTGGTAATGAGTAGTGAGAGGATCTGGTAGTGAGATCTGGTAGTGAGTAGTGAGATCTGGTAGTGAGTAGTGAGATCTGGTAGTGAGTAGTGAGAGGATCTGGTAGTGAGTAGTGAGAGGATCTGGTAGTGAGAGGATCTGGTAGTGAGTAGTGAGATCTGGTAGTGAGTAGTGAGAGGATCTGGTAGTGAGTAGTGAGAGGATCTGGTAGTGAGTAGTGAGATCTGGTAGTGAGTAGTGAGAGGATCTGGTAGTGAGTAGTGAGATCTGGTAGTGAGTAGTGAGATCTGGTAGTGAGTAGTGAGAGGATCTGGTAGTGAGTAGTGAGATCTGGTAGTGAGTAGTGAGAGGATCTGGTAGTGAGTAGTGAGAGGATCTGGTAGTGAGTAGTGAGAGGATCTGGTAGTGAGTAGTGAGAGGATCTGGTAGTGAGTAGTGAGAGGATCTGGTAGTGAGTAACTTACAATCTGGTAGTGAGTAGTGAGAGGAGGTTTGGATGAGGATTAGGTGCAGGCAAGATTTAGGTTTTTATTGTCTATTGGCACAAGGCAATCCTAAAAATTTTGTAATTATGAAAGTTCTAACGTACTATACATTTTATCAGAGTAACTTATTGTAAAATATTTGATTTTTACAAAACAAATTTTCTAAAGGCTAAATCCTTGCAATGTGGACACCTTTTGCTGAAGTTTACATATTTTTTCTTGCAATCGCAAAACCTTTTTCTGTAGACGTATAATTTCTTGTTCTCTTTCATCATTTCCAACAATCCTTTCTCGTTTGATAATTGAATCTATTTGCTTTTTACTTCCAACACCAATTTCTAATGAGGTATCTTTTAAGTTTGGTTTACCGTCATTGAAACTGTGATCTATTCGATCCTTTTTACTCTCAAATATATCTCCTAATGCAGCATTTTTTAGCTCTAAATCTGGCTTACTCTCATTGAAACTTGTGTCTTTTGTTCCCTTATCACTCTCAACACCAATTTCAATCCAGGAGCCTTGTAACTTTGCTTTACTTTCATTGAAATTATTGTCTGATGTGTCCAAGCTTGAGATAAACTTTTGAGAAATATAATGCACACACCTTTTCAGAAAGTTATTTGTTTCTGTTGAAGATTCTTTATCAGCCATTCTTTTTTAGTATTTGAACATATATTTCTTGTTCATTTGAAAAGATTATCAGTCCTGTTTTAAACTTTAGCTACATATCTAACTGCTCATTCAAGCGTAACGATTACCTGTTATAAAATGAAAGTAATGTAGGCATGTTTAAAATTAGACCTGCCATAATCTTGTACAGAATCATAATGTCCTATAACAGATTTTATTAGCCAGGTTTGACTGGTAATCCAGACTGGAAAATCAGGCGGTTTTCGACGAGATCTCGGGGGCGCAAAAGCTATTGAATCACAGGGCAGGGGCACAAAACCTGCCCCAGGGGCAGACTCAAGGGCGGCCAGGGGCGCAAAAATGTACCCATTTTAGAAGACATCCAGGGGCGCAAAACCTGCCCCAGGGGCAGACTCAAGGGCGGCCAGGGGCGCAAAAATGTACCCATTTTAGAAGACATCCAGGGGCGCAAAACCTGGCCCAGGGGCAGACTCAAGAGCGGCCAGGGGTGCAAAAATGTACCCATTTTAGAAGACATCCAGGGGCGCAAAACCTGCCCCAGGGGCAGACTCAAGGGCGGCCAGGAGCGCAAAAATGTACCCATTTTAGAAGACATCCAGGGGCGCAAAAAGTTGTCCCCGAAAACATCGGGGGTGGCATTGCCTGTTTTTCCAGTCTGGCTGGTAATACTAACATATCTCAAAGGTGGCAAATTTGGAGAAAATATATTATTTAGAACAAAAGTAAAATATTTAAAATTATAACATCTTTATAACATTTGCAACACATTACAAAATCTGTTTAATTTATGTAAATCCACATTTATAAACTTATTCAATGTAAACTAAATATATCTAATATATATTATAGTGTAAGCATAAATTCAAATAGTATACCAGATACATAGATAGACATAGTTTCAAATATTTTATTTTTCCCACCATTATACATGTATAAAAATCACATTTCTTATTCTATATATCACCATCTTGCTGCATTTCAAAAATCTTCTGTTGTGTTTTCACAACTTTTGCCTGGAATTTTAAGATTTTCTGTTGAAGTCTTAAAATTTCTCTGGAAACATCGGGCGTCTGTAATTCACTTTGATATCTAGTTTTTTGAGTTAATTCATTGCTAGCCATTTCTTTTGTTCTTTCCTCTGCCTTCAAACTTTGATCCAACGTTTCTTCACTTTTATTACTTGTGTTCATTTTACTACTGTGAGCGCCATCAAGTGATTCAGGATCATTTCTCAAAGCTTTCTGACTTTTGCTTGCTGCGTTTTTTGCTTTCTTTTCCTCAAAAACCTGCACCTCTTGTCTATCAGTTCGGCTGTCAACTGATACTTTATTTTCTCGCTTATTTAAAGGCTTTCTTCTTGTTCTGCGTAAGCTTTTTACCCATAATAAATGATCTTGCATCTTTAGTGATGCTGTTGTAGCATTATCCGAAACGATATCGTTACTTCTTTCGATGTTTGGTTTTGAATCTCTATCATTTGAATCTCTGTCTTGGCCACAATTCGCTTCTTCTTTACTCCGAGAAAGCCTTTGACCAGTTCTGTTTGCGAAAATTGGACTTTCCCTTGAATGTGAAACGTTTGAGTTATCCATTTGGTTTATTGGCTCACTTAAACAAGACAGTGCAGAAATTGGCCGTTTACCTTTGACTGTTTTCAATAATTCTGCATGATTTTCTTGCGAACTAGACTGTATATTAACTGCTTCCTGACTTGCAGTTGGGCTCACATATCGTTGATTACAAGACAAAATATTTTCTGTGCTAATGTCTTCTTCAAATGACAGATCTCTCTCATTTTCCTTTCTTCGTGAATATGATTTTCTCTGAATTGTAAATGACGGCGCACAACTCATTGGCCTGGTTGTTAAAGCTTTCTTGTCAATTGAAGTATTGTGTGGTAAAACCTTTCTACCTTCTGTGAATGTTCTGTTCGCTAAAGCCATTGAGGAATATGGCCTGGTACTTGTTTTTTGTTGTTTTACATTCAAGCGAAACTGAGCACTTTTGGGACGAGGTAAAGTCGGTGTTAAATTTCTCATATCTTTCTTTGCATTGAGAGTTGAAGATCTTGAATTATTAAGATTACAATTTCGGAGTTCTGCCTGCGAGACGTTTTCTTCGTTTTCTATCCCAAGCCTTTCCTTGTTGGAACGAGTTTCATCTGTAGCACAAACTGATTGAAAACTGGAAGTAGCTACGTTGACATCGCTATATTCACTTTCAAAGACTGAGTCATCTAAATGTGACCTATCTGTGTTTATTTCTGCGTGATTGTAATGTGTTATACGTTGTTCATTGTACACTATCTGACTGCTTAATGCAGATTCACTTCTATACTCAGCAGCGGGCGATAATCTCCCATCAATCGTTGACTTAGACAAGTTTCCCCGAGCGCTTCCTCTAGAAATTGATGTGGAATTATTTGTTAAATTGGAGGCATCACACATTCCACTATCTTGTGTTATCTGTTCTGTTTGTTCACCTTTTCGCTGATTTTTTACTAAAGATAATGATAAATTTCCTAACTTTTGTTCATTTGTCTTTTCATAACTATTAAGATCATTATTCAAAAATTCTTCCGTAGTGATATTGGTCAAATTCATTTCTATTTTCCTGGATTTCAAATATCCCTGAACTGAAGATAAATTCCCTAACTCTTGTTCACTTATTTGTTCAGAATTACTAAAATCCTGTTCTATTCCCTTATTCTTACTCGAACTTTCTGTAGTAGTATTTTTCAAACTCCTAGTTTTCAAATTTCCATCATTGGCCTTGCGCTTGGCCGCTCGTATCATTTCGCGCTGTCGTCGGTCGTAATCGTCTTCCGTCGGAACGCTTTCGTAATCCAGTCCTAAACATGGTCCCCAGGTCCTTACAAGCAGAGGAGTCACGGTCGCCCAGATATAGAACAAAACACATAGAAAACTAGATGATAACTGTATCCAAACTGTTGCCCAGTTTTTAACGAGCTTTTTCAAGTCAGCTAACTCGTCTGGACTATGCCAATTCGTAACTACCATCATTAGTTGTAAAGATGCTACAAACATTACGAAATGAAAAAACGAATAGTTGTATTCCAATTCATTATTTTCTTCGTCGATATATTTTTCGACGTCATTTTTGTCGAGATGGTTTAGGGTGTGGTCGTCTCTTGTAGGGTATTTCGATAATGAAAATCCGATTTTTTCCAGCTTCGAAGTGTTTGATCGAACATTACATGCAAATATTAACAGCGCGAACATTAGAACGCAGTCGAATATTGCCTGACCGTTTACTCCTGAGACTTTGTCGTATTCCAAAATGACGTCACCCATAGGGTTACACGAGTCATCAGGCTCACTGCTCAGCGTGCACCAGGTGAGGTACATGGTGTAAAGACTAATTATAGATGATTGTAACAGCCCCGATCCCGGGGCTGTGTCTTGTACTCGTGGTAGAATAGATATAATAGAAGCCAGCAAACAGTGAAATACATTGAACGATATAAGAAACATGTTCCCGCCACATTTTGAGAGATTTTGTAAATCAGTGAAGTATAAATAATAAAATACTGCCATAGTAATTGCCATTGAATATACTAATATAGTGGAAAAAACCAAAGCAAAGCCCCAAAAATTATTGTTCCCTGATTCCATCCTTTCTGCCCATGAGAAGCTCCAGGAATGAGCGAAATCTATCACAAGTAATATTTGGATCATGATGAAAATAAATCCAGCAGTTAAACCAACGTACATCAATAGTCGACCAAACTCTGTGTGACGTGGTATATGAAATGCCCCAATGAAAATCCCTACAAGTAAAACCAGTTTTAAAAACCAGTATCCGTTATGGAACCTAACTCGAATGTCCTTTGTTGTGCTCGTGTTTAACATCAGTGCGGCAAAAACACCGTAGAATATTGCTAGTGAGAAACAGATACGATATACCGCTCCGTAGCCTACCAGATTATCACACATTTCTTCTGTAGTTATTGTGGTGCAGAAATATGGTAGTTTATCCAGAGTGGTGCGCATATTAGGACTAAGTACCAGAAAGCTTGCTAGAGTTCCAAAAAGTAAAAACAACGAGAATAAGAATCTAGGGTACCCTGTAGTACACGAGGAACACAAGGCATTGACAGTTGATGTTGTACAGCACAGAAGTCCTTCAATAACCTCTGGTAACCCTAACTTTGTGATCCAATTTCCCATAGAAACCCATGTATAGCTTTGGACTTATATTCCAACCTCATAAACGTTGGGTAAAGGCTATCGCTTCTGTCGGTATAACATGTAATGCTTTCTGGATAATTTGAACAAGTACTTATTTTGATCAAATCTTAACTTTTCTTAACTAGACTTAGTTCTTAATTCTCTTAACTTTTCAAAACATACGTTGTTTCAACTTCTCTTGGTAATATGTAGTTATTGAAGTTTCAGTACTTTGACCAACTCTGAACTTGTGAGGTTACAAATTTATGAAAAAATACGTTGCCGTTGACCAAAGTTTAACGCTTCTGTCGATAACATGTAATGCTTTCTGGATAATTTAAACAAGTACTTGACTAGTTCTTAACTTTTTAACACATACGTTGTTCCAACTTCTCTTGGTAATATGTAATATTTTCAGTACTTTGACCAAATCTTAACTTGTGAGGTTACAAATTTATTAAAAATACGTTGCCGTTAACGAAAGTTTAGCGCTTCTGTCGATAACAAGTAATCTCTTCTGATCGAACGTTTAAAGGAGTCCTTAGTACATTGATCCACTCTTTTGATCAAATCAACTTGACATCAACTCAGTATATTGCTCTGTTTCTCGTCGGTTGAAGATGTATTAATTTAGAACAAAACTGTAACTTGTTCAAATAGAACGTTTCTATTATATGACATCCAGCATTTCACAAATTGTCCTATATGTTCAAGCGTTATACAAGGTCCGTAGATACTGTACATAATCATTAAATCTTTTCTTCCATAAATTTTTGATCGTAGAGTATACAAACTGAACTATTTGTCCAGCCCGGTACCTGCTGGCAAAATATCAATCTTCTTAAGACACTTTTATATTTCTTTGCTGTCAAACTTAGACAGTATTTAATATCATAGCATTTGGTAAACTATCCTGTCCTTTTACACATTATTCTTGCGGTATTTCAGATTGTTATATACTTGTTTAACAAGCGAAATGATATTTTAGTGAGTGAGTTAGGATGATTACTGAAGCATGAAATTATGTCACAAGAAACCTGCGAACTTTAACGCGGGAAATTTTGAATAACAAATATTTTCATTCAATATAAGACAAGTTGTTTTGCATATATAGCTTATGGCTTGAGCGATGCTCACTTCACATTTTGCAGAAAATGTTCATATTAATTCACATTACATATTGGTATAGGCAAACTACTTTTGTTGAAAATCTACTTTTCGTCAATTGTTAGGTTTCAATAAGCGTTACAGGGCAGCAGATGATGTCAACTTCAGAAATGTGGACACTTTCAGGAGCAAGCAAATTAGACTGCATCTCTCAGTTCTTCAGTTTTATTTGCCACCAATGACAGGATGAAAATAATTAACATAATTTTTCCCTCCTGAAAACTGCAGGTTGACCGCCATCTGCTGTATGATAGTGCTTAGTGAAACCCAACTAAAACCTTTCGTGCGGAGTTTGTTCCATCTTCTTTCAAGTCTTCAACATTTTTTTCTCGTACTTGAACTATTTTTACAAACTACAATCATGACTACAAAAGTTTATCAGTGACTAAGTCTACCAATGCTTTCTTAAGTTTGCTTTGTAATACTCGCTTTTCTCCTGCCTTTATAAGGCTTTTCAATAATTTCGATTCACCAACTTTCTTTTCTGTCTCTTGAATTTGATCTTTAGGCAGTGGGAGTTGTTCAAAAAGTTCATCAAGAAGGCGGATTGCTGTAGATCGTATTTTTACAATGTCGTCAGGATTCTGCGAGGATACCGCGATGATTTGGGATTTTATCTCCTTCAGCCGTTCTGAAACAGTAAGTAAAGGAATATCTCAAGCTTAAGCTAATAAGTTTATGCTTAAGATTCCAAAGTACACTAAACTAAACTAGCATTATTTATACTGGATAGCTCTATCAGTTCTAAACTGTTCTCCCTAGAGGTCCAGCAAGGGTCTTCTCTTATATTGATCCAGTGTTACTACAGGAGGAAACCTCAACTAAACTAACTTTATTTATACTGGATAGCTCTATCAGTTCTAAACTGTTCTCCCTAGAGGTCCAGTAAGGGTCATCTCTTATATTGATCCAGTGTTACTACAGGAGGAAACCTCAACTAAACTAACTTTATTTATACTGGATAGCTCTATCAGTTCTAAACTGTTCTCCCTAGAGGTCCAGTAAGGGTCATCTCTTATTGATCCAGTGTTACTACAGGAGGAAACCTCAACTAAACTAACTTTATTTATACTAGATAGCTCTATCAGTTCTAAACTGTTCTCCCTAGAGGTCCAGCAAGGGTCATCTCTTATATTGATCCAGTGTTACTACAGGAGGAAACCTAAACTAAACTAACTTTATTTATACTGGATAGCTCTATCAGTTCTAAACTGTTCTCCAGTAAGAGTCATCTCTTATTGATCCAGTGTTACTACAGGAGGAAACCTCAACTAAACTATCTTTATTTATACTGGATAGCTCTATCAGTTCTAAACTGTTCTCCCTAAAGGTCCAGTAAGGGTCATCCCTTATTGATCCAGTGTTACTACAGGAGGAAACCTAAACTAAACTAACTTTATTTAACATCGCCTTAACGTAAACGTGAGGTTTATTTAAATAGAATAGAAAATGAAACCTTTGAATGTTGAGACTTCCATGGCAGTGACAAAAGACATGAGTTCTTTCAATAGTTCTTGTTTTCTGCCGTCCATCACTCTCATTTCATTCAGTAGGTCACGTGCTAACTTCTCTGCTACGTCATCACGTTGAGCCTGCGATAGGCCTCTGGTTTCTGTCAGCGCAATTGCGTAATCTTTTAAATCCTCTAATCCTGCAGAAGTAATTACATGTTTTTGACGTTGCTTTTGTTGTATGTTCATTTGAATAAAATAGTAATTATAGTATTTTACTCTTGTCTGATGTGTAAACTCTGTGCTCTTACCCTGTTTTAGATCGTCCTCAGTGCCAACTGGTCTTCGTTGATTGACTGGAATGGCGTCTTTGAGAACGTGGATTAGCTGGAATGCAGAGGTAGGTACAAATTGAATGAAATATGAACAATTTCGTAATCATGTGTTTCAAAATAAGTATTTTTCAAATAATATTTTCCTCACCTCCGCTTCCTTGATGGTGTTTTCTAACACGATATTTGAGGATGATATTCCAATATTTTGGATACCTAGATTAGATCAAAGCGTTATCGATCATATTATTTTTCCGCTATACTTGACCAGGCTGACCTTATACCGTATTTTTACCGCTTGTCTATACATAAACCCAGAGGCAAAGATGATCTAAAACCCTGAACTGGTCACACACGACAAGATTTACATTCACTTACTGTTATTCAGAGCGTTCTTTATCTCAGATTGCATTTTTGTGTTTCCTTTATTGGCATCCCTCTCTTGACTTTTTGAAGTAACTTTGACCATGACTTTCCTTCCTGGTGATGTAATCACTTTGATAATTGGACCAATCACGGCAGGGGCTGCTTGGTTACTCGATGTAAGATCTAGTTTTGGTACTGGAGCTGGTTGGTTACTTGATGTAAGATCTGGTTTAGGCGCTATTGGTATACTAGGGTCGACAGTTTGACTTTCTGATAATGTTAGTACTGGTGTTGGTGACTCGTTTTCTGGAAATGGTGGTAATGGTATGTTTGGTTCCATTGCTCCTACCACATTTTCTGGTGGATCTGATGGTACTAGTTCTTGTAGTTGTGGTGTTGATGGTACCATTTGTGATGTTGTTGGTGGTTGTGATGATGGTAGTTGTGATGGTGAAGTCTCAAACTGGTCTGGTGTATGTTGGGTTGGTATCCGTTCCATTATTGATGGTGATGGTACAGACTGTTCTGGTATATGTTGTGCGAGTGGTTCCCGTTCTGTTAGAGATGGTGGTGTTTCATGGTGATCTGGTATATGTTGGTCTACTGGTACTCGTGCTGTTATTCTAATGACAGATTTAATAGGACCATCACCTTGCGATGGTATGGTACCAATATCAGCTACTGGTGACTGTGGTGACTGTAGTGACTCTGGTTTGGGAATATGTTTGAGAACTTCACTCAATGGTATCCCTTCAGGTTTTGATGCTGGGACCATGTTTGATATATCTTGATGTGTTGTTGGCAGTTCATTTATGTTTTCGGATTTTTCAGCGGTCTAGATATTAAGAAAATATTATGGGCTTCGATTTCTACAATATATGCAGTTGCCTGAGAAGAATGGTCACAATTGCATAGAGTTACCCATCCGGTAACAAAAGATATACTCTCAATTTTGTTTGCAGTTATTGCCCATTCGACATACCTTTTCCATCTGTTCATTTTGTTTATTTCCATCATAATCACTGGCATTGTCTTCGTCTTTTATGAAACGGTTGGTTTCATTACTATTTACATCATCTTTTCCATCGCCGTCTTGATCATCAAAGTCGTCTTTATCATTTGTTGCATCAAGTGGCATATCATCATCTTGCTCGTTATTTTCCTTGCTCAGTTTTGGAGCAGAGTCAACGTCATCTACTCCATCTCTACGTGTCTCTGGTGTGCCTAGATAATACATGCGGTATGTTGAAGAATATAAACTTCAAAAGAACCTTGCTAGGGACTTTCTCCCGTTTGTGTCCTGTCTTATTTGGTTATTTATTTTGTTAAAAGAAAGCACAGCATATTCAAATCACCTTCATGCTGTTGTCCACCATCTTGTTCTGAAGTCAGTATTCCCTTATCTCCATTGACTGCCATCTCCAGAGTCTTAGTTAAGAATTTTTTTATCCAGGGTTCATTGACATCTGTTACCAAACTTTCTAAAATGTCATCTTTCTTTGTTTGAGGTGCACCTAGATTGTTTTTAAATAAAATTGTTAGCGTGTATCTTGTCATCTTGTTATTTATCCTGAGTGCACCTGTAATGCTATATTGTAATTTTCATTGTTAATGAGAAAAACACAAAGAAAATCATGACTGTGAAGAAGCTTGTATCCTGCTGATTTACATAAACATTTCATTTTTTTTCACAAAATATTATTCATGTCTTTAAGATTATTGAAGAATACGAATGTTTTTATAGACGAATCACAAGGTATATACAGTTATACAACACGGCCGCTCTGTATGTATTACTTTTGACATTCACTAGGTATATACTCTTACCAAGTGTATGTGGCACATAAGTTCGTTTCTGAAGGAATGGTCCGATACTACCAGCATACCCGTATACATCATTATCAGTAAGTGCATCTGCTGCAGCTGTATAATGCTTGCTTTTTATGTGAGGGCTGGATAACTTGTTGCCTAAGTTGGAATGAAAATCCTTATTTGCAACTATAAATTTCACCCTGGTTTGAATGTTTGGATGTTTGTTTGTCTGTCTGTCTGTCTGTCTGTCTGTCTGTCTGTCTGTCTGTCTGTCTGTCTGTCTGTCTGTCTGTCTGTCTGTCTGTCTGTCTGTCTGTCTGTCTGTCTGTCTGCCTGCCTGCCTGCCTGCCTGCCTGCCTGCCTGCCTATCTGTCTGTCTGGTATAATTCGGGCCCAGGGACTCACCATTTGTTGTATATTCCGACTGCACGATCTTGTTAGTTGGAATTGAAGTTCTCCTTTCAAGTTGCGGTGGTTCTGTAGTTTGATATCCCTGATTCTGTCCATGATCTAAATATGGTATTTCCTTTTCATTCCATTCCGGAGTTTGGTAATCTTGCAGTTTATCTTGAATGGTTTGCAAGTTTGATTGCTGACTGTTTGCGAGACCATTCGTCAGCCAGTTGTAGTCGCTGCTTTGTGGAGGAGCTTGCCTGTTTAGTGTAAGAATATAGAACATTTATTATAACTGATTTCTTCTCTTGTTGCTGAAAAACATTCACAAACACTGACGTATAATACTTACATTTTGCCATGCCCCCACTGCTTCTGATCAGGTTTGTTAAGGCTATCTTCATATATATCATTACCACTGATGTGTAGATTTGTGCCAAACTTCGAGTAATCTTGTGGGTTTTCATTCAGAGTCACGCCTGGTTCGTCCCCAACCAAATCTGATGTCTCCTCCGCGGTGAGTAGTGGATCGTGGTTGGAATTACTTGACGTCCAGACATCGTTTGCTGCTAAAGTGAATAAATACTGAAACTTAGTGATGAATTAGTTGGTTTTGTCAAATCTCGAGTTTGATTGTGTTTGGCGGGTTATGGTGGTCAAACTACATCTCTCAATTTATTTGCCAACACAAGACTACTACATACACTTAAAAAGAATTAACATATTTTCTCACTCCAATCGTGAAACCCGCCTGTTCCTAGAGAGCCTCCGTATCTTATTATTTCTTCTTCAAGACCCCCTCCCCCCCCCCGCCCCTCCGTACCTTGGTCTGTATAATCATCATCCTCGGGCGAATCTTCATCATTAAATCTATACGACGTCTCTATAATCTTTCCACTTCCTTCTGGCTTCACTTCCTTGTCTTTATGTCCCGAAGTTTGCAGGCCAGTGTTTTCCTTGCCGTTCGTTGTTGTGGAAACAGCACCATGTTCAGTTTTTGAAGTGGATTTCAACGTGTTTTGTTTGATATTGACTTGGTCAGTATCATCTTTGTTGGGCGTCGTGTCTTCAATATTGGAATCTCCAGAACTCGATCCTGTGTCCATGTTATCATTTGCATCAGTGTCTTTACTTTGTCCCAAGCTCACATCTGTATTGATTTCCTTTTGGTTGACTTGATTTTCTATTGTGTTGATCGCTTTTTCATCATCAGTATCATCATTGCTAGGAGTCGTGTTATCAAGATTAAAATCACCAGAACTTGATCCTGTGTCCATGTTATTATTAAATGTATCACCATCCGTAGTTTGCTCTGAACCCTCGTCTCCACCAGAAGACTCATTGTCACTTGTATCACTGTTAGAGCTGTCTTCATCAGTTTTCAGATTATCTTGTAAACTTGGGTCAGACTCAGGACTCACTGGAGAGCTATCTTCATAACTTGGGTCAGATCCATGACTCTCTGTAGTTCCAGAACCGTCTCCAGACACTAATTCAGTATCTGCCGATCCTGGGTTTAAATCCTTTGAAGTAGTCTCTGTTTTACTGCCAGAACCGTCTCGGGAATCTGATTCTGCTGCTCCTGTGTTTATATCTTTGAAATTACTTTCATCTCCAGTTTTCCTGCCAGAACCACCTCCCGATATTGAATCGGTATCTTCTTTGTTTAAATTTTTTACAGCAGTTTCATCTCCTATTTTAACGGCAGGGGCAAGATCTGCTGACGCGGTGTTTAGATCTTTAAAATTACTAGAATCATCTCCAGATTCCTTGAAATCCTCTGTCGAACCCGATTCATCTTCTTCATTTGCATCCTGAGAGCCCCTAGAATCCTCTGCAGACCCTAATGCATCTTCCTTCAAATCTTGTTGCCATCCTTGAGAATCCTGTTGCGATCCTTTAGAATCCTGTTGCGATCCTTTTGAATCCTGTTGCGATCCTTTAGAATTATCTTGCGATCCTTTAGAATCCTCTTGCGATCCTTTAGAATCCTGTTGCGATCCTTTAGAATCATCTTGCGATCCTTTAGAATCCTGTTGCGATCCTTTAGAATCCTGTTGCGATCCTTTAGAATCTTGTTGCGATCCTTTAGAATCCTCTTGCGGTCCTTCAGAATTATCTTGTGATCCTTTAGAATCATCTTGCGATCCTTTAGAATCCTCTTGCGATCCTTGAGAATCCTGTTGCGATCCTTTAGAATCCTGTTGCGATCCTTTTGAATCCTGTTGCGATCCTTTAGAATCATCTTGCGATCCTTTAGAATCCTGTTGCGATCCTTTAGAATCCTGTTGCGATCCTTTAGAATCATCTTGCGATCCTTTAGAATCCTGTTGCGATCCTTTAGAATCCTCTTGCGATCCTTTAGAATCCTGTTGCGATCCTTTAGAATTATCTTGCGATCCTTTAGAATCCTGTTGTGATCCTTTAGAATCCTCTTGCGATCCTTTAGAATCCTCTTGGGAACCTTTAAAATCCTCTTGCGATCCTTTAGAATCCTCTTGCGATCCTTTAGAATCCTCTTGCGATCCTTTGGAATCCTCTTGCGATCCTTTGGAATCCTCTTGGGAACCTTTAGAATCCTCTTGGGAACCTTTAGAATCCTCTTGGGAACCGTTGAAATTCTGTCTGGAACCGGATGCTGGATCTTTCTTTTCATCATTCTGAGATCCTTCTGAAACCTCTCCGGAACCCTTGGAATCCTCTGCGGACTCTAATCCATCTTCTTTCGAATCCTGAATACTGTCAGATTCCTCTTCAGAATCCCCTTGTGAACCTCTGGAACCATCCTTACCAGATCCCATGGAATCCTCTTCTAATCCCATGTTATTATCTTCGGATCCTTTAGAAACCTCTCCAGAAACATGGCCTGTTGCTTGGTCTTCATTCGAAGTTGAATTATCGTCCATGTCAGAATGATTTGCCTGATGGGAAAGATCGTCGGTTGAGTCTGCTTGAGATTGAACTTTTACCTTTGATTGTTTCTCAGAGTTTTTCTCTGATGCCATGTCATCAAACTCGATCTCAGAATGGTCTTCCTGATTTGGAAAACCTTCTGTTGTTTCTGTTTTGGGTTGAACTTTCACCACTGATTGTTTGTCAGAGTTCTTCTTAGAAGTCGTAGCATCATCAGAGTCCATCTCACTATCATCCGAGTTACTATTATCATCCGTCAGTTTATCTTGATTACCACCATCGTTATCTTGATTATCGGCATCATTATCGGCCTCAGATTGATCCATTGAATCATCTTCCTTGATATCCTCCGTTCTGTCGTCATTTCGTTCAGATCCTGACAGAGCTTCTTCCTCGGCTGTTTCCATAGTATCTACAGATTCCTGGAATTTATTTGTCGTCTCGGAACCAGAAGATTTCTCCGAATCCTCCTTCATTTCAGAATCATCATCATTCATGTGCTCTACAGAGCTGTGTCTTACTACAGGCTGTGGGGTTTTAGCAACTCTCAAGAACTCAGCATAAGTATCGGCTGCAGATTTTTCATCGTGATCATCGCTCTTCTTAGAATCGGATTGAATTAAGACATTTTGGGTGCTGTTTGTGTTTATTTTACCAACATTATATAACTTAGCAGAATGACTTGAAGTAGATCCAGGTGTAACTGCTAACTTATCTTCAGATTGTCCTGAGTTTGACTTCAAGCTAGACTTTTTGACATCATTTTCTGTATTCTTGCCGTTTAAGCTAGTTCCTTCATCGTTTTTTACCTCCATATTTATATCGTTGGCGACTGAGTTAGATCCTGCCTCAACAGACGTTATGCGAGATTTTTTAGCCTCTTTTCTTGAGCTAGACGCTTCGCCATCGATTATTCCGTACAAAAATTTAGGTAACTCCGAGATTTCTTCAGATGCCACTTTATTTTGAAATTCAGGGCCATTATCCATTTTTTCACTTCCTTTATCAGAAATTGATTCCTCAAATCCATGATCATTTTTCAAAGTGTTTTTATCGCTAGTATGTTGTATAACATCTTTCTTGAATACTTCAGTTTGATCGTCCGTGGAGTTAACATCACTGATAGCTATGACGTCAGCCAGGGGTATGCCGTTGTCATCGGCCTCTCGTTGTTCACGTTTCGTGAATGTCCTTGTTTTGCTGGTCTGGTCTTGTACTTCATTCTCTATAGTAGAGCAGAGAAAGTTGAAATCGTTTAGACATTGTATATTATGTTCAACCAGTAAGTGGTTTCACTAAAGCCTCGGTAAAGCTCTCGCTTGCTTTTTACCGCCAACTCTCATCAACTTCTCATCACTTTGGAGCTCGTTCAAATTTTGATTAGAGTTGATGAGAGTTTTTGCTCGTTTGACCGGTACGCGTGGTAATATCCAGTCAACTCTCATGTAACTCTTGTTCTCGTTTGACCGGGGCATGAGAGTTGAGAAAACTCTCTGCAAACTCTCGCTTGCCAACTCTCATCAACTCTCATCAACGCGCTATCATGCAATAGATGGTGATCAACCACCAGTTATCAGAGTCAAAAATAACATTAATCCCTTTCATGCATGCAGTATCGTATTTGGTGGCCAAGTCGACGCCTCGACTTATTGCAATTATTTTGATGAATTACCTTTCAAATTTTTCTGGCTTCCGTCATGCGTACTTTCATCATCAAAATCTAAAACAGATAAAACAGATAAAGTGTCAGAATTAACAAGAAAATTGGTTGATGATTCATTAGACACTTGAACGAGTGTTCATGAAATATAAAATATGTGTAAATATCAACAGATAAGTAAAATAAATAAATAGATTCCTTACCTACAACCTCGGATCTCCTTTTCCGGTCTCCATCGAGAATAGCATCGACAATGGCCGAGATTATGGAACGAACTTTAAAAGCAGAGAAATTATCAGAAAATAAAAACTCTATGACATAATATTAAATATATTTCATGGACATTGATTCATTATCCCTTACATAATACTGAACTAACTTTGATCGATTTAACCCTACCTTCCTGATTGGCCTTTTTCCGGGTTGCCCTCTTGCGATTTCGCTCTGAAATGCAGAAAAATACAATATCAACATTGTCCTTGTGTTTTTTAGTTTAATCTAATCTAATCTAAAGGTGTTCAGTTAATCCTAGTTTAAGAAGATCATCGATAAGAATTCATTATTGAATCTTTGTTTAAACTGTTAAAATCCATTCAGCAATAGGTAGTCTTAGCTGGATAAAAAGTATGTAAAGAAAATACACCTAAGAACAATCAGAAAATATGGAATCTATACACACTTTTTACAGAAATTTACTTTAGTAATCTTTGATTTGATTTGATTTGTTATGAGCTGCGAAGTTAAGTAATGTGTCGTATTTTGAAACACGAATTCCCCCATGTAAAATGATCATCTACTTATTCAGCAAAGACAGTTTCAAAGTGCAGATTTCTTTGAAGGAAATCAGATTTAAATTTTCGATCTGAATATTGATATGACCTGCAAACGAAGATTTGTTTTGACCGTCTTTCGTCTACAAATATAACTACAAAGATTTATAAAATTTCTGCTTACCGTGAAGGGGAGAGGCTTTAACAAAACTTAAAGCGACCAATAGGAGAATCAACTGTACTTTCATTGTATCAATTTGCAAACCATCTTGGAGATAACATTATTCTTGATTGAGAGTCTTATTATTTCTCTTCTAAATATATAAGTAAGGGATATAAGTTGTCCATCTTTAGTTTAATCGTGTTTGGCGGGTACCGGCTACTTCGTCTTAGTATGACATATCAAGATTTGATCTCTCCCTACCCCGTTATATGCCCACCATATAGAAGTGTTGGTGTCACAGTAGTTAGTGTATGTGCCTCCACCTCTGTGATTGGGGTTTCCATGCTTCCTGCAATATGCAGTTGTCTGATTATAATTTTGCCTCCGTTGCATGTGAGAAGAAGGCGTCTAGTTTGACACAGGTTTTCTCCGGGTAATTCGATTTCCTCCTGTAGTAACACTGGATCAATATGGGATGACCCTTACTGGACCTCTAGGGAGAACAGTTTAGAACTGATAGTCAGAGCTATCCAGTACAACCAAAGTTGGTTTAATAACACCCCATCATGCATATATATAGTGTCCCTTCATTATTGCCTGTTGCTTTACCTTTTGTTATTGTTTAATATTTTTGTTACAGGTTGTTTGACTGGTGGCGTGTTTGACCTCTACAACATGGCCGCCATCTTGTCTTTCCCGATTTATATGGCTGGATAGCACACTCTTAACGCAAGATAATAAATAAATGACATTGTTTTGGTGTTAACTGAAGAATGTATTGAGTTTAAGCCATGGAAATTCGTTCGTTAGTTCACGTTGTATTGGCGATATATCTGAGCAGTTGGCTCTCTGAAGCCAATCTGGAGAAATTAATGAAAGACAAGGAAAAACTAACGAGTTCTGTTGAAGATGAAAAAGGTATGTTGGAGTGTTAATATACAGTTTATCATACACGAAAATCAGATTATTGAAATGGTTTGAAGCAATGAAAAGTTTGTTAAAACAGTGAGGTATATTACAATTACTATGATAAACGAATCGATTGTATTACATAACTTCTCAAGTGAATCGGTATGTAAAGAGAAATTCAACACGAAAGTTGAGTTGATTTACGGATATTTATTACCGTGATATCAAGAGAACAACACAATGCTGAATTCCTTAATTTGTCTTTTGCTCATGAATTATTTATGATGTTGGGAAATGATTGTCAAAATCGTTTCACCTTGAAAAACTGTTCAACCAATTCTTCATTTATAAAATGCGTGTGTTTGTGTTCTTTTAGTTATTAGCAAAAACAAAGATGCTTGTCATAAAAAGCCTTGTCTTCATGGTGGACGATGTTCTGTTGATGATAATTATATTGATGGATATTTCTGCAAGTGTCAGAAAAACTACAGAGGTGTAAGATGTCAACGTAAGTTCTAGGAATTGGCCCAATTTATTCTAGAGACGGACAATCCATCAACGCGGAACATTAAACACATGAAATCATTCATATTTCAGAGTTACAATGCAACATGTGTCTCTTGAAATACGCATCCCCACAATGTCGTATCAGGCGACTTGGTGATCATGAAAACCGACAGAAGGCATTCTCTCTGGTTACCTCTAGGCGGTTCATTCGACGAAACAGGTATAGAAAAATTAGTGTAAAGCCTGGTTTGCTTTTGGTAGTGATTGTAAAGAACAAGTCATTGATGTGAAATAGTGTTGAGTCTATAGCTTGTCTTTTGGGTGATGTATGCCAGCCAGTCTGGCACCCTTGACAAGTTAAGGTTAGGGTTGGGTTAATGTTAGGGCTAGGGTAGGGTTGGGGTAAGAATTATGGTTAAAGTTACAAGTTACACTTAGGATTGGGGGTAACAGTTAGGCTTGGGGTTAGGGTTAGAGTAAGGGTTAGGTTTAGTGTTATGGCCATGGAAACGCCAGTTACAAAACATATTCGTTTTAGCTAACAATTAAAATATCTCTACGTCTTATATCTGGTTTTGTTCCTTCTAGATTTGCTGCATTATCAATCCCACAAATGGTAGTTCATTCTTATAAATCTTTCATCAAAGAAGCCTCAACGAACCCGTTCACCATTGAATGGTATATGAAGATGCAGGATACTATCAA
The DNA here is from genome assembly GCA_016169945.1 of Trachythela sp. YZ-2020. NCBI lineage: Eukaryota > Metazoa > Cnidaria > Anthozoa > Malacalcyonacea > Clavulariidae > Trachythela > Trachythela sp. YZ-2020. The sequence goes on along the minus strand of JADLSH010000023.1, from coordinate 187,807 downwards.
TGCAAACTCAAATGCGCATGCTCATTTTACTCTTCAAGACAAGAAATTTCACAATCAACCTACTCTGAAAGATTTGTCAACAATATTTGAATATTTCTACAAACAGCACAGGGTAATGATAAAGGCAATTGCAGATGATTTGGGAATAAAATAACTATTTGTTCTAAACTGTTCTCCTTAGCAATGTTTAGTAGAGTCATATTGGAAGCATTCTTCTCATATGTGATTGAGACATGTGTATATTTATTTCAGACAAAAAGTGCTATGAGTGTTCTGCGACAAAATCCTTCAGTAGAAGCGAACTTCTTTAAAGATCGAGCATTCGTTGATCAACGTTTTGCCGGAGCGAACGTGTGGCAAATTTACAGAGTGACAAACCGTAAAGGTAAGTAAAGGCCGGCCTCCACTTGCACGTACGTACGCACAATTGCACGCACGTGTGTGTTTATACTTTCGTGAAATTTGATTGGTTAAAAACTTGACGGCCGCACAGAAAGTAGAATACAGTTCTACTGTCATACGTACAAAAAGTTAGCCGCGACGGTCAAGATTAGCGATCATTTTCGAGTCACAGAGCATGCGCAAAATCGGCCGTGCTGGCCGTACGTGCAAGCCGTCAAGTTTTTAACCAATCAAATTTCACGAAAGTATAAACACATACGTGCGTGCAATTGTGCGTACCAGCAGCTTTGCTGATGGGATTTTTAACAGTTTAAATAAAGTATTTATTATTATTATTATTTAAGGGTTTAATACAGGGTAGCAGATGGTGAGCAACTTCAGAACTGTTGATACTTATATATGAGCAAGCAATTTCAATTAAATCTCACTTATTTTCTTGCTACAGACGACAAAGGTCTTGACTGGGAGTATCTTCAAAGTAAATTGAATAAACATTTTGACTGGAATGGTGCAGTGAATGGGATTTTAGGTACTAACAATGAACGAGCCATTGACATGGTAAGTGCAGTCAAATAAGCTGAAGTTGTGTTGAGAGTGAATAGGGGTTAGACTTAGGGTAAGGATTAGGATTAAGGTTAGCGTTACGTTTAGGGTTAAGGTGATGGTTAGGGTTAGGTTTGGGGTTCAGGTTAGAGTTATGGTTAGAGTTAAAGTTAGCATTTAGGCTTAGGGGTTAGAGTTAAGGTTGGGGTTAGAGTTAGGGTTAAGCCCGAAGCACAGCTCCCTCTTTCACTCGTTACCTAAACATCTTTTGTGTTTTTCTATATAGGCCGTTGATGCGAGCAAACTGTTTGTAGCCTGGTACCCAGAACTCGAGAGCGTGGCATTAAACAAGGTTCAATTAAAGGACAAACGTTTAATTAATCAAACTACAATCAAATTTACTGCACCAATCACAATGTTCATCATGAAAGACTATGGTGATAGTGAAGAGATTGAGACGGTCGCAATACAAGCTGATGCTATTCCTGAAGCTAGAGTGTTTGTGCCTGCTGATGGTCAGGAGTGGTTCTTTGCAAAGTCTCTGGTGCAGAGAGCTGATTTTAATGTTCTACAGGTAATATTTTTACCATGCAGCAGATGGTGTTCAACCGGCCGTTGTCAAAGCGAGAAAAACGTGTTCATTGTTTTTCATTTATATATGTAGTAGTCTTGTATTTGGAAGAAAATAAATTAGATTTAGTTTAATTTTCTTGCTCCTGTGAGTGTCAACATTGCTGAAGTTGACCGCCAGATTAGTTGAAACCCACAAATTTACATCAAATATATGAAAGATACAATAATTTATCTATTTAGATTGTGCACAAACGATTAAAGAGTAATTTATTCATGGAACCATTTTGTCTTCTCATGGAGCGGACATTTTCTGAATTTCATCCAATCTACGACATGCTGCAGTATCATTGTAGAGCCACGCTGGAAACAAATAAACTTTATCAAATGAAATTTTATGGTAAGAATTGAAAAGTTAATAGCAGACACTTCCTGAATTTGTTTTAGTGTACATGAAACAATACCTTGAACTCGAAGCTGACATCATATGTTGTTATCCACTTATCCTCTGTAGGGAAAATGGGACCACTCTACAATTTACTGTCTGTTGACTATTCTACATCAGTAGAAATAATTAACAAAAATTTCAAAGATCTGACAATGGATAATGTTGACTTAATTTCAGATATGGAGGTAAATAGACTGGTTGTGTTGCCTGTTTCTGTTAGAAGCAGGCCTTAAAATATCGGTCGGTCACGGACATTGTCCGACCCATTCGTGAAATTGTCCGACCAAGAAAGAAACGCACCAGACATTCTGTCCGACCGAAGGAAAATTGAGGTTTACCGTTTGTCCGACCCAACTGTATTGATGTCCGACCAAACTTTAACTTTGTCCGATGTAAATTTACCCCGTAAATGTTTATCAGAGCTGTTATGTGGTCCGCTAAGCGTGACAGCGGAGCCGGGTATTCGTTTGACCAGTCGCATCGTAAGTAAAATTACTTGCGATGACTTGCGTTCTCGGACGTTTGATCGGGCCTTAAAGTATCAATGCATAACTGCCCAACATTTAGCGTCAGTATACGATTTTAAAATAATACATTTTCGCGCCAAACTAAACATAAGGCCATCGGACATAATTATAAAAATGTCCGACCCATTCTGAAAGACACCGGACATTTTGACCGACGGCAATGCTCACCGATATTTTAAGGCCTGAGAAGTACAAAGTAAATAGACCTATTTCGTACTTAGATAGAATACGATGGGAGGATGCAGTTGTCCCCCTCACCTACCCTCATTACGTACGCATTACATCATTCAAAACTAATTTCTATTTAGAAACGAGGTCTGGATGAAGCGAACGTTGTTCCATATTATCCTTATCGAGATGATGGTAGATTAATCACAGAAAGTATCAAGACATTTGTCAGTGGTTTTGTTGATTTGTAAGTGATGTTTATACTTTGAAGATCTGGTTGTTTATTGGAAAGAAAAGTGTCTTAGCGTTATAGGAGGAAGCAAATTTAAATAAATCTCTCATTTCTCTTTGTTTTCCTCCAAATACAAGACTACTACATATAATCAGAAGAAGTAACATTCTGATAACTACCCGTTGACCACAATCTGCTGCACCACCTCAACGATAGTTCTTAGTTAAACCCACCTCAACGATAGTTCTTAGTTAAACCCATCAATTGTTTACTTATGTAGATATTATGTAACTGACTCGGATTTAAAAGAAGATAAAGAGTTACAACACTGGGCAGACATTGTGTCTATTGAAGGCAATCAAACTGCCTTATCTCGAGGCATGGTAAGTATTATATATTCTTTTATTCAGCTTTAGTCCCAGACTGACCAGCCTAGCCGGCCCCAGGGTCGACTGACCAGCCTAGCCTGGCCCAGGGTCGACTTACCAGCCTAGCCTGCCCCAGGGTCGACTTACCAGCCTAGCCTGCCCCAGGGTCGACTTACCAGCCTAGCCTGCTCCAGGGTCGACTGACCAGCCTAGCCTGCCCCAGGGTCGACCGACCAGCCTAGCCTGCCCCAGGGTCGACTGACCAGCCTAGCCTGTCCCAGGGTCGACTGACAGGGTCCATATTTTTGTTTACTCGTTATTTCAGGTAAAGAAGTTTCCAAGTAAATTTAAAGATAAACAAAGTTTGAAAGACGTTCTTTCAAAACTATTGTGGTTATCAAGTGGTTATCATGCTGCTGTAACCTTTCCTCAGCTGGAATATGCGGGTTTTCTACCTAATGCTCCCTATAGACTTTTTGCTGATGACGATAATAATGATATCTTCTCAAATCTTATGTTTGGCAATAAAAATAAAGCTTTGGTAAGTCGCGTCAATTTTCATATGTTAAATCTCAATTTAACCCTAATCTTAACCATAACCCTTACAGTGCATAACCCTAACTTCAACCCAGGACCTTTTTTAAGAAATCGACTTTCCTTCTTGCTTATACTTTGGACAAAAGGGACCTTCACTGGAGGGGCCAAAATAGCTTGCTGGGGGGGGAGGGCAACATGGGGGCTGGGGGGGGGGCTTTGGCCCCTCCAGTACATTAGTTTAAAAAGGCCCTGCTTCAAATCTTAACGGCCCTAACAATTACCATAACCTTTTCCCTAACTATATTCCTTACCTTAACTTAACGGTCTTAACCCTAATCTTAACACTAACTTCAACCTTAACCCTAGCTCTACTCCTAACCTAAGTCTAACCTTTACCCTAAGTTCAGCCCAACCTTACCCAACCTTGTAACCAATTACATTCTATTTCAGGACCAAATCCAATTCACATCAAACATTGCTTCGTCTCATTTGGATAAATTATTTGACTATGGCTCAAAACTGCAGGATGAGAAAGCAAGAAAATATGTGAAACATTTCGTTGCAACTGATTTAGTAATGGTCACTAAAAAGATGGCATTTGCTAACGCAATTCGTGTGAAAAGTGGACATCTACCGTATCCTTATTTATTGCCTGATTTTATAACGAATAGTGTCAGTACGTGAGGATCGCTGTGGTGTAGCTTAGTACGCGCTCTGCGAGGGCAGAGTAGCCAACAGGGAGATTTCCTGGTGGGCCGGCCAACAAATGGTCCTGCCGAACCCTCGTAATGTTACAAAGTGGTTTAACGGCCATCCGTCGTCCATCTTGTTAAATTTAAGAACTTAAGGTGGCTCGATACAGTTTTGTATTATTTCGTATAAAATGAAAAATTAAGGATATAGAAAATATATTTTGGGCAATTATTAACTGTAGGAGGAAAAATGTATCTGAAATACATAAAACCATACTTGAAGGGTTCTAAAAAATTTTAAAAAGTATCATAACTACCGTTGCTATGGCAACCGTGACGTTTCAAAATGGCCGATATTATGACTTTAAAGTAATTTAACTAAAGTAATTTAATTACCAAAAGGAAGTGTTTCGCAAATTTAAAAAAAATTCTGTAATGAGGAAAATTTTTAATTGCAAAACAACACATTTTATTAAATTAAAAATTTTCCTCATTACAGAATTTTTTTTAAATTTGCGAAACACTTCCTTTTGGTAAGTGGAAACGTTTTATCAAATAAAAATGTCACCACAATTTGAGTTAAATTACTTTAAAGTCATAATATCGGCCATTTTGAAACGTCACGGTTGCCATAGCAACGGTAGTTATGATACTTCTTAAAAATTTTTAGAACCCTTCGAGTATGGTTTTATGTATTTCAGATACATTTTTCCTCCTACAGTTAATAATTGCCCAAAATTTATTTTCTATATCCTTAATTTTTCATTTTATACGAAATAATACAAAACTGTATCGAGCCACCTTAAACCTATGACTATATAAATCAATGTATATAAACACTCTATGAATACAGTAAATCTATAAATTTAATTATATAAATAATAAAATATGAATAAATATATAAAACTAAAAGTAAATTTCGCGGGCGCGTGTTACGACAAAGGTCTGGGGTAGAGATGAGACATTATATATCTATATCATGAAGTACTATTGAAAAAAGAGCGTCCATATTTGATATTTTGTTTTTGGGACTTTTGGAATCCAGATTTACAAATATTTTTGTGATCGTGATCAGAAGTTTCTGGCGCTTAGATTCGTCGTATAACATCGAGAAGCTTTGACAGAAAAATATATGCTGTTATCAGGTTAGTATTTCAATTTGTATTGTATGATTTATCAACTGATTCAAGTATTTGCATTCATTTCATCAAGTGCACACTGCGTCACTGCTGACTGCACACATGCCACACAGCGAGATTACATCCTTTTACACCTGAATTTTTGTCTTACATAGCTGGATCTTGTCGAAAACTGCCTTCTTCTGAAGTCTTTATATGGGACAAAATTACATATATAAATCTCTGACATTCTTTTACTGTGTTTTATATCCATGTAGCTTGGCTGAACAATGAATGCCAGTGAAATGTTTTGTAGTCCTGATTCTGTGCATTTTTCACATCACAACGAATCCCAGAATGAAATAAATGGGGATGATTTACTGGTTGATAGTAAAAACAAATTGAAGATGCTTGTCGATAGTAATAATAACATGCTACAAGAATGTCATGAGAAATTGCAGCCAGAAAAAACTGAGACCTCTCATGTAGGTATAAATGGCCATCTTTCTCATTCTAAACAATTGAAAAGACGTATTAACACAACGCCGAGGCATTACAAATGCAAAAAATGTAGCAAATGTTTTTCAAAGTCCTCTAACTTGAGAAGACATGAGAGAATCCACAATGGACAACAACAATTCAAATGTAGTTTCTGTAATAAGACATTTTACCGCTCTGACAATTTGAAAACTCATATTCAGAAAATTCACAATCGGAAGAGATTTAGATGCAATCTTTGTGACAAATCGTATCGATATAAAATAAGTTTGACTCGGCATAAAGATTACCATAAAAGGCGTTATCACTGTGAACGATGCAAAATGAAGTTCAGGAAGTCAAGTGATTTTATGAAACACAAACGAAATTGTGTTGCTACCATCAAATGTTGCTTTGCTGAGCAGGAAGGAACCTCTGAGCAAAGTATGAGTACTATCTCTTCACAGGGAGAAAATCTCAGCAGAAGGAAACTACATATGTGTAAAGTTTGTCAGAAGAAGTTTAGTCGGTCGTGTAATTTAAAACAACACATGTTAAGTGGCCATTCACAGGACGATACTGTATTTGTAAGTGAAAAATTGACATGCGAATCCGAAACTGCTCTAGTGGATGGACAATTGACATGTGACTCTGAAAGTGTTGAATTTGAAAAGATGGCTGAGAAAAGTTGTTCTGAGAGAGTCATGAAGATAAGATGCAAACTTTGTCAAACAATATTCATTAGTGACAATAGTTTCAGAAAACATTGGTTAACTTTTCATTCTGAGGGAAAGGTTTCTTTTAAAGATAGAAAAATACCAGATATGTGCGAAGTAGTGGAGATTAAGGTTATGAGAATTTTGCAAAATGAAGTTGATCAGTCAGAAGTTAGTGAGAACGAATCTACTGAGGATATATATACTAACAGAGAGAAGAAAGTTAAATGTAAAACATGTCAGAAGATTTTATGTGGCAGTTTACATAAATTTAAACGACATTGGTTATCCCAGCATTCTAAAGGCAAGGTTCCATTTGATGATAGAGAATGGAGCGAAATGTATGAACTTGTGAAGGTCAGGAGAAATTTACAAAGTGAAGCAAATCAATCAAAGGTCAGTGAGGAAACACATCGAGTGAAGAAAATTAGATGTAAAACATGCCAGCAGATCTTAACTGACCGTTTACTTAAATTTAAACGACACTGGATAACCAGACATTCCAAAGGCCCTTGCCTTCCTTCTGATGATAACGAATGGAGGAAAATGTACGAAGTTGTTGAAGTGGAAGTAATAGCGTCACAAGTCAGTGAAAATCTCACCAGGAAAATTTTCCCTCAGAAAAAAATTAAATGCAAAAGTTGTCATAAGATATTAGGTCGCGATTGCAAGTTTAGAAAACACTGGTTCAGCTATCATTCCCTGAAAAGTGACCCTAAGCTGAAATGGAAAGAAATGTATGAGGTCATCGACATCGAAGATTTGCCAGATGGAATAGATAAGACTGAAGGATTAAAGAAAATTAAATGTAAAACGTGTCAGAAGGTAGTATGTCGTCGTTTAAGTAGATTTAAACAACACTGGTTAGCTAGACATTCTAAAAAGAATGTTCCGTCTGATGATAGCAAATGGAGGACAATGTACGAGTTTGTTAAGGTTGAGGTCCAACATTCATCAGATGGAGTAGATAAGAATGAGGGAGTGAAGAAAATTAAATGTAAAACATGTCGGAGGGTACTATGCGGCAGTTTACATAAATTTAAACGACACTGGTTAGCTAGACATTCTAAAGGGAATGTTCCGCCTGATGATAGCAAATGGGGGGAAATGTACGAGTTTGTCAAGGCGGAGCTCCAAGATCCACCAGATACGGGTAATGATTCTAATGCACCCCAGTGCAGTACTGTAGGTGATTCCATCGCAAGTGAGAATGTCATTGAGAAAGTAAAACGTAAGAGAACGAATAAAGAAGGAAGACAAGCGAAAGTTCAAAGAATTGACGAAGATGAAGTTAATGAGTCAATAGAAATTCAAGATTCAGTTGAGAAAATATTTCCTAGAAAACGGCATCAATGCAAAGTTTGCAAAAAGATGTTGTGCAGTCGTTCTAGTTTGAAACGACACTGGTCAGTCAAGCATCCAGAACATGACATTAATAAGTTCGAACGCAAAGCACGTGAAACTGAGAAAGTAAAACTTAGGAAAGTCAAGAAATTAAGATGCAAGCTTTGTCAGAAGATGTTGAGTCGTGGTTTCAATTTTAGACGACATTGGTTAACTTTCCATTCTAAACGCAATGTTTCTTCTCAGGATGTCCAATGGAAAAAAATGTACGATAAGGTCGAGGTAGAAGTCGTTACGTCTGAAGACGGAGCAAGTGAGAACGAGCCAAGAAAAGCCAGGGAAGTGAAATGTAAAAGCTGTCAGAAGCTTAGTCGATACTCGAATTTTAAACTGCACTGGCTGACTTTCCATTCGCAAGAAGACGATCTTTCTCAAGACACCCAATGGAAAGAAATGTTCGAAATTGTCGAGATGGATGTCGAATGTGATTCACAAGATGCAGTAGATACGAATGAAGGAAATACTCAGATATTGAAGAAAATAAAATGCAAGCTTTGTCAGAAGACATTAGGTGGCCGATCTTCCAATTTTAAGCGACATTGTTTAAGTTTTCACTCCGAAGAAATCAATCGTTCTGGAGACAGCAAATGGAAAGAAATGTTTGAACTTGTTGAGATGGACGCAAATGGAAACACGACCGTTGTCTCTAAGAAAGTGATCCCTAAGAAAGTGAAGTGCAAAACTTGTCAGAAGATTCTAAGTGGTCCTTTTTCCAACTTTAAGCAACATTGGTTAAGATACCATTCTCAAGAAGGTGATGGCTTTGAAGACACGCAATGGAAGGAAATGTATGAATGTATCGAAGTGGAAGCCAATGACGGTCTCGCTGGAAGGCGAATAGGAAGGGAAAAGGTTACATATAAATGCAAAGAATGTCACAAAAAGCTTAAGAAACAGTCAAATTTCAAGCGACATTGGTTAGCCAAGCATTTTAGAAAGAACGAAAACAAATGGAAGGTTATGTATGAATGTGTCGCGGTGGAAACTGATGATTCTCAGGAAGATCTTATCCGTCGTCCAAAGAATGGAAATTCTCGTAAACGGAAGCGATTTCAATGCGACACGTGTTTAAGACGGTTTAACAGACGGTTTAACTTAGACCGACATCGACTAACCGCGCACCCTGAATTAGAAACTGATTCTCCTTCTGAAGTAAGTTGTGTGGAAATTAAGTGTGAGTGTGTAGAAGAAGAAGAGAATTCGCTGAATGATGAGAATGAAGAAAGGGTTTGTGCTCGTGAAGACCCTGTGTGTTTAGAAGATGGGGAACCTCGTTCAAGCTGTGAATTTGATTATGTCTCTCCTGGAGTAATTAACGGGGAAGTAAAATGTGAATGTGGTGAAGAAGAGAATTCGCTGTATTATGGAAACGAAGAAAATGGCTGCCCTCCTGAATTTGAAGAAACTTGTCTTTCTGAAGCAAGCAATGTGAAAGTAAAGTACGAACGTGTAGAATTACAAGAAAATGTACTGAATTGTGAATTTGAAGCGATTGATGAAATGAACTATATCTGTCCTCAGTGTGGTGAGGAGTGTAATTCTGCTACAGATCTCATACAGCATGATGTAGACGATCATTGATAGGATACAGTCATAGAGAGTTTTTAACGTGCAGTTCTAAACAAAATGTAAATGCATTTGTAAACGAATTTGTACAGCTCTAAAAATATCAGTGGGCAGTGAGAAATCGAACATTATCTATAATAATATACTTTGTGAATTTGAAATCATAAAAACATATTCTATTTACACTTTACAACTGCATGTTTTGTTTAGAACTGTAGGTTAAATATCTCACTCAACAAGAGAGAGAACTGCAAAATCTTGGGTGTAGAAAGTGTGTACATACACCTGTCAATTGTGCTTTGGGACCTGAACTATTCGACTGACATGTACAAATTTTACCAGGAACATTTTAGACACTCGTGGAGACAGTTACATTATATCTTTATTCTGGAAATTGACACTAAAGACTTGACTATATTTTCAGTGTATTTAAAAAGTGTGTTGTCTGTATTTTTACGGAGTATGTTTTTCAATAATATGTGTGCGATAAAACATCTAAATCTTTGTTGTTTGTGAATGCAGAACCTCTTCCATTGCGATTTACATTGTATTGATACTTTATTTCAAAATATAAACTTCACAGGCGCTTTACATAAATGAATATGCCTCAAGGCTTCAATCGTTCAAATAACAGTTTAATCAATCAATCATTAGTTTATTCAAGGTGCCTATGATGATAAAAATTGAAATATTAAGGCCTTTGCAGGAGAATCCAAAGGTTAGCCCTATATTAGGATCCCGTTACATATAATTGCATCATACTTACATTAGCAAGTTTAATACATTAATACTACAAATACATACTTAATACTAATAATTCAGTTACATTGAATCTACTTTATGTTTGTATTATAACTTATCCTTAGTAATTTAATCACACGTAAATACCAATAGTCCATTTCCGTGTCAACAAATGACTTAGTTTGGACTAGCATCAAATCAAGTTAGATCCATATATCTGAAGAGCAATCACCGCCTGGGTATCTGACTTCGTGTGCTAGAGCTGGACCGTCAGGTTCCTCACCAAAATCAACGCAAAATTCTTTGTCCAGTGTTAAACCTCCTTTATCTGTGTCCACATTGACCTTTAATAGCATGGAGCCTTTCCTATAGGAAAATGATAGAATTTGTAAGCGATTAGTCTTCTCCAGGCTCAATTATCATATTAAGAACTCTATTTCGTAACCTTTAAAATATTCATAATCTCGTGATCCGAACACCAACCCCCAACCCTTATATTAAGCCTTACCTTAACTCTAATACTTACCTTAACCCTAATCCCAACCGTTATCCTAACCCTAATACTAACCTTAACCCTAACAAATTCATAACCTAATGCTAAAAGTTACGTTCTTGTAAAACTATGCACGAAAATGATTGAGATCTCATTTTGGAGTATTGATGGAACGTCATCCTTCTTAGATAATCTCCTGTCATTCATTCTTACTTTATCATTTCGGGATAAAACTGTTTATCCCAGGCGCTGAAAATAGATGTTGTAAAATAGAGTCGTTTTCCATCCAAACTCAACTGCATCATTTTAGGACCTCCTTCAACCTTCTTTCCTCTGACGTAAGCAGCTTCTGGTTGCTCTTTCAGTTCAACATCTTTTAACACTTTGACTGGCCCACCTTTGCTTATGCTGCCACCAATGAATACCTAGAAATGGATTGAGATACTTTAAGTCTGGCAAGTATTCTTCAATGTGATACAGTCGTTAGTGAATGTGTCTTTCACTTCTGTGACCGGGATTCAATTCCTACAGTATGCAGTTGTCTGCATATAATCTTGCCTCGCTCTACCAAACACCTTTTCTTGCAGGTTTTCTGTATAGATACTCTGGTTTCCTCTTGTAGTAACATTGTATGGATCTTTACTGGGCCTGGAAGGAGGGCAGTTTAGAACTGATAGAACAATCCAGCCATATAATAAACTAACTTTATTGCTAGATGGCGACTGATTGGGGTTTCAGCAACTGAGAAATGACCACTAGCATCATTACAACACCTTACAACTGTTTTGTAACAACGATGCCTGGAGCCAGTGGAGGGGGCTTTAAACACGAGATTTCATCTCACCTGTCCTACGAGTTTTGGATGTAGTCTGTCTGTGATGTCATATTGACGAACATCTCCATGTATCCAGTTGCTAATGAATAAAAATCTGTCATCCAGTGAGATCAGAATATCTGCAATAATACCTAGAAAGAAAATTTGTTATTTTATTAAAATGTCCTCGTTTTGCCGTAACTACCTGAAATAAATAGCGAAACCTTAATGATGATTGAACGTAGAAGCCAAACTGTTTTTATGCTCTACTTTGAATATAGATTATAAAGCCTGACCATCCAAGACGATAAACGATGAACTAGCGATATAATTTATGAAGCTGGGCATATTTTTTGTCGAATATTTATATACCTGCCATTTCTGGCGAAGACCATCCTTCAACCTTCTTGCTTGGAACAGAAATGACCTTTTCAGCTACCCACTCGCCGTTCTAAAACAATAGTATAAGTCACTATCGTGGAACAGATGGAGGTCCACCTGAAGCTATGAGAGCAAGGAAATATTGTGTAATAATAAGAATGACTAGGTTTTAGAAAACCATTTCTCTTAACATCTCTACCTTGCCAGGATGATAAGCAAAGATAGTATTTGACAATGCACAACCAACATAACCCAAGTTAGCATCAGGATTGTGTAAAAATCTCAACTCGAGTGGAATCTTTCCATCATCGCCTAAATCTATGCTTTGCTTTAGTTCACGTGTTGTCCAATCCCAAACATGGATGCTCTGGCCATATTTGCCTGAAATGTAAAATACACCAAAAGACATTGACTTTACGTTCCATCAGTTCTCAACTGTGCTGTAGAGGTCCACTAAAGGACCATTCCTTGTTGATCCCGTATTACTACAGGAGGAAGCCTATACACTATATCTATACTGGATAGCTCTATCAGTTCTAAACTGTTCTTCCTAGAGGTCCAGTAAGAGTTATCCATTATTGATCCAGTGTTACAACAGGAGGAAACCTAAACTAACTTTATTTATACTGGATAGCTCTATCAGTTCTAAACTGTTCTTCCTAGAGGTCCAGTAAGAGTTATCCATTATTGATCCAGTGTTACTACAGGAGGAAACCTAAACTAACTTTATTTATACTGGATAGCTCTATCAGTTCTAAACTGTTCTTCCTAGAGGTCCAGTAAGAGTTATCCCTTATTGATCCAGTGTTACTACAGGAGGAACCTAGAGAAAATCTGAGGTGTTTGCCAGAGTCAAAATTTCGTATTGTAAGAATCAAACCCAGTGGTTTAAAAAGCACATGGACGAAGCACTGTGTTGTTAATACTCCTTGTACTGAAATGCCTAGGCAGTTGTAAACAACATTAACCTGAGGATTTCCAAGAAAGATATCTAAATACAGATTACATACCATCCGCCACATGCTGTGGATTAAAACCCGTCTTAAATGTGTTAGGTTCTCCCCATTCAGAACTTATCATTACATTGTGTCGAGGCTGGTACCAAAAGTCGTAACCAAACTGCGTTGTCTGCTCTTGCCACTTTCCTTTGACTGTATAGTCCTTTCCGTCCACCAGAAGGAACCCACCTTAAAGTAAAGAGTTCGGGGTCAGTTTCTATATCAACGACCTCCATTTAAATACAACTCTAATCCAAATTCTAACCTTAAACCTAACGCTAATACTAAACCTAATCCTGACGCGAATACTAACTCTTATCCTAACGCTAATACTAATCCTAATTCTAAGGCTAACCCTAACCGTTATCTTCATGACTTCGTTTCGGGATAGTAATTTGGAAAGTCATCCAAGATTTAAGAAACAGATTTAAGCTGCCGTACATAGCTTCTGTATGAACTATCTGAAGAATAGAAACACTTCGACGAGGACAGACATTGTTTTTGAGGTATATGGTATGTTATTTATTGTCTTTTTTCTCACCTTTACCCTTGCCCTGCGGATCTCCCATCGCGCTGATCATGATATTACCATCAGCCAGACAATGTGTGGTGTGGAGGTAAGCGAAACCAGTTTTTGCAAACACTTCTTCTGGTTCAATCACCTGCGTGGAGAATAAAAAAGTCAAACTGTGTTAACATGGTACATTAAAGGTTTATCCTCTTACTTAATAGAGAATATATTCAACAACTTGCATCGGTGCATATTTTGGGGGCTTCGATGGCGCAGTCGTCAGAGCAAGCGCCTTTCACCTCTGAATCGAAATGAGTCAAAATTCTTGGATTTTCTCTGGGTACTCCGGTTTCCTCCATCATCAGATGACCAGATTAGCTGGTATTAATGACCTGTGTCTTCAGGCTTAGCCGATGGGCTTGTGTTTACCTTGCGAATTCTGGGTGCCCGAGGGTCTGTGGCAACGTCAAAGATATAAATACGACTGGATAACAGGGAAGGCATAACCAACGAGTCACGTTTTTTGCTTGATTCACCATGGCAACTACATAAAAACAAACGTGATTTTTAAACCTTTGATAACTTCCCGACGAAGGATCGTCATAAAATAACTGACGTCACTAACCTACTGCAAGCATTCCAACCACTGTGATGAAATTCATCCTCTAAATGAAGCGCTGGAAGACGGTGGATCACCTAAACAATTGAGAGAAGACAAATAATACATTAAATGTGTTGCAACAAAAACCTTAACAATTTCTTCTCACGGCCACAGGATTTACATGTTGTAAGAGCGTTCTTTCAAAGAAGAGTTCAGGAGCCACAATTCTGATCATCGTCATTTGTGCAATAAAACATTCTTACATACAATTTTGTGTAGGTGGTGCAGAACATAAACCAATATTATTAAAAGTAATCTGCTATCAATATATTTATTGAGAGTTCTTTAACAAACAAAACCAGTAAATCCATTTAGACAAATAATCTTCTTTGTCTGACGCGACAAATCGGATCGTGTGAACACCATTAAAGTGACCTTCTGACAGTCAGATCCGTCAGTCTGAAAATTGGATGGAAGTATAACCTGCTCTATTTCCATCCGACAAGATGAAAAAAGCGACTATCCTCGACCTCACTTCGTTTCTCTGCGGGTCTACGGCGTAGTCTACACGACTCTTACCTTGCAGTAATCTGGTGATTCTGGATCCAAGTCAACTGTAGCCAGATAATCCGGTTTTTTAATACCAGTATTATTATAAATACACGCTATATAGGCAATCTTCTCCCGAGGACCTTTTTTCATTGCGTCTAGAGGAGTAGCATAGCCTGGGCCACTGCAACAGTCTAGGAAATAAAAATGATCTCTTTAATAGTGGTAACAATTCATCAAGCTTGCACTATCCTACAGCAGACGTTGACCCAACCGGTCACTGTTACTGATAGTGAAGACAAATAGTGTTTATTATATGTAGTAGTCTTGCTATTGGTATTTAGATTCTCATATTCCCCAGGTTAAGTTTATAGGTGATGAACTCTATATCCAAAGTATCCAAGGCTAAGGGCAGTCAATAAAATCTCACTAATCGGATTATCTTTGTATCTATATATAGTGTTCAAATTAATTACTGCCGCCGCGACTCGCGAGCGAGCAAGGCAGCAATCCTAATCTTTGTGTTTTGGCAACATTCCCAGATCTACAGGAGGTTTACAGTGTACCCTGGGCTACCAGACAGAGTGGCGGACCCTTATGAAACTAGTGATTCCAAGATGATAAAAATTTCTAACACAAATGTTCGCTTACAGGCGATGCTTTTACCACGATTTAGCTTTACGACTTTACCGGGATGTAATTATGGGGCTGGTACATGAAGAGAAGCACTTTCAAATATTGCCATGAAGACAATTTTTCTATAATTGGCTGAAAATATTTTCTCTGTCTTCGATAATTATATACTTATACATGCAAATATTTTGTGTGGAAGACATTGCATGCTGTATGTGAGGGTTTTCTGTAGACATCAATGTTAAGCTTTTCATATTGTCGTGTGATGATGGTGTCAAGAATACAAGTTTGTCAATGTTTTCATGTTCTATGGTGAATTGTATACTTGGATCCATGAGTTCAAAGTGTTGTGAAATGTCGAAACAGCGCTTTTCAGTTCTAATGATAGAAAAACAATCACCAACAAAACGTTTCAGGCCAGGTCTTGAAGTGTTGTCTGGATGGCCATTTCTTCAATTCTTTGGGGGTTAAGTTGGGGTCAGGATCCAGATGAACTCAGGGCGCATTCCATGTAATCTCTACGCCGGAGATGATATACAGTATAATATGTAAGAAACATTTGAATCAGTTGAGACCTCAGAATTAAGGCTACTAGTATATAAATGACTACTGACTCATAGTCTCATACATAACATATAATATATAATATAGTCTAACTATTATCTATATACTTACGGTTTGTCTCTTTGTCGCAGCTCATTGTAGTTCCCTGGGCACAGTTATACAGTTCTATACACCTCAACCATACAGTGTACAAAGAAAAATATTTGCACACGCATGCTCACGTACATGAATGCTAGATTCTTTGTTTACTAATCCGGCTATATATAATAATTATCAATGATCCAGAACGACCAAAGTTTATTAACAATATCCAAAGTATCCAAGACCAAGGGCAATCAACAAAAATCTCACTAATCGGATTATCTTTGTATCTATATAGTGTTCAAATTAATTACTGTCGCAGAGAGCGAGCCTGAAGCGAGCGAGCAAGTCACCAACACTGGGCAGCAATCCTAATATTTGTAATAGGGGGTGAGATTTTGGCTTTTTGCCAACGCACTGCATTGTGGTCGGGTCCCTACATGCATTGCGATCAGCTTTTCTTGGCAGCTCGCCTGCTCGCACATACAGTACGACGTAAAATATTAACCATATGATGGACGTTGTAAAATTGTTGATACTAGATATAAACATGCCTTTGTGAATTCTTGTTTTGATGACATTGCGATTCTTGACGCCCAATTACCGTAGATCATAATTATGTATATATATTCAGTATTTTTGTATAATGAATGGCGAATAACAGTAAAATAAAAAAAATAGAAATTAGCGTTTAGTACGCTGTTAAGAAACGATTTAGTTCGAATTAGTTCAAGAAACCGCTAGCCGCTAATGCTATAAGGGGAAGGTGTTACACATGAATTGGTTAACTAGGCTATCTCCCCATGTCTCTTGTTACCCCGCCAAATCTGAACATGCTATAATTTACATACTGTTTTTAGTTGGATACTATACCTATGTTATAATGACAGGCAGTTTACTCTTAATGGGAATGTGTTGCCTGTTAATGAGTTTACCATGTCTTTTGTTAACCCGCCAAATCTCATTATACCATAATGCACAATGTCATTAAGTCATAACTGCAGATAATTTTAGTCTTAATGGGGAAAGTGTTGCCTGTTAATTAGTTTCCCGTGTTAAGTTGCATGGTACCTTGAGGCTTGATGTTTCCAACTTTTCTTCCCTGTCTAATGCCAGACAATTTTTCTCTTCAAGGGAAAGTGTTACGATTAATATTTTCGAAAGGATAGTTGCATGAGAACATTCATGGGCCACAATATACTGCGGTGTTTACCAGTAAACTGAACCTATTTGAGTGTGAATGATACAGTAGTGTAATGAATTTGATAGTTGTAATGAATCAAAATTTGTAATATAGTTTGTCCATTTTAATTTAGTTTTTTCCACTGAACTTGCATTAATACAATAGCTTCTTTCTTGTGCACACAACTTCAAGTGACACAAACAGATATTTTTCAACTCCATTGGATATATTCAATAATATAGCTCCCTAGACACCAGTAATATGTGTGCGATAAAACATCTAAATCTTTGTTGTTTTTGAATGCACCACTCTTCCATTGCGATTTACATTGTATTGATACTTTATTTCAAAATTTAAACTTCACAGGCGCTTTACAAAATCCATGCAAGGCTTCAATCGTTCAAATAACAGTTATTAGTATTAAGTAGGCATTTGTAGTATATTAAACTTGCTAATTCAATTACATTGACCCCACATTATGTATTATCCTTTCTAATTTAGTCATACGTAAATACCAATAGTCCATGTCCGTGTCAATAGATCAAGTTAGGCCTAGCATAAAATCAAGTTAGATCCATATATCTGAAGAGCAATCACCGCCTGGGTATCTGACTTCGTGTGCTAGAGCTGGACCGTCAGGTTCCTCACCAAAATCAACGCAAAATTCTTTGTCCAGTGTTAAACCTCCTTTATCTGTGTCCACATTGACCTTTAATAGCATAGAGCCTTTCCTATAGGAAAATGATAGAATTTGTAAGCGATTAGTCTTCTCCAGGCTCAATTATCATATTAAGAACTCTATTTCGTAACCTTTAAAATATTCATAATCTCGTGATCCGAACACCAACCCCCAACCCTTATATTAAGCCTTACCTTAACTCTAATACTTACCTTAACCCTAATCCCAACCGTTATCCTAACCCTAATACTAACCTTAACCCTAACAAATTCATAACCTAATGCTAAAAGTTACGTTCTTGTAAAACTATGCACGAAAATGATTGAGATCTCATTTTGGAGTATTGATGGAACGTCATCCTTCTTAGATAATCTCCTGTCATTCATTCTTACTTTATCATTTCGGGATAAAACTGTTTATCCCAGGCGCTGAAAATAGATGTTGTAAAATAGAGTCGTTTTCCATCCAAACTCAACTGCATCATTTTAGGACCTCCTTCAACCTTCTTTCCTCTGACGTAAGCAGCTTCTGGTTGCTCTTTCAGTTCAACATCTTTTAACACTTTGACTGGCCCACCTTTGCTTATGCTGCCACCAATGAATACCTAGAAATGGATTGAGATACTTTAAGTCTGGCAAGTATTCTTCAATGTGATACAGTCGTTAGTGAATGTGTCTTTCACTTCTGTGACCGGGATTCAATTCCTACAGTATGCAGTTGTCTGCATATAATCTTGCCTCGCTCTACCAAACACCTTTTCTTGCAGGTTTTCTGTATAGATACTCTGGTTTCCTCTTGTAGTAACATTGTATGGATCTTTACTGGGCCTGGAAGGAGGGCAGTTTAGAACTGATAGAACAATCCAGCCATATAATAAACTAACTTTATTGCTAGATGGCGACTGATTGGGGTTTCAGCAACTGAGAAATGACCACTAGCATCATTACAACACCTTACAACTGTTTTGTAACAACGATGCCTGGAGCCAGTGGAGGGGGCTTTAAACACGAGATTTCATCTCACCTGTCCTACGAGTTTTGGATGTAGTCTGTCTGTGATGTCATATTGACGAACATCTCCATGTATCCAGTTGCTAATGAATAAAAATCTGTCATCCAGTGAGATCAGAATATCTGCAATAATACCTAGAAAGAAAATTTGTTATTTTATTAAAATGTCCTCGTTTTGGCCGTAACTACCTGAAATAAATAGCGAAACCTTAATGATGATTGAACGTAGAAGCCAAACTGTTTTTATGCTCTACTTTGAATATAGATTATAAAGCCTGACCATCCAAGACGATAAACGATGAACTAGCGATATAATTTATGAAGCTGGGCATATTTTTTGTCGAATATTTATATACCTGCCATTTCTGGCGAAGACCATCCTTCAACCTTCTTGCTTGGAACAGAAATGACCTTTTCAGCTACCCACTCGCCGTTCTAAAACAATAGTATAAGTCACTATCGTGGAACAGATGGAGGTCCACCTGAAGCTATGAGAGCAAGGAAATATTGTGTAATAATAAGAATGACTAGGTTTTAGAAAACCATTTCTCTTAACATCTCTACCTTGCCAGGATGATAAGCAAAGATAGTATTTGACAATGCACAACCAACATAACCCAAGTTAGCATCAGGATTGTGTAAAAATCTCAACTCGAGTGGAATCTTTCCATCATCGCCTAAATCTATGCTTTGCTTTAGTTCACGTGTTGTCCAATCCCAAACATGGATGCTCTGGCCATATTTGCCTGAAATGTAAAATACACCAAAAGACATTGACTTTACGTTCCATCAGTTCTCAACTGTGCTGTAGAGGTCCACTAAAGGACCATTCCTTGTTGATCCCGTATTACTACAGGAGGAAGCCTATACACTAAGCAATTATTATCTATACTGGATAGCTCTATCAGTTCTAAACTGTTCTTCCTAGAGGTCCAGTAAGAGTTATCCATTATTGATCCAGTGTTACAACAGGAGGAAACCTAAACTAACTTTATTTATACTGGATAGCTCTATCAGTTCTAAACTGTTCTTCCTAGAGGTCCAGTAAGAGTTATCCCTTATTGATCCAGTGTTACTACAGGAGGAACCTAGAGAAAATCTGAGGTGTTTGCCAGAGTCAAAATTTCGTATTGTAAGAATCAAACCCAGTGGTTTAAAAAGCACATGGACGAAGCACTGTGTTGTTAATACTCCTTGTACTGAAATGCCTAGGCAGTTGTAAACAACATTAACCTGAGGATTTCCAAGAAAGATATCTAAATACAGATTACATACCATCCGCCACATGCTGTGGATTAAAACCCGTCTTAAATGTGTTAGGTTCTCCCCATTCAGAACTTATCATTACATTGTGTCGAGGCTGGTACCAAAAGTCGTAACCAAACTGCGTTGTCTGCTCTTGCCACTTTCCTTTGACTGTATAGTCCTTTCCGTCCACCAGAAGGAACCCACCTTAAAGTAAAGAGTTCGGGGTCAGTTTCTATATCAACGACCTCCATTTAAATACAACTCTAATCCCAATTCTAACCTTAAACCTAACGCTAATACTAAACCTAATCCTGACGCGAATACTAACTCTTATCCTAACGCTAATACTAATTCTAAGGCTAACCCTAACCGTTATCTTCATGACTTCGTTTCGGGATAGTAATTTGGAAAGTCATCCAAGATTTAAGAAACAGATTTAAGCTGCCGTACATAGCTTCTGTATGAACTATCTGAAGAATAGAAACACTTCGACGAGGATAGACATTGATTTTGAGGTATATGGTATGTTATTTATTGTCTTTTTTTCTCACCTTTACCCTTGCCCTGCGGATCTCCCATCGCGCTGATCATGATATCACCATCAGCCAGACAATGTGTGGTGTGGAGGTAAGCGAAACCAGTTTTTGCAAACACTTCTTCTGGTTCAATCACCTGCGTGGAGAATAAAAAAGTCAAACTGTGTTAACATGGTACATTAAAGGTTTATCCTCTTACTTAATAGAGAATATATTCAACAACTTGCATCGGTGCATATTTTGGGAGATTCGATGGCGCAGTCGTCAGAGCAAGCGCCTTTCACCTCTGAATCGGTCAACGTTCTGTCAAAATTCTTGGATTTTCTCTGCGTACTCCAGTTTCTTCCCACAGGAAGTGTTGACAGGGTGGATTATGATATATAGAAGTCGAGTCACAACTCCATCATCAGATGACCAGATTAGCTGGTATTAATGACCTGTGTCTTCAGACTTAGCCGATGGGCTTGTGTTTACCTTGCGAATTCTGGGTGCCCGAGGGTCTGTGGCAACGTCAAAGATATAAATACGACTGGATAACAGGGAAGGCATAACCAACGAGTCACGTTTTTTGCTTGATTCACCATGGCAACTACATAAAAACAAACGTGATTTTTAAACCTTTGATAACTTCCCGACGAAGGATCGTCATAAAATAACTGACGTCACTAACCTACTGCAAGCATTCCAACCACTGTGATGAAATTCATCCTCTAAATGAAGCGCTGGAAGACGGTGGATTACCTAAACAATTGAGAGAAGACGAATAATACATTAAATGTGTTGCAACAAAAACCTTAACAATTTCTTCTCACGGCCACAGGATTTACATGTTGTAAGAGCGTTCTTTCAAAGAAGAGTTCAGGAGCCACAATTCTGATCATCGTCAATTGTGCAATAAAACATTCTTACATACAATTTTGTGTAGGTGTTGCAGAACATAAACCAATATTATTAAAAGTAATCTGCTATCAATATATTTATTGAGAGTTCTTTAACAAACAAAACCAGTAAATCCATTTAGACAAATAATCTTCTTTGTCGGACGCGACAAATCGGATCGTGTGAACACCATTAAAGTGACCTTCTGACAGTCAGATCCGTCAGTCTGAAAATTGGATGGAAATATAACCTGCTCTATTTCCATCCGACAAGATGAAAAAAGCGACTATCCTCGACCTCACTTCGTTTCTCTGCGGGTCTACGGCGTAGTCTACACGACTCTTACCTTGCAGTAATCTGGTGATTCCGGATCCAAGTCAACTGTAGCCAGATAATCCGGTTTTTTAATACCAGTATTATTATAAATACACGCTATATAGGCAATCTTCTCCCGAGGACCTTTTTTCATTGCGTCTAGAGGAGTAGCATAGCCTGGGCCACTGCAACAGTCTAGGAAATAAAAATGATCTCTTTAATAGTGGTAACAATTCATCAAGCTTGCACTATCCTACAGCAGACGTTGACCCAACCGGCTGTTACTGATAGTGAAGACAAATAGTGTTTATTATATGTAGTAGTCTTGCTATTGGTATTTAGATTCTCATATTCCCCAGGTTAAGTTTATAGGTGATGAACTCTATATCCAAAGTATCCAAGGCTAAGGGCAGTCAATAAAATCTCACTAATCGGATTATCTTTGTATCTATATATAGTGTTCAAATTAATTACTGCCGCCGCGACTCGCGAGCGAGCAAGGCAGCAATCCTAATCTTTGTGTTTTGGCAACATTCCCAGATCTACAGGAGGTTTACAGTGTACCCCGCGCTACCAGACAGAGTGGCGGACCCTTATGAAACTAGTGATTCCAAGATGATAAAAATTTCTAACACAAATGTTCGCTTACAGGCGATGCTTTTACCACGATTTAGCTTTACGACTTTACCGGGATGTAATTATGGGGCTGGTACATGAAGAGAAGCACTTTCAAATATTGCCATGAAGACATTTTTTCTATAATTGGCTGAAAATATTTTCTCTGTCTTCGATAATTATATACTTATACATGCAAATATTTTGTGTGGAAGACATTGCATGCTGTATGTGACGGTTTTCTGTAGACATCAATGTTAAGCTTTTCATGTTGTCGTGTGATGATGGTGTCAAGAATACAAGTTTGTCAATGTTTTCATGTTCTATGGTGAATTGTATACTTGGATCCATGAGTTCAAAGTGTTGTGAAATGTCGAAACAGCGCTTTTCAGTTCTAATGATAGAAAAACAATCACCAACAAAACGTTTCAGGGCAGGTCTTGAAGTGTTGTCTGGATGGCCATTTCTTCAATTCTTTGGGGGTTAAGTTGGGGTCAGGATCCAGATGAACTCAGGGTGCATTCCATGTAATCTCATTGAATCAGTTGAGACCTCAGAATTAAGGCTACTAGTATATAAATGACTACTGACTCATAGTCTCATACATAACATATAATATATAATATAGCTAGTCTAACTATTATCTATATACTTACGGTTTGTCTCTTTGTCGCAGCTCATTGTAGTTCCCTTGGCACAGTTATACAGTTCTATACACCTCAACCATACAGTGTACAAAGAAAAATATTTGCACACGCATGCTCACGTACATGAATGCTAGATTCTTTGTTTACTAATCCGGCTATATATAATAAATTATCAATGATCCGGAACGACCAAAGTTTATTAACAATATCCAAAGTATCCAAGACCAAGGGCAATCAACAAAAATCTCACTAATCGGATTATCTTTGTATCTATATAGTGTTCAAATTAATTACTGTCGCAGCGAGCGAGCCTGAAGCGAGCGAGCAAGTCACCAACACTGGGCAGCAATCCTAATATTTGTAATAGGGTGTGAGATTTTGGCTTTTTGCCAACGCACTGCATTGTGGTCGGGTCCCTACATGCATTGCGATCAGCTTTTCTTGGCAGCTCGCCTGCTCGCACATGCAGTACGACGTAAAATATTAACCATATGATGGACGTTGTAAAATTGTTGATACTAGATATAAACATGCCTTTGTGAATTCCTGTTTTGATGACATTGCGATTCTTGACGCCCAATTAGCGTAGATCATAATTATGTATATATATTCAGTATTTTTGTATAATGAATGGCGAATAACAGTAAAATAAAAAAAATAGAAATTAGCGTTTAGTACGCTGTTAAGAAACGATTTAGTTCGAATTAGTTCAAGAAACCGCTAGCCGCTAATGCTATAAGGGGAAGGTGTTACACATGAATTGGTTAACTAGGCTATCTCCCCATGTCTCTTGTTACCCCGCCAAATCTGAACATGCTATAATTTACATACTGTTTTTAGTTGGATACTATACCTATGTTATAATGACAGGCAGTTTACTCTTAATGGGAATGTGTTGCCTGTTAATGAGTTTACCATGTCTTTTGTTAACCCGCCAAATCTCATTATACCATAATGCACAATGTCATTAAGTCATAACTGCAGATAATTTTAGTCTTAATGGGGAAAGTGTTGCCTGTTAATTAGTTTCCCGTGTTAAGTTGCATGGTACCTTGAGGCTTGATGTTTCCAACTTTTCTTCCCTGTCTAATGCCAGACAATTTTTCTCTTCAAGGGAAAGTGTTACGATTAATATTTTCGAAAGGATAGTTGCATGAGAACATTCATGGGCCACAATATACTGCGGTGTTTACCAGTAAACTGAACCTATTTGAGTGTGAATGATACAGTAGTGTAATGAATTTGATAGTTGTAATGAATCAAAATTTGTAATATAGTTTGTCCATTTTAATTTAGTTTTTTCCACTGAACTTGCATTAATACAATAGCTTCTTTCTTGTGCACACAACTTCAAGTGACACAAACAGATATTTTTCAACTCCATTGGATATATTCAATAATATAGCTCCCTAGACACCAGTAATATGTGTGCGATAAAACATCTAAATCTTTGTTGTTTTTGAATGCACCACTCTTCCATTGCGATTTACATTGTATTGATACTTTATTTCAAAATTTAAACTTCACAGGCGCTTTACAAAATCCATGCAAGGCTTCAATCGTTCAAATAACAGTTATTAGTATTAAGTAGGCATTTGTAGTATATTAAACTTGCTAATTCAATTACATTGACCCCACATTATGTATTATCCTTTCTAATTTAGTCATACGTAAATACCAATAGTCCATGTCCGTGTCAATAGATCAAGTTAGGCCTAGCATAAAATCAAGTTAGATCCATATATCTGAAGAGCAATCACCGCCTGGGTATCTGACTTCGTGTGCTAGAGCTGGACCGTCAGGTTCCTCACCAAAATCAACGCAAAATTCTTTGTCCAGTGTTAAACCTCCTTTATCTGTGTCCACATTGACCTTTAATAGCATAGAGCCTTTCCTATAGGAAAATGATGGAATTTGTAAGCGATTAGTCTTCTCCAGGCTCAATTATCATATTAAGATCCCTATTTCGTACCCTTTAAAATATTCATAATCTCGTGATCCGAACACCAATCCTAACCTTTATTTTAAACCTTATATCTTAAACCCTAATCCCCCAACCCTAATCCCCCAACCCTTATATTAAGCCTTACCTTAACTCTAATACTTACCTTAACCCTAATCCCCCAACCCTTATCTTAAGCCTTACCTTAACTCTAATACTTACCTTAACCCTAATCCCAACCGTTATCCTATTCCTAATACTAACCTTAACCCTAACAAATTCATAACCTAATGCTAAAAGTTACGTTCTTGTAAAACTATGCACGGAAATGATTGAGATCTCATTTCGGAGAATTTAATGGAACGTCATCCTTCTTAGATAATCTCCTGTCATTCTTACTTTGTCATTTCGGGATAAAACTGTTTATCCCAGACGCTGAAAAGAGATGTTGTTAAATAGAGTCGTTTTCCATCCAAACTCGACTGAATCATTTGAGGACCTCCTTCAATCTTCTTTCCTCTGACGTAAGCAGCTTCTGGTTGCTCTTTCAGTTCAACATCTTTTGTCACTTTGACTGGCCCACCTTTAATTATACTGCCACCAATGAATAGCTATAAATGGATTAAGATATTTTAAGTATGACAAGTATTTTCGACACGTGATCTTCAAGGTGGTAATCTCCAACACACAATAGTCTAAATGCTTACAAGAGAGATGCCTGCGGAGGAGACTATAAACATGCCGACGTAATTTCATCTCACCTGTCCTACGAGTTTTGGATGTAGTCTATCTGTGATGTCATACTGACGAAGATCTCCATGTATCCAGTTGCTAAAGTATAAAAATCTGTCATCCAGGGAGATCAAAATATCTGTTATTAGACCTAGAAAGAAAATCCTCGTTTTGAAAACAGTCGACGTTATGATAAAAACACTTCGTTTGGAAGTTAGCAGCCAATTTGTCTTTATATCCTACTTTGAATATAAATTATCAAGCCTAGCCATGCATCCAAGACGATAAACGATGAACTAGCGATATAATTTATGAAGCTGGGCATGTTTTCGTTGAATATTTATATACCTGGCATTTCTGGCAGAGCCCATCCTTCAACCTTCTTGCTTGGAATAGAAATGACCTTTTCAGCTACCCACTCATCGTTCTAAAACAAAAGTGTAGATGGTATTCACTATCGTGCAATAGTGTGGTGTAATAATAACAATAATGACTAGGCTTTAATAGAAAACCAGTTCTCTTAAAACATCTCTACCTTGCCAGGATGATAAGCAAAGATAGTACTTGACAATGCACAACCAACATAACCCAAGTTAGCATCAGGATCGTGTAAAAATCTCAACTCGAGTGGAATCTTTCCATCATCGCCTAAATCTATGCTTTGCTTTAGTTCACGTGTTGTCCAATCCCAAACATGGATGCTCTGGCCATATTTGCCTGAAATGAAAAATAAACAAAAAGACATTGACTTTACGTTCCATCAGTTCTCAACTGTGCTGTAGAGGTCCACTAAAGTTTATCCCGTATTACTACAGGAGGAAGCCTATACACTAAGCAATTATTATCTATACTGGATAGCTCTATCAGTTCTAAACTGTTCTTCCTAGAGGTCCAGTAAGAGTCATCCTTTATTGGTCCAGTGTTACTACAGGAGGAAACCTAAACTAAACTAACTTTATACTGGATAGCTCTATCAGTTCTAAACTGTTCTTCCTAGAGGTCCAGTAAGAGACATCCCTTATTGCTCCAGTGTTACTACAGGAGGAAACCTAAACTAACTTTATTTATACTGGATAGCTCTATCAGTTCTAAACTGTTCTCCCTAGAGGTGCAGTAAGAGTTATCCCTTATTGATCCAGTGTTACTACAGGAGGAAACTAGAGAAAACCTGAGGTGTTTGCCAGAGTCAAAATTTCGTATTGTAAGAATCAAACCCAGTGGTTTGAAAAGCACATGGACGAAGCACTGTGTCGTCAACACTCCTTGTACTGGAATGCCTAGGCAGTTGTAAACAACATTAACCTGAGGATTTCCAAGAAAGATATCTAAATACAGATTACATACCATCCGCCACATGCTGTGGATTAAAACCCGTAGTTAATATTTTAGGTTCTCCCCATTCAGAACTTATCATTACATTGTGTCGAGGCTGGTACCAAAAGTCGTAACCAAACTGCGTTGTCTGCTCTTGCCACTTTCCTTTGACTGTATAGTCCTTTCCGTCCACCAGAAGGAACCCACCTTAAAGTAAAGAGTTCGGGGTCAGTTTCTATATCAACGACCTCCATTTAAATACAACTCTAATCCAAATTCTAACCTTAAACCTAACGCTAATACTAATCCTAATCCTAACGCTAACACTAACCCTAATACTCACCCTAATCTTAACGCGAATACTGACCTTAACTCTTATTCTAACGCTAATCCTAGCCCTTATCCTAATCCTAAGGTGTTTACCAACCCATCTCCTAAGGCTAATACTAACCCTATACCTAATCCTTGTGACATCATTTCGGGATAGTAATTTGGAAAGTCATCCAAGATTTAAGAAACAGATTTAAGCTGCCGTACATGGCTTCTGTATGAACTATCTGAAGAAACACTTCGACGTTCCGAACAAAAGCCCTTTGCGAGGATAGACATTGTTTTTGAGGTATATTGTATGTTATTTATTGTCTTTTTTCTCACCTTTGCTATTGCCTTGTGGATCTCCCATCGCGCTGATCATGATATCACCATCAGCCAGACAATGTGAGGTGTGGAGATAAGCTAAACCAGTTTTTTCAAACACTTCTTCTGGTTCAATCACCTGGATGCAGAATAAAAAAGTCGGACTGTGTTAACA
The DNA here is from genome assembly GCA_016169945.1 of Trachythela sp. YZ-2020. Taxonomy (NCBI): domain Eukaryota; kingdom Metazoa; phylum Cnidaria; class Anthozoa; order Malacalcyonacea; family Clavulariidae; genus Trachythela; species Trachythela sp. YZ-2020. The sequence continues at coordinate 159,762 of JADLSH010000023.1, read as the reverse complement.
TGGTACATTAAAGGTTTATCCTCTAACGTAAGTAAGAATATCATCGATGCATATTTTGGGGGCTTCCGTGGCGCAGTCGTCAGAGCAAGACCTTTCACCTCTGAGATCGTGTGGGATACGATTATCGTTCCCGATTCAGGCATTCATATGAAAATACTCGTCAACGTTCTGTCAAAAGTCTTGGATTTTCTCTGGGTACTCCAGTTTCTTCCCACAGGAAGTGTTGACAGGGTGGGTTAGGATATATAGAAGGTAGATTCACAACTTCATCATTTGATTAGCTGGTATTAATGACCTGTGTCTTCAGGCTTAGCCGATGGGCTTGTGTTACCTTGCGAATTCTGGGTGCCCGAGGGTCTGTGGCAACGTCAAAGATATAAATACGACTGGATAACAGAGAAGGCATAACCAACGAGTCACGTTTTCTGCTTGAATCACCATGGCAACTACATAAAAACAAACGTGACTTTTAAACCTTTGATAACTTCCCGACGAAGGATCGTCATAAATGACGTCACTAACCTACTGCAAGCATTCCAACCACTGTGATGTAATTCATCCTCTAAATGAAGCGCTGGGAGGCGATGGATTACCTAAACAATTGAGAGAAGACAAATGATGCATCAGTTTGATTTCTCTTTTTTCCATTAAATGTGTTGCAACAAAAATCTTAACAATTTCTTCTCACGGCCACATGATTTGCATGTTGTGAGAGCACGTGAAGAGTTCAGGAGCACATGAAATAAAACATTCCCACATACAATTTTGTGTAGGTGTTTAATACGGAATTAAGGAACAGACCAATATCGTTAGAAGTAATCTGCTATCAATATATTTATTGAGAGTTCTTTAACAAACAAAACAAGCAAATCCATTTAGGTAAATAATCTACTTATACATATCGTAGACTTTAATTCAGCGTCGGCCACGGACATATAGAACAAATTGAGGGTTGCTTCGCATGTGCCTAAAAGATATAAACAAAATCTCGACGTTTCGAGCTAAAGCCCTTCGTCAGGAGAAATTAGTAGGAGAAACTACTAATTTCTCCTGACGAAGGGCTTTAGCTCGAAACGTCGAGATTTTGTTTATATCTTTTAGGCACACGCGAAGCAACCCTCAATTTGTACTTATACATATACTGGCTTGTGCATGCCCTAAAACACGTTGAAAATTTGAAGAACTGAAAACTGATGAACAATATATAAACTAAGTGATTATAAGATGAGTCTATGAGTTAGAACATTATGTCAGTCTTTGCATTAGGAGGATGCCATGCCTGCGAAGCAATCGCTTTATTTTTGAGTGGTTATTGGGAGGCCGAGGGGAGAAAAATCAGAAAATATAAAAATATGGGCGAGAAAATAATCGGGCGGAAAAAATAAGCGTTATATGTGTGTATAATAACCACTCAAAAATAAAGCGACTGCTTCGCAGGCTAGAGAATGCCAGTAAAAAGAGAATTTATTGCAAAATATTTTCTGGTCTCAAGAAACTAGATCACTTTGTTTTAAGTCAAAAACGTTAACTAAGTATCATCTGAAGAGCTATGAAAATACTGTACTAAGTAAGGCCCCAGTCACAACATATTTAAAATTTTCCCCATATCCCAAGTTCAAGGGTTGCGTTTTGATATCCGGCATTGTGTAACTGGAGCCTGACACTCCAGAGTGCAGGGAAGAACGTTCTGTCAAGTGGGATTTATGACACCTCCTTATTCTTCACTATCTTCTATTGAAAACATTTATAGTCTCACGACCCTTACCTTGCAGTAATCTGGTGATTCTGGATCCACGTCAACTGTAGCCAGATAATCCGGTTTTTCAATACCAGTATTATTATAAACACACGGTAGATAGACAATCTTCTCCCGAGGACCTTTCTTCATTGCGTCTAGAGGAGTAGCATAGCCTGGGCCACTGCAACAGTCTAAGAAAAGAAAATGATCTGTTAGTGGAAACAGTTCGCTATGCAGAACAGGTGCTGGTTTCACAAAACACTATCGTGCAACAGATGGTAGTCATTCGGCGAAGAATGTTAATTCATTGATGCAAAGATATTGAATTGAGAGATTTACATTAGCATATAAAGCATTTCTGAAGTAGACCACCATCTGCTGCCCTGTAAATGATGCCACAGAGTAGATACCATACAGAGGTGGAACTGTGTATCAAATCCTAATGTTTTGAGCGTAACCGATGCTTAGCCAGTGCGCAAAAGAGAGGCTCACCCCCCTGAAAACATTCAAAATGGCAGGCATTTTTAGACGTAAAAATACCGCAAAAATTCGAGTTAACTATTTAATGTTGTTAATCACAACTTCAGTCAAGGTAAACCGTTATAAAGAAAATAACAATGGTTTCTTATGTCCGTTATTTTCCGAAAATATCGGCCGCCATCTTGTTCGGGGTGAATACCTCTCGGGGTGAATACCTCTCGTTACCGCACTGGCTAAGGAACATGGCGGCCGGCCGACAATTTAAGAAAATAAAGAAAGAAACAAATTCCGAAGAATAATATCATTTTGAAATTCAAAATATGAATAAAACAAGACGAGTTTGAGAGACTGTAAATTTTCGACTCTATTTTAAAGTCATCATCAGACAGAATAGCGGCCGGTTACGCATTTTGCCTGAAGTGAGACCTCTGTATGTATCTACTCTATGCTGATACCCACAAATAGATTACCTTTATCATATAACTTTGTAGGAAATGAGCTTATTATAAAGACGGTTTTTGAAACAAAGTAGCTGGTAATATTCTACAGTTATTCTACAGAGTTCATGCGTACAACAAGCTGCTGTAGTTAGTGTCTGGACTACATAAGAAAGATTCATCTTTTTCAGGTAGTTCAGATACCAACCACGGTAGGTTATTTTAGAAACCATTTTCATTTCAACACAGTTGTGATTTTAAATAAGTATATCCTATATCATATATCAAAATATTTGATCTAAAAGGTCATGGACAACCTCGCTTCACAAAAAAATTCAGAATGAAACAATGGAAATAAACTGAACATATATAACATTATGCAACAATTCTTGTCTGATTCTTTTAATCAAATTAGCAATCGAGCGAAATTGCAAATAGAAATCAATTTCAATGTTGGCCGGTAAAGCTATTAAAACTATATTTTAAAGATAAAGTAAATAAACATGTAGTTTCGTGTTTGTCAGGCTTTAGCTGTACGTCCGCTCGTTGCACGTGCTACAGCACACGAACCTTAAGGCGGAATAGCGCAGCAGTGGTACAGAGGTATTGCTGTTATTTTCAAAGAGTCATTTTAACTCCCCTATTACTCCTTTTTGGTGGAGTTAAAATTTTAGGGCTATTTAACTCCATTATTTGGAGTAAGTAAAAATCCTCTTCTTTCACGTCTCACATCGTCTACATGCTAACACTGTACATTTAAGGCCCGTTTACACTACGCTCAATATTTGGCACGGCACGGATAAAAATGTTACCCGTGCCACTTTTACCCGTGATGAGACTACCTATTTAGGTGCGGGCACCATTTTATCCGTGGCGTACCAATAATCGTGCGTAAGTGTAAACGGGCCTTGAAGATAGGACAAAACCTTAGGCCTGTGTCATTCTAGAGTATTGCGACATTGTTGAAAACATTGTCTAGTCCACAATTTCACTGCTCAATGTAGGAACTATAGAATGCTTCAGAGGATATCTTTTAACAGCGAGTATAAACAGAATATAACGCCTACACGGGCCCGGCCACATGCCTCTAGTGCTCTACACCTCGCATGTAATACCTTATCAATATGCTGCATTTGTACGCGATTACAGCACTTTCCCTTCGCAACTCTGTCTGGTTTTACCAGACAACTTTGTTTTATTATCTGGCTCATACATAACATATAATATAGTCTAACTATATCAATATACTTACGGTTTGTGTCTTTGTCGCAGCTCATTGTAGTTCCCTGGGCACAGTTTTAATGTCCTATTGTAATTTGATAATTGAAGTACCTTGCCTCTGGTTGGATCACACAGCCATGCTCACATGACATGAGTGCTAGATTCTTTGTTTACTAATCCGGCTATATCAATATCTGTGATACTATATTATCAATGTTCCGGAACGACTATTAAAAGTCCAAGGGCAATCAATAAAAATGGTCAAATTACTAACCAATAATAATTATTTTGAGTCGTAACAACTTGAGCAAAAATTTGTACTTTTTCTTCTTCCCACGTGTCCTATGCATGATTATGCAAAACTGAATAATTGATAGGCTATTATTAAACTACGTACTGCCACTGGTCGTTACGACTGTTCAAATGACTACACTCTAGGCGAAACGTAGATTAAACAAATTTTAAATGTTTATTGTCTTCGGACTTACTATTGTTTTGTATTTGATAAAAATACTCAGTGGTTCCCGCAATTTATATGTGAAAACAAGTTATATAACTATCTGTTAATTCACTTTTTCCGGTGGAGGAGCCAGGGCAAAGTCTCCTGAATTTCCGACAAGTAGTATTTTACCCTATGGGTATCTGACTTGTTATACGTTTTACAATTGTAGTCTCAATATTGGCTGTAGGACATGAGGAATTTTTTCCTACCAATCGATATGATGGAATGATGATCCAGACTTTTTGAACCAGTATCAACACAACTTAACAAACTTGTTGGATAGATTTAATCATAGTTAATAGAAATATTTCTATTAACTATGATTTAATCTGCATTTAATCTGCAATATTCACAAGTGTGTTTTGAAAATGTTTATGCTTCACTCTTCAGACTAGAGCTGACCTGGTTTCACTATAAAGCACTATCGTGCAGCAATGGTGGTCAACCTGCAGTTTATATCAGAGTGAGAAAGTAATGTTAATTCGTTTTCATTATATGCAGTAGTCTTTGTGGCAGATTAATTAGAATTGAGAGATGTAGTTTAATTTTCTTGCTCCTATAAGTGTCAATGCAACATTTCTGAAGTTGACCACCAACTGCTGCCCTGTAACGCTTCGGTACTGAAACTGACCAATTGAAAGGTGAATGATTTGAGCACTTAATCCGTCTTAATAGGTCAAGGACTTTGAGGTCATATGTCTGTGCTCATTTCTATCCATACAATAATTTTGAATGACTTCAGTCACTTCACGAAATGTACTGTTTAATAAAACATATTTCCTCAGCAAGCAGTCTTCACTGAAATAATATAAAGTATCTATCATTTCTACGGCCCAGCTCGTGTTACGACTGTTTCCGACCGAGTTCCGATGAGTCGCGATCGTTCGATTCATTAATTGTCAAATTTTTCAAGGAAAGATTTGTTTTCGAAGCGCATATTAAACACAGAAATTGTGCATTTTAAGACGAATTATATTATTTTTTGTTATTTAGTTATACAAGACTATGTTTTAAGATGGTTTTCTACAAGAAATCGGCGAGCAGTAGCGAACAGTAAAGAAGAAATGGACATTGAATTGTCAGTGACCCGAACTGGAATGTATATATGTAAACATGAATTTTGTTTATATTTTGATCGGTGAATGTCTAGTGTTTCGATGTGTTTATAAAGAAAGGATTACATGTGATTGAATCTTCAAGCCATGGAGAACAGGCATGATGAGATTGGAGGTTTGTTTAGAGATGTTTAGGTTGTATATAGAGGCAAAATTATGAATTGATGTTTTGTATTCTATGATTTGCCATAGAGCCTCAATCCCATGCTGTGTATATTAAGTGGGAGTATGAAGCTCAGTCTCGCGCAAGCTATGTATTCTGCTCTTAAAAGAAATGAATGAAACTTATTTGTTATCCTGCATTTAGTGAGCAATCTGCTTTGCAGTGAGAATATGACATACCTCATAAGGCACATTGCACATAACTAATCACATTGGCTTGATTCATATGAGAGAAAGCCATGATCATTCATTTGTGCAGATCATCTATGCAAATAGTTGATCTTGGCAGTTCATCTGCCATGTTTATACACAGACAGTATCAGACAAACTATATTTTCTTTGCCCAAGTTTGTCCAGACAGATCATCTGTTTCCAGTATAAATCTGGTCATTGTAATATTAATAGTAACCATACTTATTATCTTGTATTTTAGATGACATATTTGAACAAAATATGCATGAAATTGATGAACGTGAGACACCAAGGTACATTACAGTTTATTATTTTCCACTTCACAATAAACCCACTTCATGGAAACAATATAAAGGGAATTATTAAATATACTTGTTTGAGTATTTATAGTAAAACTTTAACATAATATTTATTTGAAAACATAGATGGGAAATGTCAGAAGAAGAGCCGGATGAAGAGGAAGAACAGGCAAGATTATTGAATTGTGATGATCTGCCAAAACAACAAGTAAAACAGGTGAGACTAGAGCATCCTAAAATATTAGGATGTTGAATTTTATGACAGCCACTGAATCTTGAAAGAGAAAAAATTTTCTCAACATTTTGAGCAAAGCTACTTCATCAGGAGATAAATACAATCTGTTGATATCCAACGAGAGAAGAGCATGTGTCTCTTATGTATGTGCCCTCTGAGAGAATGCAGGATTTTGCAATAGTTATCTTCTGTCTTGTGATTGTAGAATATAAATCCAAATAAAAAGGCAGAGATTGTCCAGAACGGACATACATGGGATGATGCAGAAAAAGACTCTGTAAAGGTGAAACAATTACATTGAATGAATTCAATCATATGCAATCTTTTAAGTTTCTGTGTTATCAAAAGTATGAAGGCTACATATATGTTGGGGAAGTTGGGGCTATGCTAGCCTGCGTGGCCGGCCCTCGTTGGAAGGGAAAAGAAGAGCGGGGATTGAGGGTCTGCAAGAAAACCCACCTTTCGTGACTAAACGCTGTTCAATTTTTGAACGTAGAATTTAATTGGTCAACACCAAGAATTAATTTACATGTTTACGCACACAGGAATATATTACTACATTTCTTCGTCTTGATTGACATGTTTAAGCACAAGCAAATACATTTCCTTCGGTTCGGGGTTTTCCCTATAGTCCAGCTGCATTTTTATTGGTCAATTTTAATGAGCCTTTATTAGGGCGTTTACTCACAAAAGGCGGGTTTTCTTGCAGGCCCTCAATCCCCGCTCTTCTTTTCCCTTCCAACGATGGCCGGCCATGCAGGCTAGGGCTATGTAAGTATAATGGCACATTGTAGTAATGCTGTAAATGGTCTATACATTGAATGAACACCAACAAACAACTTGAAAGATAGTTGAAATAAATAATTAGCAATTAGTTTTAATACTTGAACATGCAACCCTTTCAGGATTTTACTGTTCATTATCGCGAACAAGAAGAGAAATACATGGAGAGAACTGATGAAGCAATTGTCATCCGTGCATCTGAGGAACATATACGTCAACCTATTCCTTATGATGATGTTGACTCAGTTAAGGTGAAAGTCAACTAAACAGATTATAAAACTCAAGAATTTTAGAATGAAATTTCCTATATTTACATTATAAAACTTACAAACTCAGGCATCATTGAAATGTGTGTGGGCTCTCAGACATGTCTTGCTCACAAAATCTAAATAAGATGCATTTTTGCAAGCACGTTTTGAAGTTATGAATTTTGCCTCCAGGCACTAAAAATGTTAGTGAGCCCTGTGATGCTGATTTGTTCTGAATAATAGTTTTAAGATGGGGCTTTCTCATTACTAAAATCTCACGTTTTCTTCTTGTAGAATTTTGTTAGTGAAGGTATCAGTCGCATACCATCAGAAGAACAACTGTGTCTCTCACCCCCCTGGCCATTGGGGTATCCAGAGGATGATGGGATACCTTTGGAGGACAATAAAGTTGCGGAAGTCGCACCAAGTGAAACAAATGGCTATCATGTTGATAATGTAATATCCCAAGCCAAATTGAGAGCAGATGCTAGGATTGGAGCTACAGCTTGGAAAAAAGAGGATGCATTGGATTTTACAAGGGTAAGAATAATTAAGTTGTTAAACAGCAATGTGGTAATCTGGTGCCATATTTATTTTTCTCTGTCTAATGCTAGATAGCATTGCTATCCCTGTTGATTTTACTCTGTATCAGAACAGTTTATTCATAAAACAGAGATGGATTAAGGCCAACTCTTCTGAATTAAAATCTTTTTGAAAGCAAAGTTTCTACTAAGACCTGTTGAGCATCTTGCTGTGGTGGAAGTTGTGGGTTTTCTCTGTTTTACTGGTTTCTTTACATTGTTTTTCATCTGTTAATGAATGAGTACCTCACTCCTACATTAATGTGACTCTGTGTTGTAGAATTATGCAGAGGAAGGTTCTCTGGAACATTCTCGCCGTCCTTCTTCTGAAGATATATCTCTGACGCCACCTTGGTTGGATACTGATAAAGAATCCTCTTGCAAGGTAGTAGTATAATCAATAATGCAGCTTTTCTCTGGGTAGTCTGAAATATATATTATAAAATAACATGTTTACTACGCGAGCTGTGATTGGTCAATACCCGTGCAGGATGAGACAATCATGCACGTCAAATTTTACGCGCTTCGCGGGGTTTTTAAAATGTCCGTTGTTTCTTTGTCGTTATTTTATAAAATAATTACCGAATGGTTTTCCGTGCAGGATTGTGTGATCCTAACACTTGGGATGTTGCTCGCTTTCAGAAAGTCTCGCAACATCCCGCGTGTTAGGATCACGCAATCCTGCACGGAAAACCATTCGGTAATCCTTTAATCAACTAAAGCAAGACTGCATTAACACTGGACCAATGAGAGAAAGAACAGTTCAGAACAGATAGAACTATCCATTATCTATACTAGATTCTAGTTAGTTCTAGATTTCTCTAATAAAGGATAAACTTTACTGGAGTTCAAGGGAGAACATTTTAGAGTTGATAGATCTATCCCGTTTAAATAAAGTTAGTTTAGTTCATTCTATCACCTACAGGACGGTGAGGAACAAGTGCTAGATGACAGCGAACTGCCATCTGTTGATCCACCAACAACCAGTTCAATCCTTACAAGTACACCAACAACCACACATACCCTACCACCAAAACCTGATCCTGTTCCCTTGGTTACCAACCCACCTCTGACTGAACCCTCGCAAAGCCCTCGTGCAGCTAAAAGAACACCATCTAACCATCCTGAAAGTATAGCTGGGAATTCTGCTAAGCCAGGACAACTACCACCACAAAGACGCACGCCTGATCGGAACAAAGTACAACATGGAGTGAATCCTGTAGTTGCATCCCGACCCCCGCAAATGAGACCCTATGGAGATGTCTATAATAATAGATATTCATCACCCCACAATATGGCGGCTGCACCTTCCTATCCGGTAAACCTACCCTATGGTAACCGTCTCCCAAATACGCGCATGTCGTACCCTGCACCTCACCCTGGTGCAGAATTTATACAACAATCAAATCTAAAACCATTCAATGGAATGCCGTCTTTCAATCCCTGTCAATTTCGACCAAGACCTCAATTAGGGATCGCTAAAAGATCCCAAATAAACACAATCAATCCATCATATTCCAATATATCCCGCCCCTACCCTGCAGGCTACTACAACACGAACCGTGCGCAGCAAGGACTGAGGCCACCTCGTCAGGCAATAAACAGGTACGACACACCTTACTATGGCCCACAGACAGGCATGACAGGCAACTGGCAATACCAAGCCAGACAAGCAAAGAGTCAAATGCCATTTCAGACCCAGCCCCCTCCAAGAAACACAGATGATTTTGCAGAAGATGAAGTCATTAATTTTGCCCCAGGGTCACAGCGGAACTTGGGACCACTGGATCGACCCAGGGGAATACCTGCACCCGATGTACACCGAAATATACTCCCTTCAGAACACCAGCGGGGAATACCGGCTCCCGAGGTCCTTCGAAATATTCCTGTTTCTGAAATCCCGTGTGGTGTTCCCGAGTTCCATCCTGATGTTCGTCGTGACCTCTCGGCAGCCGACAACCGCCGAGGTATTCTGTCACATGGTCACCAACGTGTGGTACCAGGACATCAACTTGACTTCCCATCCAACATACCTGATACGAACATCTACTCGGACTTTCGCGACGATATCACGACAGTTTGCGAAAGTGACGTCAGTCCTGTGATGTCAACATGCAGCGGGAGTCAATCAAGTCTTGCTGTGTACTGTCCCACACCACATCGAGACGGCATCGAAACAGCTAGTGTTATGAGTTTCACGAGTGAGGGCTCTACGCATCAAGATTTAGACTCAAAAATTGATCAAGTTCGGAACCTTTTAGCAGTAATAAACACAAAGGACGCCAAAGAGACGGCACAAACTTTATATAGTCTTTCAAATTCCAAGGAAAACTGCCAGGCAATGAGATTATCAGGTTGTCTACCTCTCTTAATAGAACTTCAGCATAAGTCTAAACTGCGAGATCCACGCGTGGGTCACGAGGTTCGCGTGAGGTCCGCGCAGGCAATGAGGAATATTATCGCGACAGGGATGGAAGATAAACGCGGGAAACGCGAACGTCGCGTGCTCAAGTTAATAGAGATCGTGCGTTCTTATTGTATCGAGGTCCGTTACGTGCGTAACGTTCCGAGTTCGTCCAAATTACGTGCTCTCGATACGGCGTTGGCCGCCATTATGAAGCTCTCTTTTGAGGAAGAACATCGAGCTGCTATAGGAGACCTGGGGGGAGTCGAAGCCATTGGTGAATTCCTGGAACTTAGTTATGTTAACAAAGATGGGGATCATTCATTGAGTAAGTTTTCTATCTAGTATCTATTCCAAGAATCTTAAATGCGGGTTGTTCTCAGCACAAAAAAAGGTCTTATTATTAGAAGAATTTTATACCTCAGCTTGACAATAAATTCCATTAGTTCAACTGACAGACTGTCAGACTGCCGACTTGAGATTAGGGCTTCGATTCCCATGAAGGACTAGGTAATTTTTCCTGCGCTTTAAAAGCTTGGAGAAAGCACAACAAAGCATGGACAATGTTGTACTGCTGCACCCTATTCTGCGATAGTAAATATAGTGCTGATATTTTTTCTTGTATTTCAGGTTCAAATGTTCGTAAGTACGCCTCAATGACCCTAACCAATATGACGTTTGAAAAAACCCGCAGTAAGGCGTTGCTAGGCAACTCACCAGGTATTGTCAAGGCCCTGCTGAAAAACCTGACTGTCTATGACGACGAAGGCCTTATTCAAGTATCTGCGAGTGTTCTTCGGAATCTGTCGTGTAAATCCGACGAACGAAGTAAACTTGTTCTCCAAGAATGCAACGCGGTCTCGGCTCTGATGACTGCAGCACAGAAAATCAGCGGTGAATCGCCCTTACGTACGATACTTTATGCAGTATGGAACCTATCGGCTCATAGCTCAGAGAATAAAGTTGAAATCTGCGAAAGCCAAAAAGCACTTGGGTTTCTGGTTGAAATGTTGGCGTACAAAAGTCCTAGTAATTCTCTCTCAGTCGTAGAAAGCAGTGGAGGGATATTGCGTAATCTATCATCACAAATCGCAGTGAAATCCGAGTATCGTGCGATATTACGTGAACACGAATGTTTTCAAATGTTGCTCGCAAATTTGCGTTCTCCAAGTTTACGTGTTATTGGCAACGCGTGCGGAATATTGTGGAACTTGTCAGCACGTTGTGAACAAGACCAGGATATACTTCTTAAAATGGGCGCACTAGCTTTACTTAAACCTTTCGTCACTTCTAAAAATAAATCAATATCCAAAGGCGCCGGTGCCGCTATCAAGAACTTACAGAATTATAAAACTTTAAATCCTGGTCGGGATTCTCCGTCTGAGACTCGGAAACAGAACGGAATTCTTCGGCAAGAGAACGGATCACCTTCAACACCTCGAACGAAGGGAAGATCACGTGACGCACATTCGTTGAATAGTTTCACCGGAAGTGCGGATGACATGACGAAGGAAACTGGAAAACAGAGTTCACGCATTAACGAGGTTTGTGTAGGAAAGTAGATTATATGAAAATACGAAATATCTTTATTGTGGGGTCCATATCTGTCGTTTCACAGCTCTACCGGCATTTTACGGTGGGTAGCGCTGTCAGGCCTTCGTACACCCGACCCCTGACAAATATCATCAGATTCAACATCCACTGAACCCCCAAGCTCAAAGATTTTATCTTGCAATTTTAGAATGGTGAAACAGACTCTAGCAACAGAACGAAAGGTGTAAGATGGTCCGACAAGAGAAAAGATCCACAACGAAAAACGTCATCCAACGATCGAAAACGAAGCGACAGTTCCCCGGATGAACAACAGACCGCGACAACGTCGAGAGATCTGGGTACGAAAGATGGTATAAATGACGTTACAAGCGGTGTTGGACAGCTGCGTCTAGGGGAAAAGTCCCGGGGTAAGAAAACCGAGGGCTCTTATTCCTCGCCGCAAACAAAAAAGAAATACAGCTCGAAGACTAAAAAACATCATTCAGGAGGCGGTGACGTAATTGACGATAGTTTGAGGTTGTCGCAGGAGTCGCAATTAAATCGTTCCACATCAAGTCGTCAAGGTTCGGCAAATGGTCGGCGTCATACGTCGTCTGACGTACAACACTCTGAGATACTTGCAAAGCATTCTGGGAAGGTAACGAAGGGCAAAGATGGACGGAAGGGGACACCAGGTGGTCGCGAAGATGATCCAGAAGTAGCACGTTCCGGTGACGAGTGTTCACGAAACTCTCCGATGTCTGGCAGACACAATGTGAGAACTGCGCGCATTGATTCCGAAGAAAACGGTGAGGATTAATTAATGTTTCGTAGTGGGCGAATTTCATTCCTTTTGACGATGGGATAATATGATTTTTGTACTGTTTTGTTTGTAGACTATGCAGTATTTATTTCCTTGTTTTGTTTGGCTTGCGTGGGTTGTTGATGATTAAGTTCCTGTCTTTTGTGTTACAAAATAATCGACTTCCTTATGTTTTGGCGTGCTCTCTACTTAATACGTCCTGTTTGCCTCCCTTACTTTCTTCTTAATCTAAATCCCCCTAATATGGCTAGCTTTCACGAAGCACTATCGTGCAGCACATGGTGGTCAACTAGGTTATCATAGTGAGAAAATGTTTTCATAAATATATACGGAATTAAGTGATTCAATTTAACTTCCTTACTCCTATATAAAGTATCAACACTTATAAAAAAAAAAATTTAAAAAATCCGCCGTAATACTGTTCTCTTACACCAATACTGTTCTCTTACACCAATACTGTTCTCTTACACCAATACTGTTCTCTTACAGACCGTGATTTCAACGACGACAAAGGGACAAGAGATTCAGCCTCACAGCGGTGTCAGTGCGCAGACGAGTCAGAGGTCTGGGTCAAGAGAAATAAAGTCTGCAGTCGTTGTCAGAAAAGAAGAATTTCGCACTCGTCTGATTCCACGAGCGGCTCTCGCCGAAGTTCATACGAGTCTTTGCCGTCGTCAAACCGTCAGCTGAATCGGAAAGAACCGTTAGCTAATGGGACTGGCTACGTAACAACAATATGAAGTCTTGTACTTTTAAGTGGGTTTCAGTAAGCATTTCCGGGTGACAGATGGTCAGTTTCAGAACTGTTCATACTTATAGGAACTAATACAAAACTAGTAGACTACAACATATAATGAAAACTGTTAACATGATTTTCTCATTCTGATAGTTGTCGATTGACCACCATCTGCTGCGCGATAGTTCTTCGTGAAACCCGCCTATGTTAACCTTGACATTTTAGCTTTTTAGAAGATATTATTTACAGGTAAAATTAAGAACTGATAACCTGCAGTGCGTGGATTGTTTGGCTAAATTTGCCACTGAGCAAATCGTCTAAATTTATATAGGATTATAAAAGAAATATTCTGTTAATATTATCAGGGAAATTGAACGAAAACAGCTTAAAATTCTCTCCTGCATTACATTTATTTCCTGGGGAAATTAAAATGCTTAAACCAGCTATATCCAAGATTGTGGGAACATGTTTTTGCGCGTTCATAGCTCCACTTTTATTTGTGTTTACATGCTACATTTTGCGCATATTTTCCTGGATTTTTTTACAAATTTCTTTATTAAGTTAGCACAGCAATAGCAGATGTTAAACCTGTGACAAATTTATAATTTCATAAACAGAACGTTTATAAATGCGTCAAAAGTATGCCCAAAATGTGTCTGTGCTTATACCGGGTGTGACGTATTGTTCGGGAATGCGTCACGTGACGTTGTTTGGGCTCGGCTTCGGCGGCCATTTTATATATCCGTTTTGAATTTTCAAAACCTTTTGAGAATCCTTTTCAATCTCCTTTCTATGGTGTCAGTGTGGAGATCGTTTACGATTTGAACAAAGTAGAGATCCTAACACAGCCTTGACAAGAAGAAAAGCGCTTCCCAGTTTCATTTTGGGATATATTTTGAACGTTTTAGTCCAAGGACTTTGACGGAAATATGGGAACGAAGGACGACGAATATGACTACTTATTCAAAGGTGATTGTTTTGAATAGACGCAAGGTTATACAACTACGCTTCGAGTTTGTACAAGAAGTGAGTTTAAAATGCATGAATCGTCCGATTAATAACAAGAATTTCTTTTGTCTTATATTTGTATACAGTTGTTTTAATTGGCGACTCTGGCGTCGGAAAATCAAACTTGCTGTCAAGGTTCACTCGCAACGAGTTTAATTTAGAGTCAAAATCCACTATCGGTGTAGAGTTTGCGACGAGGAGCATTCAAGTCGATAATAAAACGATAAAAGCTCAAATTTGGGATACGGGTAAGTTGTAGTAGGATTTTTTCGAAATTATTTAAGTTGAGCAATATCCAAACAATATCATCTTCGAGTTTGCTTGCTCTTCCTTTCCATGTAAAAATAAACAATTTAACGCCTACAGTATGTATTAATGTTGTGTTTTTATCCCATGTTAATGTTTAATGGAAAAAATCATTTGTGTAGTCTATTTTTAATAGGTAATAATAATCTTTGGGTGGCTTTAATAAATTGACAATGTAGAATTTTCGTGTAGACGACCTTTATACTGCTTTGCTAATAACACTTCCGCTTTGCAAATTGTTTTTTAGCTGGTCAAGAAAGATACAGGGCAATAACTAGTGCGTAAGTATTGTAGAATTGTAAAGTTTCATCTGCTGTTGTTTATGTGTGGGCATTTTAACTTGGTGAGATGCAGAGCATTGGGCATTTTGTATCATTGTCAAACTTATAGCAAAGTGAAAGGGCCCTTTCATAAGTTGAGCATAAAATCTTGTAAATTCGGGTCTTATATCAGATAATTAGCCCAATATATGAACAAATTTGTTCGGTTGCAAAATTCCACTTGTTATTGTGTTTAAGCGACCTTCAATGAATGGTTTTTATCGGAGAGTAAAGTTACGCCTTTAATCTATTAATGCTCAACAATTTCTCCAGGAGAATATTGGACAAACTAGGGCACATTGCAGCTTAATTAGTCAAATTGAAAAATGAAAATGGTAATTTTATGTATTGTACATTCATTGTACAAACAGATATTGCAATTTTAATTCAAAAACTGTAAGCACAAGATATTGTTAATATACTCTAGAAATTTAATTGGTGAATTTCAGTAAGCATTACAGGACAGCAGATGGTAGTCAAGTTCAAGATGAGTTAACACTTATAATAGGAGCAAGAAAATTAAACTACATCTCTTTATTCGATGAGGATAATTTGAGTGATGATTGTTTTAAACATATGTCACATTTACCATCATTGTGTAGGTACTATCGTGGTGCAGTTGGTGCATTGTTAGTGTATGATATTGCAAAACATTTGACATATGAAAATGTTGAAAGATGGTTGAAGGAGCTACGAGATCATGCTGACAGTAATATTGTTATTATGTTAGTTGGCAACAAAAGTGATCTTCGGCATCTTAGGGCGGTTCCAACTGACGAAGCAAAGGCATTTGCAGGTAATAAGGAAATCTGCAGTATTGTACTTGACAATGGCTCTGAGGGTGCTGAAACAAGCCCTTCTGTTTTGGTTTTGTTGTGAAAATATGCTACGTATGAGTAGTAAAGTATCAAATTGAGCAATTCTATACAGATTCTATAGGTCTGTACAGTTTCAATTACCCTGATTGGTACAAGTACAATAAACAAATATTTTTTCATATTTTTAGAAAAGAACAGTCTTTCTTTTATTGAGACTTCTGCCTTAGATTCAACAAATGTTGAACAAGCATTTCAAAATATATTAACAGGTAAACCTTCCTTACTTTATTAGATAACCATTAATTTTTTTCCAAACAACGTATGTCCCATTGGTTATACACCCTTCCTTTCGTCATCAAGACCTTTAGAGTCTTTTATCTTGTAACTGTTGACTAATGTTAAAGTCTTTGTAATGATTTTGTAAATTTAACAATATGATATTTTGAGAAGGATGCTCTGTAATTAAGGCTATGTACTTCCTGGCATTGTGATTTCCATATATGTACTAATCTATCTCCTCTTGTCTGTTTCAGAAATTTATCACATTGTATCACAAAAACAAATCAGCGATACACCGTCCTCAAGTAACCACCCTAGCAACAATGTACAGACGATTCATGTCGCACCAACGACAGATTCTGACAAGAAAAAAGTGCAATGTTGCAATGCCTGACAACATTCGTAGCATCATAGAATTCAAATTGCATTGAAATTAAAGCAAAGCATCCCCTTTTTACGATCAATGTTCATGCCCTTCAAAACAGCACCTTGAATATGCTGTTATAATTATAGAAAAATGTGAAAAGTATAAATATTTAACCAAGTAGATTTTGCATACAGAACTAATTTGTGATAACAAGAAATTTGATTCCGTTATTATCATTGAATTATTTTGGTTGTCTTTCATGTAAGTGTTGTATTAATATGGTATATTTGTAGAACAATGTTGTTGGCTCATCTTTATTTGTAGTTAGATAAATTACAAGACCTCGCTTAGATTAGATGCAGGGGTCATTGTGAGGCCTCCCTTTTTCCCAAATGGGCAGTTTTTATATGAAATTGGCAGTCTAAAGCTTAAAGGAGCTTTTAATAGGGAAAATGCTGAATTGACTAACTAGTCTAGGACCTGTAAAGGAGTTTGTATGCATTTCATTTAGGACAGATTATCTCAACTGTTATGGCGGTCAACATGGCATGGGCGAAAGTCCTGAAAATGACCACGCCCGGCACTGTCGGCATAGCTCTAAATCCTGAACCGCCAAAGCTACAGCCTTTCTGAATTGCTTATAGTGTTTAGAATGGTTGCTTTTATGGGTGGTCACTGGAGGGTGAAATTTGTCTAGGTATCATATTTTACAAGAAAATGACTATGCACCATCCCAGGTCAACTGCTAATTATGCATCAAATTACTCATTCACCTGGCAAAGTCTATGTTTTCTTATTTCCCAAACATTTTTGTCATAGGATGAAAAAATATGCTTATTTTAATATAATTATTATAAATTTCATAAGGAATGATATTGTTTTGTTGAGATATAACACATTTCATTTCACTTACCCCCCGAACACGATTTCAGCCATATTTTGCCGATTTGTTTGCTTTTTATCGCCGAGCCTCGCAAGTATCATCCAAATGTTCTACTTTAACACAATGCTAGTTGACTAAAGAATAATTCAACCAAGTTTCGTCGGGTTTTGGAGTAGTGCCATGTATTTTATATTCGATTTTGTGTCCTTCGACATTTCCTCAATTATGTAGCCATTGCAATGTCTCGCAGCTTCTCTGCCCGATAAATGCCACTTCTTCATACACATCTGTATTTATATTACAGTATCCAAAAATAATTGATTGTAGAATAGTCCCAATCGAAAATTGAAAGCTTTACTCCCATTTGGGAGTGAAAAACCTTCCCTCGTTCATCAAGAACGAGAATCTAAAACAAAAGGTTCAAAATAATTTGAAAGTCTCGCGCAATCTTCACGAAAACTCCTCGTGGCAACATTACAGGGGGGGGAGAACATTTTCACGAATACGTTTGTTCGCGATCACAGCAACTCAAACTCCCAAAGTAAAGTTCGTGTGTTCAACTGTTTATATGTTTTATGACAAAATAAACAAATATTCGCGTAATTTTGTATTTTTCTGGTTTCCTTTAGCTATAAAAAAGAAACCAGAGATTTACGCAATATTTTTGCACCACCCAACGTATTCGTGAAAATGTTTGCCCCTGTAATGTTGCCACGAGGAGTTTTCGTGAAGATTGCGCGAGACTTTCAAATTATTTTGAACCTTTTGTTTTAGATTCTCGTTCTTGATGAACGAGGGAAGGTTTCACTCCCAAATGGGAGTAAAGCTTTCAATTTTCGATTGGGACTATTCTACAATCAATTATTTTTGGATACTGTAATATAAATACAGATATGTATGAAGAAGTGACATTTATCGGGCATCGAATATATATTCTTTAGTCAACTAGCATTGTGTTAAAACAAAACAATATCATTAAATTTATAACAATTATATTAAAATAAGCATATTTTGCAACCATTCTAAACACTATATTGAGATAATCTGTCCTAAATGAAATGCATACAAACTCCTTTACAGGTCCTAGACTAAACCCAAAACATGAACTAACTACATAAATATGATACAATTATAAAGCATTCATACACAGATTTAAAGCAAAAACAAAACTAACTCTGAAAATGCCAAATGGTTATTCTGGACTTCTAAAATTCAAAATGTGAGAGCCTTAGCTATTCAGATGTCCAATATGGCAGCACCTTATGCCTCGCCACTCCCTCCAAATCCGTTCTTGTTGAAATGGGCAGTTCTAAATATTTCTCCTGATGAGACAGAGACATAGAGTAAATATTATATAGAGAGTTCACTCTCTTGGGAACCTTTGAAATTTTTGGGGTCGCGCATATCGCATTACGCATGTTGGCCGCCTTACTCTGGCCAGTCAATTGCTTTTTCTGGCCAATAAGCACGCTGAACTGGCTGGTCCGCCATTACTCTGGCCAGTAAACTGCATATTTTTGCATAAAAAACCGAGGACACGTTGCACCGCTGAGTGGCCCTTCTGTATAGATCTTTATTCTGTGACAGGGATAAAGCAAGAGTGGGTGTGGACTTGAGACAACACTATCCCTGCTGCCCTGCCCTCCTTTTGGGTGTTCCGCCGCGGGTAGACAGTCTGCCACGCAGGTTAGCTTTGTCATTTTCTCAAATAGGGCGTCTTCGCAAACATTTGCAGTAAAATTTCAGTATGGTTGACAATATAATTTATTCCAAATTAGTAATTTGTTCTTGAGCAGTGGATAAAACACTCGTTATTATATTCTCTTATTCACCTAAACAACAATGCAATCAATGCCATCAACCTGAAAACGAGGCTGACATCCCTAGCTTTTGCATTTCGTTATGCAAATTCTATAGCGTACAAAATGAAGTATGTGCCAACAATATAGACGGCCGGCCAGCCTCGAAAAAAGTGACTATCGATGGCATTTTTTGTTACAAGCAGGAAACCACACTAAATGTCATCGGAGTGTGTTCACTTTGACGGTGAAAGTGGTTGCCTTCCGTAATTTTTCTATTTATGTACCGAAATTGGAAGGTTTTTATAACGACATTTCGATAGATGGGAATCCATTTAAAAGCAATTTTCGATATCATGGATTTATTGTAATTGGTTCACTACCTAATTAACATGTGCAAATTTCTCCGTTTCTTAATTGTCATAACTCAAAGTGACATGCTAATGAGAAAATGGTATTACTATTACACTTGTTAAAATACCTGTATGGAGGCGAGTTTCAAAATAAGGATGGATTCATTAGGACGAGTGGTTACCCGAAGGCTTAAATTCGCAAATTATTGCGTTTAATTTCGAATATTTACCGATTTTGAAGGTCTATGTGTTGTAGTAAAACAGCGTGTTTGCGCCAACATGCTGTTTTTCAACCATTTACATGCCAAAACTCGACTGGCTCAACAGAAATATATTGTGTTACACGGGTGGCAACCGGGCGTGTAATACTGATTCGTATGTAATCTAAACATATGTGATGGTTGCCTGTCTGTAACAACAAAAACATATTGTTGTGGCTTCTTTTTGAAAGGTCGTTTTTGCGCCATGTTTCTTATTAGCATATCATTTTGAATTATACGAAAGAAGATTACCCGAGCTTTACAAATGTTAATTAGATAGTCAGCCAATTAAAATAAAACACTAATATAAAATACAGCATTCGACAAAAATCCCATCCTTCGAAATGTTTTAGAAAAAACCTTCAAATTTTAGCACATAAATAAAAAATTACGGTTGGCAACCATTCTCACTCCCAAAGTAAACACTATCCTAAGACATTTTGCGTAGTTTCATGCTTGTAACAAAAAATGCCATCGACAGTGTTTTCTAGACACTTTTTTCAAGCTTGGCCGGCCGTCTAATATCTTCAAAAGCGTTTTGAGAATTTAGACAGGCATTGTATTGCATATATAAATGAATGCTACAAACATGAATGATAATTAGTTGTATACAGGGTGTATAAAAAAAAGGAGACCTTTAGAAATTCACCTTAATTTTATGCATGGAGAAGTTATTTAAAAGGTTTTTGTTTCGTTCAACATATGATTATGTGCTGATTGATTTAACGCAGCGCTTGAGCCAAGAAAATTACGTGCATCAAACAAAGGATATTTAATTTCTAAAGGTCTCCTTTTTTAATATATGCACCCTGTCAATATTTTATGCATCCGTGGGTTCAGCATAGTGCTCAGGCATTCAAATTATAACAATAGGATAATTTCTAAAGGTCTCCTTTTTTAATATATGCACCCTGTCAATATTTTATGCATCCGTGGGTTCAGCATAGTGCTCAGGCATTCAAATTATAACAATAGGATAATTTCTAAAGGTCTCCTTTTTTTTGAGACACCGCTGTAGACATCTAAATTCCCATAGGGATTAAAGCCAATCAAATGAGAGAGTTTTGACCAATTACGGCGATTCTTTTGAAAATAGCTACCAATCAGAACGCAGCATTTCTTTGGTAATAAAAAGAATGCATTCTTGGCAAATCTGGCTTGCAAATCATGCACATTTTATTCAAATTTGGAGCATTATAAACCAGATAGTTCGCCTTGCCTCGTGTAGTTTAGCGAAGTTCTCTGTGTTGGAAAGAAGTATTCTAAAGTAAAGATAGAAGACGGACTGAAGAAGAAGTTTATCTGAAATGGCAAGCTTCAGTGACACAGTTCGGAAGGTAACTATATTAGTATATTACTGATTACTTTAGTCGTTTAGAGTAACAGAGAATACTCTTGATTTCTTTTCTATATATTATGAACCGTTCGCATGTTGAATAGCGACCGACGTCTGATCAAATTTTTTCAATTTAATCGATTTGCCCTTTGGGTTTAAAATTCAGTACCTAATGGCTAATATATCTGACAAATTTCTATCAGAATTTGAGCAGGAAAGCTCGCCTAGATGTCGTATCGAAAGCAGTGGCATGGCCCACATTCGCCGTTGGCCTTGTTTGTTTCGGATTGCGTTTTGTACAAATTCTCACTGATGTTAAAGTATTTTGCTCGAGACCAAACGGCAGACGAATGAAATCGTCTAGTGGATACTAGAACAAGGCAACTTATCTTGAAAATTTTTTATTTGAGTTTTAGCTACGATTCTCATGGTTATGTTTTTGTACTTGCAGGTAAATACTGGATATAGAGAGAGGTATTATAGTGCCACAATATTTGAGCAAGACTCGGCTTTTCAGGTTTGCTGGAGTAGTTTTTATGAGGTATGTTATGGCATATAGTTAGGTAGTTCAGTATTTTAAGTTAACTGGCAATATTATTCTTTGAAATGCGAATGTCCTTGACTTATAATTCCTAAACTATCAACACTGGCATCACTTTTACTTATGACGAAGTGGCGCAAAATTAAGAAGAGTTCGTTTTGCGAAAAACAAATTAGAAAACCCTTTGTGCGCGTTAAAATCATATATAATACGAGAAAACAGTTGGGTTAAAGTCAAATATCTATTTCATACAAAATATACATGATCAATGATACTAACAATAGTAAAACAAAATCAAGTGGACAATTATACAAATAATAAATTATTATAACAATATTACACTATTGATAAAGACTGGAACATCGCCCTTATTAATGATGGATAAACTAGACCCTCTGCTTTCAAGAGATCATTTTCTGTGGCTTAGCCATGCATCCACTGTTTGGATACAAAAATTTACGTAGAATTGCTACAAAAATACTATTTTACACGGAAAAGGTGTTCATTGTGGTCCAACATCAAGCCATCACATTCTGATACGGAATGCACTGAAAAGAAGGAACAATCGATTATTGTGAAACTTTTTATGTCCTTGTTATAAGAGAATAAACCTGTTTTGGGGTTAAGAGAGGGAACGGTTGCTTGTTAGGAGACACTTTTTTGAAGATTAGTGGCAATAAAAAGACAATGAAAGTGACAATGTTTTTTGTCCCTTTGAACTGATCCAACACTCAGGACAAAGATGTTGGGGAAGATAGGAAAGACAAGTATCAAGAATATAAAATGATGGACATTTATGACGATGAATCACAACCAATGCAACCACCACCATCGCCATCATCAAAGGTATGAGAATAACTATATTAGATACTTGTTGGAGAGAACAATTCTGAACTGATAGAGCTATCTTGAGCACAAAACAGCTGCATAAGCAAGGCACTTAATAGTGGGGAGATGCTTATTTTAGAGGGGTACCTAAAAAGTTTAATGTGACACATACTCGACAAAATCAGGGGCTTTAGATATGACATGTTCAAATTCAGCAAATGAAAGTTGGTTGTCCTCATCCAGATCTGCTTCAATAAATATCTGAAAAAGAGAGTAAAAATCATTAATTTAATATAGTATTTTATGTGGAATATCTTAAGATATTGTTTGCATACTTTATCAATAACATTCTGAATGCTATCCTCAGTCAATCTCTGTTCTCCACAAAGT
The DNA here is from genome assembly GCA_016169945.1 of Trachythela sp. YZ-2020. Classification (NCBI taxonomy): domain Eukaryota; kingdom Metazoa; phylum Cnidaria; class Anthozoa; order Malacalcyonacea; family Clavulariidae; genus Trachythela; species Trachythela sp. YZ-2020. Next base: position 136,785 of record JADLSH010000023.1, on the reverse strand, counting down.
TTTGTGATCATTTTCTTCAAGTCATTCTCGCATATATAGTCATCCTCATTGAAATCTATATAAAAATACAAACGAAGGACTGTCGACTTTCTGTATACAATCAGTTGGCAATAACTTTCATGTGGAACTATAGTTTTGAATGTCGAGTAGCAACTGCAAAAATACAAACCAGAAATGAAACCTCATTAACTAATTTAATATTATAATCCTTACCATATATCCTGAATGCATACTCGACTTTAACACTCTTTGGAGCCTATATATTGGTCATGAGTATAAGAGTCAGTCAGATTTAATTACCAATGAAAACATTAAACCGAGTACAGTGGATATATAAGCACTGTTGTACTGTATTAGACTTTGTTAATTGAAGGTGCATTGTCCATTTGTTTTACTATGAGTATCCATAGTCAAACCTTTCCTTACCACTAACACCTGTTTAATATGGACACCTGTCTATTAGGGACAGTTTCAACTGTACATATTACTCCAACCAAAGAATCATTGCAGCCATTAGAGAAGGAAAAAACCACATGTACTCACAGCCTCGCTAAACACTGACATCATGTCAAGAAAGTCTTCAAATGTCAGAGCTCCATCGCCAGACGATGAAAACACCTTGCATATCCGATCTCGAAACGGATTCACCTTCAATAATAAACATATATAAGGCGCTATTCATTTCTCATTTAGTTATAAATCGTCAATTTTTAATTGAATGAATTATATAGTAGTTCATTTCTTACATGTAATTCAGGCAAATCAAGTATTAATCTCATCGGTAGCTTTGCATTCTTATCTCGTCGTACTGCTTCTGGGTCAAGTTGACTAAACCTTTTGTGGACACTGAAATTTAACAATTTTGTTAAAAATATTGTATATATTTAATATGTATTGATGTCACATATAATTTGCTAAGCTAATAATGAAGTGCTTGTGTCACACAATTTGCAATGTTGTTCAATATATAAAACATTTGGTATAGGCAATGCAATATGGAATACAAGGTTTAGTAATATTCATTGTTTGACAGTGGCAAGACGTATTAAGGACTTAAGGTTAATTCAAAATGCTTGTTACAAACATTGAAGATTCTCAAAATTTCCTACAGAAATGCTTCATGAGAAAAGACCAATTTTATCAGTGACTAGATCATAGAGTATAATTACGCATTTAAACTTACTGAAGAATCTCTTTCTGTGTAAAATATGTCAACTCCTAAAAAAAAATAAAAATAACATAGTTATAGTATTTTACTTGATTTTATCGAGTTTAAATGCGCAACGAACAGTTGACAACGGGATAAATATAAAATGTAAACAATGATACGTAATAGCAGGATCGGATAGCAGCTATATTTTTATCAGTCTTTTTCTTAAAACAAGTCGATGTTTCGGTGATATAATACCTGATAATCTCTAAGTTCTTCTTCGCTAAATTGTGAATGGTGAGAACCCATGATATACAGAGCGTTAAAGGAATAAATCAACCGAGAAAATTATAAAACTTTTGTCGACATAGTTTTAATAGTTGTCCCAATATATTTAGCCCGCATAGCATTGGTCGCCCGCGCCTGCGCGCCCGCTCTACGGGTTACTAGTAGAAATAGAGCATAGATTATTATATCTATGAAATAGAGTAACCCGTATAGCGGGCGCGCAGGCGACCAATGCTATGCGGGCTAAATATATAACCTGGTGTTCCTGTGGTCTCGTCATCCCACGCTTCTATGTATTTTGATATTACTCATTTGTAGTCACCTACCTCAAATTAAATCTAAACTTAATCTTTTTCTAACCTTATTTAGATCAGGCAACTTTATGATCAGGAGCACAGCGATCAGAGAGGAATTGAAAGACATAAATAATTGGAGTTAGATTTAGAAATAACTGAAAAAATAATTTAATTATTTTTAATATTTTTAAAGACATAGGAAGGAATGGAATTATTGAGAGAGTGGGACAAAGAAACGAGTTTTTAATTCTTAGGAAGCTGAATTGTCAGTTATGCAAATCTTAATGATCAACTTTTAATGAAACGGGGGAATCAGTGGCGTAGCCAGCACAACACATGTAGGGGGGGACAATTTATGAAGGAGTTTGGCCTAGCGAGCGCCGAAGGCGTGAGCGTATTAAATACTAGATGTCGATCAAGGGAAAAGCACTTCATCTTATGTTTTATCAAACTTCTGAGGATGAAAGAGCAAGTATATGAATTTTCTATTCGTAGAAATAGAGAGATCATTATTTTAGCTTTAAAATGATATCAATATTATATAAATTGCATCAGTTGTACAGAAATTATCAAGATTATGTCTGAAAGCATCTCTATCTATTTTGTAAAAAAACATGGAAAATTTTTGAATTACTTGATTGCAGAAATTTTACATAAACATTTAAAATATTATATACAGAGAAAATAGAAATTATTATTATACACCAGCTAAAAATACAGTTAAATACATGGCCTTGTCTAGTAGCTGTACCACAGCCTCCCCTAGTGTGTCCACGATGCCCAGATGAAGTGCTTGGTCTACTTGGCATGGGTTCATTGCTACTATCACTGATCGTGTCACTACTGCTAGCTTGCTGCAAAATATAATGCGAACTCCATGAGCATATTATATACATGTTATGAAAAAACAATACTGTAGATACTTATGATTTCTATTATATCATGGTAGAGTGAAAACTTGTGATCTGGAATATGAAATTTCGGTCTAGATACTGTAGATACTGTTATATCACTTTTTATGAGCTTGATTTATATTCAAATAAATGTATAGTTTTGTGTCAACGTTCAACAGAAGATAATATTTCAAAAATATATAACTTAGTTTCTTGCTGAAGATCGTCATCACTGTGAAACACTGAATTTTGGAAGCATATGGGTCAACATCGATTTCAGAGTCCAGTTTTCTTCACCTAATGCAGCTATTACTTCATTGATACTCGGATAACCCCTTCTGGAAGCCATTTCGAAATCTAATACCTGCTGATCGCCCAAACAACTTTACAAAATTCGCTTGTGAAATCGCTAAAAGCGCCACAGTAGCCGAAGAAGTTGTAGGGTCAAATCTGACCCTTCCGCGCCCTAAGGCTAAGGGTAGAAAAGTTTTTTATGTTTTCAGTGTTTTTCTTCCTCAGTCGTTGTGTATTATGACCCGTCTTGTCCTGGCCTGAGTTCTTGCTTTCGCACTCTGGGCATCTCTTCTTATGCTAGCGTGTCAAATGCCTTTGTGCATGTGAAGCGTAAGGTGGGCAAAAATTGACGAAACCGCGTTGAGGTGGAGTACTGTTGAACCGTCGTACAAGCTTGATAACTATATGGAGCATTGTCGTATTTGTCGAGTTGGTTTTATTGCACGTGTCCCTCTTCAAAGTGCCATTTTCTCCAACTAAAAACAATGTGGAAAGTCTCCTTTTCTAATAGAAGAGTTGCCCTTAAGACGAAGTGCCCCTCCAACTTAAAGTTGCTTCTTGCGCTTATGATTAGGTCAGAGTTTTACGAGTTCTTTCTGTCTAAAGAGACTTGAATTTTGTTGCCATTACCTAAAAACTATTCTGTGTTTTTTTCACTACAGCAGTTTTTTTCACCTAGTATCTGTATACTCGGCCTTTCACTTCAACCGTATCAAAACCTACCGAGACGTTTTCTTTTGTGTCAAAGTCATTATTAGTTCTTCCCGAGTGCTCGGGAAACAAACAAATACGCTACGTTTCGGTACGATACGGTTGAAGTGGAAAATAACTTTTATCACGTATAGTATTACCTCGTAATCTTCAAGTTCATCCCATGTAAATGGCCCAGTTGAATAAAACAATCCCATTTCGAGACGAGTGGCAGTGATTAAACATTAAGAGTTGTCATTTCATATGAGATCCATTTCTAAAAACTTAATATTAATATTTCGTTATTCGTTTTAAGAATTCCTCGTCTGTTTGTATGTGGTTTAACGCTGCTAGCAGGTTGTTCTAACAAAAACCGGCAGGTGGACAAGTATTTCTATAATAAGCTGTCTTCGTTTTGGTCATAACTACCTGAAATATAAAACCTAAAAGAAAAGTTTCGAGCAAAGACCTTTCATCTGGAAGTTCGGTCCTTCGCTCAGGTAGTAGGATTAATCTTCGAAAATATTTCAAAATAATTGAAAACCTCAAAAAAAACCTTCAAATGGACAATAACCTGAGTGTAAGATGGCCATGCAGTAATCTTAGAGTACTCGTTGAGTACACTTACTTCTTCGAGTTCATTATAACTTTTCTTCAAAGCTAGAGCTGTAAATAAGTCATTGGTTACATCTTGAACCGCTCAAATAAGTGAAATGATGAGCTTTTAAAAAGAATCAAACTTAGTCTTCTGCGTCGGAAACCTTGTCCAAAATCAGTTAAAATAAGCAACATAAAACAAAACTACTGCAAATGTTGGCAATTTCATGATATCCAAATGACCAACGGTGTGCAAGTGTTTAACAAACTCTAAACCTGACTGTCAAAGTTGTGAACTGTAAAGCATTTTACTGGCGTGTGCTTCCCAGTGCTCTCCTATACTCCAGTTTCAATTAACTTCCGTCACGATCAATGCATCAACCTGCATCAATAAATAGTCTAACCTGTTTAAAGTTTGGAGTAAATGAATAGCTTTGGAGTTATTCACCATTGATATGAACAAAACAACATTGGAATGCGATGAAATAGGATTTAATTTATTAAATTTCTCACTAAAACTTCAGTAGCTGAAGGAAGGAAATATAGCCTAAATAGTTGCATGAATATGATTTCTAGAAACTGCTGTTCATTATTTTCCAGTAAACACAAACAATGGTGAGCTAATGGTGAATGTGATAATCTGTATATAATGAATAGTCTAACCAGTTTTTAGCTACAGTGTGAAAAGCTTTAATTGTCAACTTATGTTCAATATCAATAATTTAACGATTAACTACAACAAAAACATAATTTTAGGCCTAGTTCAAACGTAAATAAAATGAGTTGAAACAAAAAGATTAAGCGTACTAAGTTGAACACACGATAAGCGGGAAGTTCAAACTAGGCGGCCTTAAGCAAGCTCGTTTTGGGGTAACATAAAACAACGTACAATGTAAATTATATCTTTGTTTTGTCTTCAGAACACCAGTGATCCTCTCACAATAAAGATATATTCTCCAAACAACTAAAAATAAAGTAAGGTTAGGTCTGGTATCAGTGTTATAATTGATCAATCGTGTCTTTGATATGAATGGTCAACCTCCAACTTGTAAGGTTTTGATGAATGGGCCCTTTTCATAACACTTAGGCTAAGACGTCTTAGCATAACAGTCACTGTTCCATTGTCTTTTCATCGTTTTTAAAATCTCACCGTTTCTCATGCATTTATATTTTTTGACAAGTATATTCATTTATGCAAAGGCTAATAATTTCTTTTGGCTTTGGCATATTCAACAAAAATGGCATCTAAAATGTGAACTCTTATATAGGAGCAAGAAAATTCAACTACATTTCTCTTTCTATTTATTTTCCATTAAATACAAGACTGTAACATAAAAAGAAACGAGTTGACATTATTTTCTCACTGAGATCACTTCAGGTTGATCACCATAATTATGCAGTACTACCGCCAAAGCAAACTTACTGCGGATAATTCAAGTCCTTTAAGACTTCTTTAAGTTTCTCTGCTATGGTACTGTCACTTAAAGGGTGGTTGTTACATAACTTCACCAAGAACTCTCTGATATTTGACTCAGTTAGTTGGACACCTGCATCCAGGAGTTCTGACTCGGAAAAACGTTTTGCTAAGAGTTCGTGAATGTTTTTCAAAAATGGTTCCAGTATTTTAATGTCTTCTTCTGATTCCGTTTTTTCATCCTCCAGTTTCCCAATCACTGAGTTCAGATTGTCAATATGTTTACTCAAGATTGCATTTTGTTCCTCGATTTCTGTTGTTGCTTTACGAAGCTTGCGTAGTTCAGACTCTCGACCTAGGAAAAACAACTTATTATCACTATGGGATGACTTTCGTCGGAACTACCTGAAAACTCTTCGACGTTTCAAGCAAAAACCCTTTCTGGTTAGCCATCATTCGGTTCGGTAAACTGCCTAATAAATGATATTGTTTATCTTTAGAGGCGCTCTAGTCTTCGACTTAATCATCGGATTTGAGCAGCATTCGTCGCAATTCTCCATCGTCCATTGCAAGTAAGAATTGACTAGCGCCCCCTACCTTTGTACAAACAGGTAACTTACTTTTATTATAATGTAGGAAAGCATCTGAGAACACAGGAATCTCCAGATCTCCTTCAGAAACGCCAGACATATCTGGAAAATCGTTTGCTTGTGTAGAACTTTTACTGGTCTGTGGAATAGCTGTAGGGGAAATAGAGGGTACAATATTTTACTAATATTTACCATTCTACAAATTAAGTCCTGTTGAAGCTGGACTAGCAAGGGCTTAGCCACCTAAAAGGCCCACAATGTTGCAAGACAATGGAACATTCTGATCACTGGATTGAGACTGGCCAGCTCTGTTGTTATATATGCTTACCCTGTGTTGATGTCTTCTTTTGTCCACCTGTCTCTACAGGAAGCTCTTGCTTGCCAGTCACTGTTGATTTCTTAGATTTTCTACCACGTGTTTGAGCTTCCAGCATATTGCGTTGGTGTTTACGGCTTTTCGCATGTTCCCTATAGTTATGGGTGTTCTCAAACCACTTGTTGCATGGAATACAAACCAGATGACTTCCTGGCTACATGGTCAGAAATATAACTTATGTTATGTGGGTAAGTTTATGCATAGAATGAGGAAAGTAACAGGGGCATAGGAACGTATTCAATATTGGGGGACCCAAGCTTTAAAATTTGAAGCCCCCAGTTCGCCGGAAACGGCCGTTTCAGAGTCTTATCTACCTCTTTTAGTAAGCTTGTTCAGGGAACTAAGCTGTTTCCATCATTTTCATGAAAATTATTTGATTTTTTGGGGGGGCCGAAAGATATTTTGGCCCCCCCTCATCCTACGCAGTCCCCCCCGCTTCCTACGCCACTGGAAAGTAATATGCACACACAAGCCAGAAACAAAATGCACACAAATAATATAACGATGTACGAGATAGAGTCTGCATTTTCCTGTCTTTTTCTGATATCCGTTTTACTCCCTGTTTCATTCATAATGTCAAATGCTTTTAAAGCTTGAAATGTTAATAGAAAATTAACTCACTGATGATTTTTCTTCTTGCTTGAGAGCTAAGATGATGAAAAAGATTTGTATGAATTTTTTTCATGTCTTAATTTATTCTTAATTTATTGCATTGTCTTAAAATTCATCTTTTATTTGATACCTTTAATCGCCTTCTCTCGTTGTTCGATAAATGTTTTGTAAGTGTCTGAGTTCTGGTACTGCTCTAATTCAGCCACATATTGTTTCTTATCTCTTTCTGCTTGGTCAAGATAAATCTAAAATTTAATTGATAATGCCAGTTGCATGTTTTAACATATTTTGAATGATTAATTTTTTGAATTGAGTACATACAGCATTAGGATATTTCAAAACCTAAGTGTACGCCCACCTGTTTTTGGTCCAATGGCAATTCACTCCACATATTTCCAAGAACTTTTGTAGTGTCATGAACACCCATGCCAGGGTTTTTTGATCGAATAACCTCGCGATTCTTGTTTAGGAATTGAAGGTATGCACTTAATGGAGCTTTAGGGGCATTCCCATCTTGCCAGAGTTTCCGCTTTCCACTAGTTATGACGAGACTCCTTTTGGTGTTTGATGCACCAGCAGTGGCGATTGTATGCTTTGGTGGTGACTGAACACCAGCACTGCTATGAATACTAGTATCTATGGTTATACCAGTATTACTGGTACCAACCGTTGCAGAAGATACAAAACCAGTTTCAATGGAGCTACCACCATCCACACATGTTGCACTGGTCGTACTGGTTGCATCGGGAATGGTAGTATCTGTGGTGATATCTGTACCAGTAGAGCCAGTGGGTGTGGTAGTAGTATTTTCAACAGGTGCAGGAGATGGGTTTTCATCAACCAGATCCCTATATACAAAACACTGTTAACTTGCTAAAATCTATATTTTATACACTAATGTATTAATCATAATGCAGTGTGGGTACCAAGTTGGGGTTCGGGTGGGGAAGGGGAAAAGGAGGGAGGGGGAAGAGGGAGGGGAAGAGGAGAGGGGGAGGAGGGAGGAAGGAGGGGAGGAGGGGAGGAAGGAGGAGGAGGGGGAGGAGGGAGGGGGAAGGAGGGGGGTGGGGTGTAAATTACTGCAGCAATACTAGCTATTGTTGACAAAAATCCTTAATTCAAAATATCGGTGAGGACTAGTGTGAATGCTGCCTTTTTCGGCAGGGATGTTGGCAAATACACTGGCACTGCTACGCTAGATAATTCACTATAAACAGGTAGAGCCTCGCAGCCATACAGACAGACGTACTTTACAAAAATATATTATAATTGACGCTTTACACATACATTTGCATTGGTAGATTGTCCATTTTACAGCACTCAGAAACTATCTTGAAGACGTCTAAACTATTGAAAAATCACTCAAAAGTCAATGGAAAATTTGTTCGTAAATTGTAAAAAAAATAGTAACTGAAGTTGTTTGTAAGACGAGCCTGCATACGTCATTTAGGAATCATATAGTGTCTCTCGGTTCAGACCTCTCGCACGTGTCCCATGTTGTTGTGAAAAGATCATATTTCATTTGTTCATTTTGATAATAATTTTTAGTTTTATTCAATATTTTTGTTTTATCAATCTGTTAATACGGCGATCTGAGTTCATATTGTTCTGCTAAATAAAGGACAAGTTTAAATATAAATAATACAACATATTAAAAATTAATGTCCATGTTACATGCAATGGTCTAGTCTTGCAATTTATATTGATGGCGGATTTATTTGAAATGTTCAATTCAATTTAACTGATTGTACTGGAGTTTATATTCTTGAAGATGGATGAAGAAAGATCAGTTACACCCCAGTAAGTGGCGTAATACAAATGATTTCTGGTGTTCAAATGTTTATATTTGATGTCAATATGTCATGTCATTTAGTCAAATATTTAGTGTGGCACTGTGGCTAGTTGCAAATAACAAAAACTTTGTACGTTCCACGTTTGAGTGTTGTTATTACAATAAGCATTTTGAAACCTCAATTTATTGTTTTAACTGAATTTTTCTGTTAACAACACAATAAATTAAAGTGATCAATATTTCAATATCACAGCAGAACCCCCTTAATATATTAATTATGGTATTCCATTAAAAGTAGGCTGTAACATAATGTTAAAGTGACAGTAATATGGAAAAAATGTGGATTTCTTAATGAGATGGAGGTATTAACAAAGTGCCAGTATTAACGAGGTGCCTGTATTAACGAGGTCGTCTTATAATACAAGATGGCTATATTAATGAGGTGTCTGTATTAATAAAGTTGCTGTATTAATGTGTTGTTGAATTAACATGCAGCTATCTTAACCCATTAGCTGGCAATGCACCCAGCTGCACCCTACTTTAGTATTTTATTCTTTCTAATGCCAGACAATTTTACTCATCAGTGGTCCCTACTGCCAGTTAATGAGGCAGGCTGTATTAACAAGGTTGGTTTTATTAATGAGAAAGCCGAGTTAATGAAGTGGCTGTATTATTACGAAGTAGCTGTTCATATTAGTATAAATATAATTGTTACTACAGCCTAACTTATTGAGTTCTATTGTTGACTGTATCCAGGTCAATTTCCAGTAATGATGGTGCTGAGTTGCCAGACTACCATTTGACTGATAAAATCTCCCCACGTAGCAGCAACAATAGTCCTTGTCCAGAAAAACAAGAAAACATATTGAAGGTAAAACTACAGATATTTATATGAACTCTTGCCTTTTCTGAATGCTCAGAGTAGCACATAACTTTTTTATTTAAATAGTAACCTTAATTTAAATGTAGACTAAGACCTTTACAATTCAGTTATATATTGTAATTAAGGTGTTTTAAATAGATGTATAAATCCCCAAAATAAACTGTCGGGGTTGTGGTCAATTCTAAGACATATGAAAAACTTTGTTTTGTTTTATCCACCAGGAGCCTTCCAGTAAAACTTCAAGAGGCAAGAAACGCAAGAAATCTTTGAAGGACACGAATGCTCCCAAAGCACCACTGACGGGATATGTTCGCTTTTTAAATGAACACCGCGAGAAAATACGTCAAGAGAAACCAGAGTTACCTTTCTATGAAATCACCAAAATTCTGGGAACAATGTGGAGCCAAATGCCACTAGAACAGAAACAGGTAGTCTATCAAACTGACTATGACAATCCTAATGAAAATCCTAATAAAATATAATGCTCATTCTAGTCATATCTGAACGAAGCTGACAAGGACAAGGAGAGATACAGTAAAGAGTTAGTAGAATATCAACAATCTGATGCTTATTTCTCGTTTATTGCCAAGCAAGAAAAAGGTTGGTTTTGTCATTCCTAAAAGAAACAATTGTAGCAAGTCACAGTAGCCAGTAACAGTAGCAGTAAAAAATTAGTATTGTTCCTGATCTATTTGCATGTTAATTCACTTTATAGCTGAAAGAGAGCGCGAAAATTCAAGCAGTCAAAAGACCACAGAAAGCCTGCATAAAACAGATACAAATGGCAGGATTACAGAGAAATCAAGGGAGGCTGGAAAACAGGGTGGAAGCCAGACATATTTGAAAAAAGAGAACACATTTAATGCTCACGTTGGTGAAACTAGTTTTGATATTCCTATATTTTCAGAAGAATTTCTCAACTACAACAGAAGTAAGCCATTACCTTTGAATCTATTATTTTAACACATTGCAGTGTCAGCAGATCAATTGAGTATATATATATATATATAGTCAAATCTGCAGACATGCATGTTTCGCCGTTCAACGGCTCGTCAGTACAGCTTGTAACGCAGTCTAGATGCGAGTGACTTCGTATTTATACACCATACTCTTGCCCTCACCAAGCGCATGTGGTACAATACTCAGACACATGCGCATCCAGACATGCGTGAAGTGTCTTGGGGCCAGAGTGCTCAAACGACCACAAGGGAAGTGAGCTTTTGCATTATAGCTTATTAGCCACCAATTAACCTCACAGAGTGCTCAACAACACAAGTGAAGGAGCATATCTAGTCAAATCTGCAGACATGCATGATATATAGTTTTTGCTTACCTCAAGGTATCCACTACAGCCTGTTTCAGGCAATAAGCGATCATCAAGTGGCTCAAACTATATTTGTTCTATCTATATGATATCAAGGACTCTTTGGCATTTCGTGAACCAAACATGAAGGCAGTTCAATACAGCGCTAATATATTTGCCTTTTAGTATAATACATAAATATTTCTAGTGCGCGGGTCATCACAATATTTGCGGTCCAGTCTTGCCATCCGCAGTGATCGGAATGTTTCACTGTCTTTTCATAGTTTTGAAAATCCCACTGTTCTCCATGCCATCCAGTCACTCATAATGACTCATTGCATTGCATATTTGGCATATTGAAACATCTTTTTTGCCTTACTGACAGGTCGTGAAGCAGAATTACGCAAGCTAGGAGATCTACGCAAAGCGAACAACGACTACGAAGCGCAGAATGCCATGTTAAGTAAACATATTGACAACATGAAAGCTGCCATTGATAAACTTGAGGAAGAAGTGACCAAATCTCGTGAAGAAAATAAAACACTTCGATGTCATCTTACAAACTTTCGTCAAATGTTAGCTCGCAGTCTAGCTGATGTCCGTCTACCGCAGTCTGATCGTGAACCCAGTGAGGATTGTATAGATGAATTTGTTGAAGAACTTTATAAAATGTTTGATAATCCCACTATGTATGAAGAGACCCTTGCTAACGTGAAAGGAATGCTTACTGGAATACACATTCCTGAATGAGTCTCGACTATAGCCAGGTTTCACTAAGCACTATCATTCAGCAGATGGTGGTCGACCAGCAGTTATCAAAGTGAGAAAATGACATTGATTCTTTTCATTATATATATATGTAGTCCTGCATTGACCCATTGGCATTGTGGACAAATACTAAAATGAAGTGTTTTAGTTTAATTTGTTTGATCTTTTATTTCCGACCACCATCTTGCTGCCGTATAACGCTCACTGAAAACCCACTATCGCTTATTGCAATGGTCACTAATATCATTTATTATTTATTTAAAAAATTCCTGGTTTCTGATTGGCTAACAGCCAACTGTGAAATCGTCATATCAACTCAACAACCTCGTGTCCAGGCTCTTTACGCGGCGACAGCTTGCCAAATATGGTCAAGCGAGTCAATATGATAATTATTGACGCGTCAATATGATAATTATTGACGCGTCAATATGACTTCGTTGTCATGGTTATGGCGACGACAATCATATTGACTCGTTGACAATGACAAACTGCCAACACTGCCGTGGAAAAACAAATGGCTTCCTCAAGGTTCGCAAGATATTTTTAATTTTTTAAATAAATAATAAAACAATTATTGAACTCGGTTTTCGCGTGATATGAAGAATTATCATGCCCTCAGTTTGCCGTTATCAACCTCAGCCTGCGGCTTCGGTTGATAACGGCAAACTTCGGGCATGATAATTCTTCATATCACGCTCAACCTCGTTCAATAATTGCTAAATATTTGAAAATCCAACTATAGATATATTTTTTGCTAAGATGAAAGAAGTACTAGGGTAGTAACTCTACACTGTCCCCCAAATAATTTATTTATAATAAAATATTTTGAGTTACTCATGAACTTAGAAACGTAACTAGAAAGTTCTTCTTGACGTAAAGAACAATATATTTGGAAGTTTATGTATTTAAAATACTACGATTATTTTGTAAAATAAACTTCGTTTAATTCCAACGCGTTATCCATGACTGATTTATTAAAACTTGACGCCATTACATAGACATAGTTCTACTTTCCTAACTGTTATATTCACGGAACACAATATTTACATTATATACAAAAACGTCTCTCTGATCTTTTCATCAATGTATATCGTGCTTACATCGTCTGCAGACTACAGTATTTCTATATAGAAACGCGAGTTTGGAAATGAAACTTAAATAGTTCAAAGAGAAAACCTTTGAAAACGTAGCAGAACTGCCGTAATCTGAATGTCTGCCTGTTCTGTCAACGATTATTCCATCTCCTACAAGGGAATGAAATTGAGACAATTCAACGACTGCTGCCGGTTAGATCATTGCCGTATTATATTAAATAGACTGAACGCGGGCTAGCTTTGGGCAACTTTACAGTAGTCAGAGCGCTGCATTATTCGCGAAAAACGTTCAATAATTCTAATACCTTTATCGATCCGACATCATCATGTGAGGCATTGTCTGGTTTGAAAAATGGATCCCTCGTGACCATCAAATCTTGTAAGCTCTGATATACCACGTTATCATCGGAAATACTATTTCTCTAGAGAAAACATTCGTTCATCATTCTCCTTTATAAAAACCTGAAGTATTATACTTTAGCAATGATACCTCACACGCGGGAGTCCGTTGTACGTAGTATTTACTGTGCAATAAGCTAGTAACTTTTAGTCTTACCTTTAACGAAAGTCTAAGTAAGCCAACGCCAATATGTCTTGATTGAGCTACAGCTAACTGTGATTGATATTGTACTGCATCAAGCAGACTTCTCATGCCAGATTCACCAATCTTGTTTGCTATACCAAACGAATATAGAAGTCATTTCTTCAAACTGGCATACAGAAGGCAGAACTAAGGCAGAAATACAACATCTTACCAGAAACATTAAGATTGATAAGGGCTCTATTTCCGGGGATATAAAGTTCCCCCTGTATCTCCTCCACTGGTTCTAACAACGGATTTGGAAATTCCACAATGTCAGTCGCCTAGAAAGAGTAAAGTTACGAATTAGAATGACAAAGATTCCAGGCCCTCTTGCTACCTCTAATTTCCCAAAGATGAGGGCTTACGTCTTGATCAACGACTCCACCAAATCCTTTTCTGTCAACTTTCGCCATTGATGTTTTCTTTCCTTTCTTTGCGTCCTTTGCCGCGTCTGTTGAAGAAGCTGTCGGAAGAAATGCATTTAGTCTTTCTCAAATACGCTGAAATTCTTACTCGACGTAGGTCGTAGGGTGAAGAAATTTAATCTATATTTGTATCACAAATACATCTTATTGAAGGGTGAAGAAATGTGCACAGTTAATGACCTGTATCAATGAAGTACAACAGTAATAGAAGTACATATAATCAATTTAATATATGATATACCTTTCTTGAGTGGTTTATCATCTACTGATATCTTCTTGCTTTCCTGGAAATACGAGAAACGGGTTCAGAAAATAGAAGAGAATATATTAAAATTTGACAGAATAGAATAACTGACCTTTTTCGCTCCTTTTTGTTTGTCTTTCTTTTGATCTTTACCCAAATGACTTCTGTAGAGGGGAAAATAACAATGAACGTCTAGTATTCTTGTTCAATACAGACTTGGTGTACACCACTATAATGAACGTGTAGTATTCTTGTTCAGTACAGACTTGGCAAACACTATAATGAACGTGTAGTATTCTCGTTCAATACAGACTTGGCAAACACTGTGTTTTTCACAGACTTGATGTACACCATTATAATGAACGTCTAGTATTCTCGTTCATCTGCACAGACTTAGCAAACACTGTATTCATCTGTATTTATCATGCACAGTCTTGGTGTACACAACACTTACCCACTTCGTACACTGGGAGGTCTTTCTCCTTTCCCAATTCCATGATTGGCTGATCTTGATGGCGTTCCAGTAGGCTGAAAAATTATATATTTGAGCGTGTTATATAACAACATAACCCGCCTTATATATAATTTTTACATTTATGTTTTACCTATCAATATTCAAAGAAAGTTACTTCAGCTGTTAACAATCTATGAAGACTATGTATTAGATTATTATACGGTGCATTTAGGATATTATACCGCGTATTAAGGTTAGCATTTCGTGTTACGATGTTAGTGTTAAGGTGTTAGGAAAATGGTGATCGAGGGTTATGTTTGAGATTAGATTGCATTCAAATTGAGATTGTGAAATATGTGGAAATTGACTGTATTAGTTTATATACGTTGCGTTTGAGGTCATTCTAGTATTATGGTTATTGTTAGACGATATGTTCGAGGTGGAAGATTAGATTTAACTTACGATTAGAAAATTTACTTTATGATTAGATTTTTTCTTCCGTAAAGTCTCATGATCGCTTGAAACGATGATTGGTTCAGATTTAGTGAAAACCTCCACTGGCTGAAGATCACATAAAACAAATGTTTAGTTTAGATCTTTAAATTTTAGTTAAGGTTAATGAAATAATTATGATATACGAAAAGCTATATGGTTTAATAATAGTTGGGAATAGTTACCATTTAATCATTTAAACTTTTTATTACAATCGTATTAAGAAAAACACAACTGTCTATAGTGCTATTAAACAACTAAACCCCCCAAGGTTGACTGCTCCAGGCACTTTTTTCTCAAACAACCTAAGGCCTTTTTTTGCCACTTGATCGTAAATAAAACGTGATAAAATATTCACCTCCTCGACATTTTTCTTGGACATGAGAAGACGACGTGCGACTGTTTCCTCGTGGTTTAACGCAAATTTTGAAATCACCTAAGTAAGGAACATCACATAAGGAAAAGATGCATAAGGCCTCATCACCAACTACAGGGAAATGACAGTAAAACATAACGTACTTCTGCAAGTTTTGCGACACCAGCATCTTTTATCAAATTGCTTCCGAGATCAAGACTTAACAATGTTCTATTTGTTCTTAATCCCTAAACCAGAATGTGGAAAATATTACGTATTTATAGAACTCAAAAAATAACGACAACATCAGCAACAATAGCTAACGACGTCCCACCGCTGCCACCAACTGCCACACAATTAAACAATTTAACTTTGCGTATTTCACTAAATATAACAACAACTACAGCAGCAACATTTCAACATGGTGCAATACAATGTCATAATTGTTCATCGTACCCTAGCAATGGAGGCAACTCCTTCACATGAGATTTTGTTAAAACATAAGTTTAACGTGAGTAGATGTTTATTTGACGTCAGAGCTCGGCCTATATGATTGGCTCCCTGGTCATTAACGTAACAGTTCCTCAGAGATAAGTTTTGAAGTCTAGAGGTAAATAAAGTTACGGCTGTTAGAAGAGTTATTGAGGGGACTAAAATAGAGAGTCATAGTCTGATAGTTGTAGACTTTTTTCATATCAGCGGAACATTCAAATAAGTTTAGTTTATCAATTTTACCATAATATAATATGTCCATATTTAGCGTGTATGAAATTTGCCATATTAATAATAGTAAAACTGTAAAGTTTAGTAAAGATTTCAAGACGAAGATATGTGTGGATTAAATAATTTTCTTTGAAGATGACTTTGTTAGGAGGCTTGTGCAAAAGCTTATATGTAGCATAAATTACTGCATTTCTTAATTGTTTTACATTTAGTTTTTCACACGTGTTGATGTTTCAACGTACATGCTTTCTTCACCCAAAAACATTCCATAACGTTGCAGATACACAGGATTGCCATCCAGCGATACACTCCTAGAGAAACGAAGAAAAAACGTCGTGAAAATGGAACGTAAAAACAGCACAGGCCACAGAGATTATCAATTTACGCAAAGATATAAGAAACACGCACCTTAACAAGGGCAAGTGTTTGATCACATTTGCCAAAACCTCAAGTAGATTATCAGTTAGACCTGTGTTATTGAAACTGAAAATAAATCAGTACAGAAATCAACAATTTAAAAACAACAATCAAATCTCAACTTTATCTTGTGCTTGTTTACTCTCTTAAACCAAGTCTAATAAAACATGGCTTACTCGATTTTAACAAGTTTGTCCTGCGTAGGTAATGTTAAGTTTAAGATATCCATGATACGATCATCTATTCTCCAGCCTCTAATATACACTTCCTTTGCCGTGGACTTTGTCCCTTCATGGACTTCCCACAGAGCTTGAACACAAGGTTTCAAATATTCATATTTCTCTTTGATAGAAAATGTGGCTGGTGGACGGTCTACATCACTTCTGTTTGTTGACTGAGACACAGTTCTGTCCATTTTTGAATCATCTTTTTTATCTGAAATTTGTAAAATGTTTTTCAATCCACAGTTTTAACATCACTAAACTAACCTTATTTCTATTGGAGAGCCCTATCAGTTCTAAACTGTTCTTTCTAGAGGTCCAGTAAGTTAATTAATCCCTTGTAAAGGTACCAACCACTTCTGTATTCAAAACAACCTGTAACTCACCATCCTTTTTATCGCCCTTCCCAGGAGGCTGTGAGCTCTCCAAGCCGGCACTACTGATCTTCTTAGACTTTGGACGGCAAGGTCTGGGCACGACATGTAAATCTGGAAACCCAGCTCTCTTGGCTAATTCATGAAAATCCTGAGCAAAATTGTTTGTCAACACATATGGACCTATAATGCATTATGTAGATTTAGGGCTCCAATGAAGCAATGACTTCAAAACAGGAGGGATTAAGTGCACTTTAGCAGACCTCCCTGCATAAATATCATACTTGCAGGCTAATGTGTCAGGCCTAACCCTTGGGGTCCAGAAACTGCACTCTAGCGTGAACTAGGTCATGTAGCCCCAACATGACAGGAGAAGGGCAGGGCTAGAGGGTGCCAGGCTTGAGTGGAGGCCACTCAACATTTGGTCAAATTGTCTCATGTTAGCCCTGTATCATAATGGGGGAAGGGTGGGGAGGGGGCACCTTGGGGAAAGTTCCCCCTGCCCCCATGTAGGTATCATCTTATCATGCTTCACGGGATGGGGTCTCCGGATGACAAATGTATAACTATCATGTTATCATTGTTATGCTACAACTGTTGGTTGTACTATGTTTAAAATGTTTATAGAATTATAATTGACTCCAATCTGACAGTTTAATAGGTTGGGCGTAATATTTGATACGAAACATTGTAATTTACTTCTATCCTCTGAAGTGCTATAAATATTTAACAAATAATGTACAAAATTCAAAATTTACACAAACACACCGTCTCCCTCATCTGGCAAACTTTCGTTGCTAACTTCAGCTACATTTTTATCAATTATATTTGTAGAAGAAGGTTTTTCAACGCTTCCTCGCTTTCCCATGAGTGCTTTCTAAATAATTAGACCGCTTTAACTCGTCTATGAAATAAAATACTACGGCAAATTCAAAATTTATTACTCTATGCGACCGCCATATTGTTTTACTTCTTGTTGTCATGGTGATGGCGCTGCCGTCTTATTAAGGTGGCTCACCAAAGTAAAACCAAAACGTATGTGAATCGGGTGCAAATCAAGATGGCGGCAAATTTAATTGATGAAAATAGTTTACGCGAAATTAAAAAAGATCTTCGTCTTTGTTCTGAAAAATGTCTGGCCAGAGGACTTGTCCATACAGCAAAATGGTAAGTCCTTGCCGCTCCTAGATGTGGATATTTTAAAACAGCAGAGAGTCAGACTATATTAATATTAAAAGGGTGCATGTACTGTGATGTACAGTATATTGAGAATTTGAGATTATAGATTGAGTATTATTGATATATGATAGTATCCCACTAGTAGTTTAGCATTGCATTTTATAATCTTTGTACTTGAGGTCCATTACTTGGAGTGGGCATTACCAGGGAACCGTCACACATTGGCTGACCCTCTCTGGTCAGGGGTCTGTATCACCCCTTGTTAGGTCTGCCACCCCCCTCCCCCCACCACTGGGAATGATTTTGGGCATTTGATATACTGTAATTTATAGTGGTTTCAGAACGGTGCATCTCCCTGAAAAAGCTGCACACTTATCAGACAAGCCTGGATTCACCCCTGAAAATTATTTTAAAATATTTTATGAAGGGCTGCTGACTTGTTACTAAACCTCAACGTTGTTCTGCCACCTGAACCTTGCAAGACGACTGAGGATATAGCATTGTTGTCAGAATATGACCATTATTTATTGGGTAAATCATGTTTTGATTCCAAAGAATTTGAAAGAGCTGCTTTCTATTTGGAAGATTGCCAAAGTCATCATTGCTACTTTCTCAAGGTTTATTCCATGTATCTGGTAAGGACAACAATTGCTTAGTTACTTAGAAAACCAGTGCATGTCCATTATCAGGCTGAAAAAAATATGCACAAGATTCCAATGACATCACAAAGATTAGTGTTGGGATTACAGTTAGGATCTGCATTCATATTAGGGTTAGTATAAGGATTAGCCGATTAGGGTTGAATTATTGTTAGGATTAGGGTCAAGATTAGGAAGATTAGGATTAGGCTTAAGTGTATGGTGTTAAGAGTAGGCTTAGATGTACAGTAAGTGTCAGAGTTGGTTTTGAGATTAGATTTTATTAAAATTGAGATTGTATTTGTAGAAATTGACCAGTTGTTGAACCGTATTTTTAGGCTGGTGAGAAGAAGAAAAATGACGAGAAAACTGATCTTCTAGGTCAGTCAACATTCATCAAATATAAAGATTTAGACTTGCTCCCAGTCTCTCTCTCTATGCTATTGGCGGGAGGCACCCACTGTGGAGGCGTGTCACTCAACAGGTGCAGTGGTAGCCAATTAGAACTAGAAAATGCAGCCTGTAAAATCTGTGGATTTACAGTCATTTAGACTTTGTAAAATGTATTTAAATTTTTTGTTAATTTTAGGTCCTTTAGAAAAAACTTCAATAAGGAATAAAAATCTTCCATTATTAAAGATAGAGCTTTCTAAAAAACAAAAACATTTAGATGGCTTTGGTCTTTATATGTGAGTAATATATAACTATTTTGACAGTACTGAATATTAACAGAGTTTTGGCAACATTAGAGAAAGACCATAGTATTTGTCTCTCATTGGCTGAAATGGTATAATTGCACTTAGTTAATAGGTTAAACAAACCCTGACTAGTATCTTATCTTTACCTTTAGTTAATCCTATATCTTAACCCTAACCTTGACTCTAACCATAACTGCTTAACCCTTGCCTTAACCCTACAAAATTTCAGACCTACCAAGAAGATTGTTAAACTTAGTGTATTTATATAATCCTCAGGTTTGGAATTGTATTGAAAGAGCTAGGCTTGAAACAAGAAGCATTAGAAATTCTTCTGCAATCTGTACAAAAAGAACCATTACTTTGGGCGAGTTGGATAGAAATTGCAGCTCTCTGTAGCACGAAAGAAGAGGTGAACTACTGGGATATTAAAACTGCGTTCACACGAGACCAGACACATTTACTACTTGATATACCAACATACATAGACAGTGGCGGACACTTCGCGAAATATTGCTGGTGCGAACTTAGGTTGCCAACATATAACTACCCTTTTGTTTAAAACTTTTTTGGGTTAAATGTCATGCAAATTTACTTAAATTATAGCCTATCAAGGCTTTCGTGGTTGTAAAATCATTGATATAGCTTTGTTACACAGTTAATCAGCTATCATTCAAAGGCTTTGAGAAATTATTGGAGGGCGGTCGCCCCCCTTCGCCCCCCTAGTGTCCGCCACTGTTAACATAGGTGCGCTGGCCCCAATAATTACGAAAACAAGTTAGATTCCATCAGTAGTGTGTACTAGCTAGTAATTAGTAAAGACCTTTGTTATTTGTCACTGAAAAGGTTACGGTATCCTGTTTAAATAAAGTCTCTAATCTAAATCGAAATGTCTAAGTTTTCTTTGAGAGTTACAACTAAAACGTGGACAGTTTGAATACTACCTACACTGAAACCTCCCGTTTGAGATATTATACAGCTTGTACTAGCGAAACATACAACTTGTGAATGACAAATTTGTTCGTTTTACCCAGGTTCAAAATCTAGCGTTACCCAAACACTGGATGCGAATGTTCTTTGATGCTCACGTGGCCATTGGGTTACAACAGAATGCTGAAGCTCTACAAATGTACAGGGATCTTCAAAACAGTGGCTTTAAGAAAAGTTCCTATATTTTGTCGCAGTTGGCTCTTGCGCAGTATAACTTGAAAGGTAGATGAAGGAAAATTCGTTGACAAGTGCAAGTTTTTGAGTAGGATAGTTGTACTGCATGAAGGCCGAATATTGCTATCCGCTGGAAAGTGGTTTTTTCAACCTGTAGTACCCCACAATGAATGGGTTATACTGGCCAACAACCAATTTAAGTAAACTTGAAAGATCACTATCTGCCTGTTGGATAGCGTTATCCGGCCTTCGTATAACCGGCCCCATGATATCATAGGAGTCAGCATTAAACAATTGCGTTCTCCAGGGTCATAGAGAATTCGTTTTTTGGTCTAGATTTTGATTTAGCTGTGGAGCTCTATGACGAAGTTAGCAAAGTTGATCCCTACTGTCTTGATAACATGGACACATATTCAAATATCTTATATGTTAAAGTATGTTGTAATATTTATTTTTTTCTGTTTGTGGATTTGTTGATCATTTCGAGAATAGTGTTAAGTGACCTAAATTGTAATATTTTCCAGGAAATGAAACCAGAACTGAGTCATTTAGCTCATCACTGTTTTGAAATCAATAAATATCGAGTTGAAACTTGCTGTGTTGTTGGTAAGTATGAAGTACACTGCGCAAAAAAATATAAAGTTTGATATATTTTAACTAACTTGGACAGTTACAATACACTATATTAATCACTATAATTGTGATGCTTTCTTCTTTCAGCAAACTTCTACAGTTTACAGGCATGTCATGAGAAAGCTATCCTATATTTTCAACGAGCTTTACGTCTTAACCCGCGATATCTGTCAGCCTGGACGTTAATGGGACATGAATATATGGAAATGAAAAACACTTCGGCAGCTATCGAGTCTTATCGCCAAGCAATCGGTACATCTTCGTTGTTTTTCGTCAGTTCGCCTTACTACTTAACTTACTACCTAATATTTGAACATCTCGAAATCGGAGTTCCCAGATGAGATGTTTGGTTGAGTCAAATTGAAAGCACTCTTCTCACATATGACTGAGGTGAAATTATAATCAGACAACTGTATATTGCAGGAATCAGTCTCCGGTCACAGAGATGAAAGACACATGCGCTAACAAAGAATCCTTACCTCGCTATATTAGACAGCACTGCTCATAACTTTATTTTAAGTTCAGTTTTTGTATTCTCCAGAGGTGAGTCCGCGAGATTATCGTGCATGGTATGGACTGGGACAGACATATGAGATACTGAAAATGCCGCTGTACAGTTTGTACTACTTTTCTCAAGCTCAACGGTTAAAGTAAGTGACTGAGTAAAACCAAGAATTGTTCGAAAGAAAGACTTGTGCGTTACTGAACTAAGAGGTGAAGTTGTTTGCCATATCGACTCAGTTCTGAAATATCAACAACTCGAACCGACTTCATCTCGTAACTCAGTTGGTAGAGCATTAATTGCACTAGCAAAGCAACGGTCACTCCCACCGTGGTCAAGCGATTTTTCAGCTAGGCCGGTAATGGTGCCGCTTGGAATGACGTCATTTAATATATTTTGCCCAAATTCTAATCCTACAATCATTAAACTTAATTATGTACATTTATTATTTAGACCGAACGATTCTCGTATGGTTGTGGCTCTGGGAGAATGTTATCAGAAACTAAATCGTGTCGACGAAGCCAAGAAGGTGTAGACATTGTTTCCTTTGCAGCATGTTCTTTTACAATATCTCGCACTCGTCAACGCATGCTTAACCTTGATATGTTTATAGTGTTATAGACGAGCCATAGCAGTGGGTGATTTTGATGGTATTGCAGTACTGCAGTTAGCAAGGTAACATTATTAAAGCTTTGGATCTTTAGGATCAATCTACCTGAAAAATACAACAAGAACTTTGACGTTTCGAGCGAAGGCCCTTCGTCTGGAAGTTAGTGACTAATTTGTATTTGGAGGCAAATAAAAAACTACTAACTTCCAGATGAAGGGCCTTCGCTCGAAACGTCGAAGTTCTTGTTGTATTTTTCAGGTAGATTGATCCTAAAGACCGAAAGCTTATTGTATAGACGCTACCTACACTGGCACCACACCTTTCGTAACATGAAAACTTTCTTTACAGTCACATTGACCACCAGGATACTGCTTGGTGGACTAAAGTTTTCTTTGTTGATTTTCAGATTACATGAGCGACTACTTGAAGAAGATGAGGCGGAGAAATATTACACAAACTACATCAAAAAGGTTGAGGTCCTCGGGGTAAGTGTCAATTATAAGGTTGGTGTCCAATGTAGGTGGATTCTACAATGCTACTCTGAACTATCCATGAAAAATATCAAAAACGTCTAATCACAGAGGCGAAGGTCACCTGCACAAACCACTGTGTCATCTCAGGTCTTTCTTATACTCCTGAGTTAGTAAGGTATTCAACATCTGTTTCAATATTGCTATTTCCAGGCACTGTCCACAGAAGATTTGCCTGGTGCCTACAAATTTTTAACTCGTCATTTCATCAATAAGAAGAAATATGATGACGCAGCGAAATACGCGCAGAAATGTTGTGATTATGCAGAGGTAAGGAGGTAAAATTGCGGTTAGGATCACTGACCTATGCTAAAGGTTACATATACTGACCTATACTAGGGGTTACTGTAAGGGGTAGGGTTGATGTTAGAATTAGGGTTAGAATTACGGTTAGGATTGCAGCAATTTTGTTCTAAAGCGAAGTTCTTTTTTCAGACTCGTGAAGACGGCAAGACAATGCTTCGTCAAATTTCCGAGCTCCGATCTCTCGCCGAGTGTACGTCGACGCCAGTGAATCGTGTACCTCCGGAAAGCCTGCAACGTCTGACTACCGATATGCAAATATCGCCCATGAATTTGACGTTTTCGCCTTAAGATTAATTCGAGGTTTGTGTGTGATATATATATACGACTTTAGAGTGGCTGGCAAAAGCTGGGAATTATTTGAAATATACTGTGCACAATCATGTAGAGTTCACTGTGCACAACACATAATTCTTTATACTGGACATACTGTCATAGATATTGGACAATTTCTATAATTTACCTCAATTTAATCCCAATGCTAAACCTTACCCCATAATCCTGATCCTTATCTCAACCTAACCTTAACCCCAATCCTAATCCTTAACCTAAACCTAAACCTAAACCAAGGTTGTGTAATAGCGCGAAAATAACAAGCTCTAAACAATTAACTAGCTCTAAACTGGCCACCAGTCAGCGACTCTTGTTTTACATTAGACACAGTTTTCCATGTTGTTTGGCTGTGGTTGATCAGACGATGATGGTTCGTTGTAATTTCTTATTTGTATACTTGTTTGAACTGAACTCAGACATACAGGTACTGGTTCATGCTGCACATTGCTGTGTGGGCCATGGGTACTGCCGGACACGACTGTCTGTTCACTATGACTGGTATCGTTCCGGGACGTCCGCTAAAAAAATAGCGCGATCAATGATTATGTTCTGAGTATAAACTAAAAGCTAAACTAACTTTATTTATACTGGATAGCTCCACCAGTTCTAAACTGTTCTCCCTAGAGGTCCAGTAAGGGCCATCCCTTATTGACTCAGTGTTACTACAGGAGGAAACCTAAACTAAACTAACTTTATTTATACTGGATAGCTCTATCAGTTCTCAACTGTTCTCCCTAGAGGTCCAGTAAGGGTCATCTCTTATTGATCCAGTGTTACTACAGGAGGAAACCTAAACTAAACTAACTTTATTTATACTAGATAGCTCTATCAGTTCTAAACTGTTCTCCGTAGAGGTCCAGTAAGAGTCATCCCTTATTGATCCAGTGTTACTACAGAAGGAAACCTAAGCTAAATTAACTTTCTTTATGCTGGATAGCTCTATCAGTTCTCAACTGTTCTCCCTAGAGGTCCAGTAAGAGTAATCCTTTATTGGTCCAGTGTTACTACAGGAGGAAACCTAAACTAAACTAAACTAACTTTATTTTGCTGGATGGGTCTACCAGTTCTAAACTGTTCTCCCTAGAGGTCCAGTAAGAGTAATCCTTTATTGGTCCAGTGTTACTACAGGAGGAAACCTAAACTAAACTAACTTTATTTATACTGGATGGGTCTACCAGTTCTAAACTGTTCTTCCTAGAGGTCCAGTAAGAGTAATCCTTTGTTGGTCCAGTGTTCCTACAGGAAGAAACCTATACTAAACTAACTTTATTTATACTGGATGAGTCTACCAGTTCTAAACTGTTCTCCCTAGAGATCCAGTAAGAGTAATCATTTATTGGTCCAGTGTTACTACAGGAAGAAACCGGAGTATGAGGAGAAAAATTGCGATGTTTGGTAGAGTCAGACTGCAAGCACTCTTCTCACATGTGACTGAAGCAATGATATTTTACTCAAAAATATTTTACAACGGTGTAAACCAGCCATTATTCACTCGACTCACCACCGTTGATTCAACGGGATCGCAGCAGACATTAGTACATGCCAAAATTGAACCAACAAATGACGTCATTATCATGAGAATGTTCGCTACAGTTAGTACGGCTAGTAGAACACGTGATACGTCGCCATCCGCACAACTTATGGTATCTAAAAAGATTATGAAGATTATTTTCAACGTCCAGTGTAGAGGTAGTATTCTACAATAAGCTGTCGTGGTTTGTGTCTAAACTACTTGGAAAAGATATCTCAAACGTGGTGGTTCAGTGTAGGTAGTATTCTACAATAAGCTGTCGTGGTTTGTGTCTAAACTACCTGGAAAAGATATCTCAAACGTGGTGGTTCAGTGTAGGTAGTATTCTACAATAAGCTGTCGTGGTTTGTGTCTAAACTACCTGGAAAAGATATCTCAAACGTGGTGGTTCAGTGTAGGTAGTATTCTACAATAAGCTGTCGTGGTTTGTGTCTAAACTATCTGGAAAAGATATCTCAAACGTGGTGGTTTAGTGTAGGTAGTATTCTACAATAAGCTGCCGTAGTTTGTGTCTAAACTACCTGAAAAAGATATCTCAAACGTGGTTGTCCAGTGTAGGTAGTATTCTACAATAAGCTGTCGTGGTTTGTGTCTCAAATACATGAAAAAGAAAAGAAAACGTCGACGTTTCGAGCGAAGATCCTTTGTCTGGTTCGTGCAAGTTCATCCAGACTAACAAATCGTTTTAAAGGCTTCTAAAAATTAAGGATTCGTGGCCAAACTTACATGATTTCTTAAAACAAACGCATTCTCCTGTCGTGTTATCCTGACAAGCGTCAGGTTCTTCATACATCTGCCAAAACACTAAACTAACTGCAGCTCCAATCGTAGATACAACTACTGAAATAATATGGAAACCGATGGATGCTCTTACCTAAAATGCAGAATACGAGGATACCTTTTTATGGACTATGGGAACGAAGTTGCCTTGCCCTTGGCCCCCTCGAATAACATAATACATTTTCGTATTTTTATTTTATACTTACATAATTTGTTGGTGATGTGGTCACTCCAGATAGAATACACAACACGCCGGGAATTGCGTACTGTACAAAGGCAAAATGAAAAAATGTACTATGTCAAGAACTGGGAAAACATAAAACTGCAATTTTAAACTTGATGTATAATGGATATTTGTTATTCTGCCCAGTGCGAGGTTTCTTTTTCAACGCAGGTGTTTCCAATATATGCACAGCTATATATATAAATAATCTTCCGTTTGTACGTGTTTTATGTCAGGATTTAAGATTTTTATAGCGTATACAACTCTAATCTGACGCAAGAAAATCTAGAATACTGTCTTATATATAATGATTTGGAAACGAGTAATGAGTAAATCACATAACGCAAATATATACTTAGGGTTATATTGCATATAGCCGGCTATAAACGCATGTTAATGAACAGATGACTACATGATGAGTAAAATATTCTCTTAAATTCATATACTCTTAAAATCCCGTTCAGTTGTATTTAGAGATTCTGAGGAGAGTTTTAACAAACAAATTGTGCAGCAAATTTGAGAAGCTTTTCATATATTATAGTTGTATTTGCCTTGAACGCACTTGCAGCTGTCAATTGTGTCCACTGCAAAATTTCATATAAACCTTATTACCAGCATATTAATAAAAAAACATCCACGTATTATGGTAGAACAAATAGTCTTATATGGAAAGGCGTGTACTACTTACATATAAATAAAACAGAGAGTACCATTCGATTCCGGCGACAACAGAATATTTGTGAAGGACGATTTTCGTACATATTACAAACGTTAGAGATAGGACTAGTTCTAACACTCCAACAATAACGAAATATAATCGTGTTCCTTTGAGTAGAACCATAGCAAAACTCAAAGTTTATATAATGTCTTCATCAAGGCACTGTATAGACATTCTGTATTTTATATTCGGCGCTAGAAAAAATAGCGCATCGCTTCTAATGAATCTAATTGACATGTGCAAAAAAAGTGATTTTTATTTTCACACGTCAATCTGATTAGGGTTTAATTTGAATATGCTTAATTTGTATGGAGTTATTATATTTAAATTTTATCTGATGTAATTCATGTAAAATACTGGAAATACGTGCTGTTATTGGTTAAAAACGTTATTCTTGTGCAATCAGAGTTTTCGCTTACCTTCAATTGACACGTGATTGGTCAGTTTTTGCCACAAAACCTTGAAGTTGATATAGCTGATGATCCAAAGTAATTGATCGAAATTAAATATTTACACTACATTAATTGTATTTAAATTTACGCCCTATTAAAATTCGCCAGGAGGTTGCATATCTTATACGCAGATGTAAATGTTGTATAATTATGGCGTGTGATCCGTCTTGGTAAATACATGAATGATATTTTATTATTTGGTGAGAAAAATAAAATGAATTTTTTGTAAATTAGGAGGATTTTTGTATCTTCACGGTCATGATTTCATCATGAAGTACTAATGAGAATTACAAGTATAACCATGTTACGTGGTATATAGGAATATTACCCTCGATTATTGCGCAATAGTTAAATTTGGCTATTTGTGTAAAATCATTTTGGGCTCCCTATGTTCTTCTCTGTTTATTTTAGTATTTTTAGACAATGAACATAATGAAATAATATATTTAATTATTTTTCTTTTATTTAAGCTTTAATAAAAGAGACATGACCTGTTTAAATACGTGGAATTACATTGTAATATCCATTTTTTAGATATTATTTAAAAAATCTACGTTTATTGTTGTATAATGCGAGAAAACGAGCGACAAATATGGGTCAAATGTAACTAATCAAATATGCCAACAACTCAACAAGATGGTCTTAATCGATTGTCAACGAGTTCCTGTGTGTAAGAGGTAGGATTACACTTAAATTTTCGATAATTTTGACCTTGTAAATCCCATTATGTACACTTGCTTTTGGGGTATAGGATAACTAGAAAATAATAAGTCAATGTTTTAACTTTCTACTGCTAAACAGTTTTTAAAAGTGTCAGTTTAATTTGACAATAGATTAATCAGTATAGTGTAAATATGATATTGAAGGGGTTTGCGCAACCTGTTGTGAGATGAAGATATTGAAAATTAATGTAGTAATATTTCATACAATATACGTTTCTGCCAAAAAGACGTCAATATGACTTCTCTTACAAAATCCCATCCCACCCTACCAAAAACATCAGGTCCTAATAGCAGATAATTTGTATAATTAAATATTCTGTAAGGTTTTTAAAGTACACTAGTTATAGCACACAGGCATATAAAACATTTCTCATGAAAACTGGAAGAGGACTAAAAGTCTATAGGACAATTTTGCTTTATACAGCTGTGCATTCCATCATACCCTTGCATGGGGTTTGTTATAAAATGAGATTCAGAGTTTAATTCAGTATTTTCAAGTGTATTTTTTGAGAAAAAAAATTTCATGCCTATAAACCCCCTCTCCCCCAGACGTCTTTTTGGCAGAAACATATATTTGACCATTCCAGACTGTACATTGAGATGTAAATCCCCTATTTAGTGGCCATGTCCATATTCAAGTTAATTGCCATGCCAAAAACGTCTTTATCTAAAAGCCTTGAAAACATCAACTGTGGCGTACCTTATGGTAAGATTTTTAAAAATATTCATTTTGCCATGGTGAAAATGTCACAGCATAATAGTTTTGACTCACCTCCTCAAAACTTCAATTTGATGTTTTGCATGGCAACTTCAATATGGACATGCCCACTTAACTTGTCTAGTTGTAGGCAGCCTATACTTCCAAATCATTTCTGTGATGTCATATTTCCTTTTATAACACTTTTAACATATAGAAAATAATATATACTTATGCATTTTTTAAGTGCATGAACCTCCAAGAATCTCTTCTTGAAGAAGTAAAATCATCTGGCATAAAATTTCTGCCAAATTGATTAATACAGGACTAAATAATTAATCAAAATTGTAAATTAATTGAAGCTGCATTTGAATGTAAATAAAGCATTTATATTTAGACATCTTTTTTTTTTCTTTAACAGAAATTATTCTTGATAATCAAAATACATATATCAAAGATGGAAAACAACTTGACTGTAAATGGTTCAGGCGTAGACAGGTTTCTAACCACAATCACCACAAATGTTGTAAGAAATGCAATTGAAAAGGTGTCTGATCAGGTCGTTGAGATGTACGATGAAGAATCCCTCTTAGAACATCTGGATGATGAGTCTTTCAAGGAATCACTTATAGAAACAAGTAATATCCACTATCCTGACTTGCCAGAATTTAAATATAATGAAATTTCAAATGCATATGTCCGTGAGAGATGTTCTAAGCTTGTAGAAGATACATGCAATGAAGTTTATGATGAATTGTGTCTAATATCTGACTCAAATAGCCAGGAAATGTCAAACGATATTGAATCCTCAAAAAAGAAACTACATTCATTTGATTGTATTAAGAGTTTGGATTGCTTGCAACTTTATTTTCAAGAGTTATCTCTCAGTATTATAGAAAATGCATTTGAGAAGATCAGGATAGAAGAGGGTAGTAAACACTTGGAGAATGAACCTTATTTGGCTTCTAATATGGAAAGTGATATTGAAAATTTGAGCACTAATACTCAACAAGGAAGTGAGTCAATTGTTGAGGAAAATTTTAGTAACAATATTGACAAGTATAATTCAGCTCAAAATTTTGATGTTGAAATTGATCATGAAAAAAGTTCTATGAATGAAAATCAGTCAGAGAGAGAAGATGAAAATGAGGACTCCAATATAGAATCAGGACAAACAAAAGATATATCAGGGAGTTCAGGTTTTACTTCTGCTAATTCTACAATGTATCAAACAACAGAAGTTGGTGAAAGTTATAATAGACAGTTGAGCAATCAGGACAGTTTCTTTAGTATGAATAATGAAACACAAGGAAATGGCAACACAACAATTGATTCAGCAATGTTTACAACAGCTGATGATTTTAAAGAAAATTTAAGTGAAAGCACATTTCTTAGTTTTGAAAAAGAAATGCCACAGGAGACTACAATAATACAAAGTACTCCAGGAAGGATTGTGGACAGAAGCAATTCAGATATAGATACAACATTGATACCAGGCCCTCGTCAGAGCACACCACTTGTTAATGACATGTCTAACGACCATGAAATAAGCTTGCCTTCTACAGAAGCATCCAACATCTTTCCCGAGGACTCACAACATGGTAGCAATGATGATGCCCCTTGTCAGAGCACACCACTCAAGGACAACAAGTCTAAGGACTGTGAGACAAGCTTACCTTCTGTAGAAGAATCAGATATCCTTCCCGACAACAAGCAACATGACATGACAGAATATGACAGAACAATGCAAGAGTTTTCAGGTGATGAGTCATCTCTTGGTGATCCATCAAGCCCAAGGACATTGTCACGGCGATCAAGTGCATTTGGAAATGTGACTTTAGAGTTTGATACTGATTGGGAGGCCAGTATGAAAGGTTTGCAAGACGAAGCCGGGATAAAATCAAAACCTGAAGGTAATAACTGAGCAGTAGGTTCATAGTCTATTAATTACTACAGTCAGGTATAGTCAGAGGTCAGTCAGAGGTCAGTCAGTCAGGTATAGTCAGAGGTCAGTCAGTCAGTCAGTCAGTCAGTCAGTCAGTCAGTCAGTCAGTCAGTCAGTCAGTCAGGTCAGTCAATAGTCAGAGGTCAGTCAGTCAGGAGAGCAGGCAATATGTCGATCAATCTGTCTGTTGTCAGTCTGTCAAGTGGTCTGTTGGTTGGTTGATTGGTTAGTTAGTTGGTTGGTTGGTTGGTTGGTTAGCTAGTTTACAAGTCTAGTGAACCCATTAATGCCCAATACATATATTTTATTTTTAGAGAAACATAAGGTTATCCTGCATGAGTTATCATTTGAAGACCACCATCGTTTGAAAGCACCTGAGTTACTGTGTCCTGTGTTCTTGGCTGTGCAAGATGATGATGATGATGATGATGAATTTGGAGATGAAGAAAGAAAGAGGCAAAGAAAGTCTCAGAGTATTGATGATCTTTGTGAAATGATTTCTGAAGATAGTGATGATGATCAAGGTACATGACAAAAATATCTTTCTATCATTTCTGTGCATATGAGAGTGTATACCAGTGCACTTTCTGACCAGGGTTTGTAGTTAAATCAAGGCACATGATATGATGATGATACTGTGGATCCCAGGATTTGAGTATGTGTAACCCTGACCTTAATCCTAACCCTAATCCTGAACCATACTTTAAGCCAAATCCTGAACCATACTTTAAGCCAAATCCTGATTCCTGACACTTAATAATACCCTAATATGAATAAAGAACTAGACATAGCCCAATATGGACAAAGAACTAGACAATGATTCTGAGAAGGTAATATTTCCATTATTGCCTTCTTTATTTTAGATCTCCCTTTAAGACGACGAGCGATGTCACTGGAATGTAAAAAACCTCCTGCTAAAGAACAACGTAAGAAAGCTCTGACCAGAGAAGAACTCATGGCGGCATTTGCAGAACTACAACATGAAATCATGGAAGAGAAGGACTCTGAACAGGAAGGAGAAAGTGTAGGAAGAGAAGAAGGGATGAATGAGGAGGATGAGGAACAAAATGGAACACCAGGAGGAGAAATAATGGATAATCAGGAATATAATGGACTGAATGATCCATTAAGGTGGCACACTGTTGTTTTTAATGGACAACACAAAGTGATTGACTTGAAATTACTTGAACCTTTTCTTAAGGTTCTTACACATGGAGGTAGGCCTTTGAATTTTGAAGATGTTAAAAACAATTTTGCCAATTTAGCAAATTATTAACTTTACCTCACTGGTGTATACAGCAGTACAATTATATCTCTTTCTTATCCTTAGGTTACCATCATGACTCGGGTGGCAAGAAGACTGTGATCGTTGTACTCACAGCTTGTAATTTACCAAACAAGAAAATGAAGAGATATCCATTTTTAATGGAACAACTTTTCTTGTAAGTTGGTTTGTTATATGGAATACACTCAGTGAACTCTAAGTAAACTGGAACGCTAACTCCTATGATCAAGTCCTATGATTCGTTGAAGCCAAGCTAGTTTTTCTGAGGTTTGAGTTGAAATACTTAACGCCGAACATTGGGCTGTATATGAAATTGAAGCTATTAAAAAGTTCTATTTGATATAAAAACTTCAAGACTTTAGGCAAAATGGAAATACTTAAAAAATACAAAAACAACCGCAATTTTGTAAAATACGGCAAATTTTCCCTAAAAGTTTTAAGTATTTCCCTTTTACCTAAAGTCTTGAAGTTTTTATATCAAATAGAACTTTTTAATAGCTTCAATTTCATATGAATTAAGCTGGCTTCAATTCCCCCCCCTGCGTTAGCGTTCCAGTCTATTATAGTTCAATGGATACACCCCGTGAAAATCTGCACTCGCTATCAGATGAAGCTAGAATGCCAGATCCACCCCTGCAGATGAGATCACTACTTCTTCCCATGTTCACTTCATGTGGTATACAATAGCATGTGTCCGTTCTTATATCATAAATCATGCAACTAGCTTCCTTTCTTTATTACAGCTTTATAATCAGTACGATGGATCTGCTAGTTACATCAGAGGAATATATCTTTGTCTATTTTCACGGTGGCACAAGCAAGAATCAATCACCAAGTTTCTCATGGTTGAAGAAATATTACCAGTATATTGATCACAGGTAACCAAACGGAACAATATTATGTCATGGTTGCTAGAGCATGTACATTTAACCTCTGTGTGAAGTTGTCTGATTATAATTTCACTTAAGTCGCATGTGAGAAGATTGCTTCAAGTTTGACTCTTCCAAACACAGCAGGTTTTCTCCAGGTATTCTGATCTCCTCCTGTAGTAACACTGGACTAATGAAGATTGGCTCTTACTGGACCTATCCAGTATAAAGTCTTCTTGGTTTTTCACAAATCCTAATCTGTTATAATGGAGGTGTATTCTCAACTTACAAGGATTGACATTCGACTGTTTTTGTGTTAAAATTTAGATTACGAAAGAGCGTTACTAAAGTGTATGTAGTTCATCCTAATATTTGGCTTAAGAGTGTTTTCAGACTTTGCCGTCCATTTTTAAGGTAATGTATCATTTTGTTTGTGTCAACTATCAATGTACGTATTTAGGTATGTATTTGACCTATGCATACGCGCGCGACCGCTGTAACCCTCAGAAATTTTCAGAATATATGACGCACTTAAACTGAATCCGTGTATTGATTATTTCAGCTCTAATTTTGCAAGAAAATTGAAGTTTGTGAACAGTTTGAAAGAACTGTCAAGTCATATCAAAACAGATTTTATTTTTATTCCTGATGAAGTTATAAGGTCAGTGTCGTTAGTGATCTTACATTTAGACATGGTCAATCTGAAGTTATTCAGCTTGGCATGGCAAACCACTGCAAGGGTATTACAGAACTATAGTTACTTTGGCAACTACGTAGACGAAATCTGGGTTTACCCATGTTCCTGTGTTATTTCGAGAAATTGACTTTTCGTCCAGAATGCTCTGCGCCACTGCAAAAACACGACAACCTGCCGGACAAAACCGAAGATATACCAACACTCCCTTCCGTGGCTGTCAGGTGTTGCTTCGTAGCCGAAGTGACCGTCGCGCAGGCGTCTTGTTATTCATTTTATTTCACGATTTGTTTGAAAAGCGCGCATTACTCGTATTAATTTCCTGTTATTTCTTATTTCAGGGTAGATCCAGATTACAGGAAACTCCATGCCAGTTAAACAATATTTGATATTAAGTTTTAATTTGAACTGCTTTTGTATACTGAGAACTGATTTTACAATAAATGACGGGTTTTACTTATATATAAATTATATAGGAATAAATATTTAAATAACGCAAGTTGCGTGAAATTTATATGTAATATAATCATACGCATTTTGAAGACATATTACGATATTTAAATTATGAATAAAAGTATAATAAAGTAATATACCAATATTCTCTACTATTAATAAAGCGTTTTCTTGCCTGTATTTTTGGTGCAATTTATATTTTGGCAGCGATCTCATGAGAATTTTATTACTAATTATTATTTCATCTTTACTTCATAGCTGTTTCCATCGTTCAAACGTACTAATTGCTTAACAATAACTGTTAAACTCTCAGTATATGTTTTCATGTCAACGCGATATATTTTAATATAGTGTTCATGTTAAATTATATTTGTGTTTTGATAATTTTCATGTTAACTTAATATGTTTTAATTAAAGTTTAATTTAAAAAATCTGGCATGATTGATTAATTGGGAAGTAAAATTAAAAATATCATAGATCATCATAGCGGAAACATTTATACGACACGAGTCAAAGCCGTCAATGCAAAAGAACAAACATTTTGAATTTTGGTCGACATACAAATCATATAATATACAAGTCAACTCGGTCTTCGATTAGGGTTTTGTTGAACAAAGGCTAAAATATTTCAAATAAACTAAATATGAATGAAAGAACATCGGCAGGAAATATTTCCAAGCATGTTATGAAATGTGAAATATTCGGGGAAATATTAACAAAGATACCTCGACTATCCACTCCTGAATACATGGTCAACCACATAGTCAACATTATCGTCAATATCATTTTGGCTCTTCTAACTTTAGGACTAAACTTCATCACTATTCTGACAATCTGGAGATCTAGTAAACTTAAAGGGACAGTGTGTTTCTTTTTGGTCATGTTACAATCTTGTGCAGATTTATTTGTAGGATTGTTTGCCATTCCTTTGACTACATATATTGTCCTGACTGAAATATCCTCCTCTCCTGGTAACTGTAAACTGGACGCATTAGAAATTAAGATATCGTTCTTGCTGGTTGGAACTTCATTGATGATGTATTTAACAATGACTTATGAAAGGTGAGGCCACCATTTCCTGTTATCATCAGTGTCTTCCTTTATATCCATATGCGGTTAACATGCTGCCCCTTACTGCTGACTTACCCTTCTACTGTAGGGGGGTTCACGTTCTCCGGTATTGCTCTCTCACAAAAACTAACCCTTACCCTTTAGCTGTTTTTTTAACATCACCACCACAATTCGTTTACCTTCTATCATTATTTTCAGTTATTCTTCATCCCTTATAGGTTTATGTCAATTGTCTACCCGATCTACCATCGGAATAAAATCACCAAGAAAAGAATCACCATTATCGTCGTCATCAGCAGCACCTTCAATACAACAGTAGCGGGTCTATCTTTCATTTACGAAGGATTATCAGAAATCTTTCCAGTTGTAGCTCTTCCACTGTATACGACATTTGTTGCAGTAGCTTACACAAAGATATTTCTCGTTGCTTCAAAAAGAAGCCGTGTTTCTCCAGAAGCCAATGATGGAAACATGACGGAAAGAAAGATGAAACGAGCACTTCTGAAAGACTTCAAACTTGCAAAAGCTTGTCTTCTCGTAGTGGTGTGTTACTTCATCTGTTTTATACCCGGACCTTTAGCTTATATTTTACTTAAGGATATTGATAATTGGCAGATACATAATATAATTGCAGTTTGGGCGTCGTCTTTCATATTCTTAAATTCGGTATTGAATGTTTCCATCTTTTTTTGGAAGCAGCCATTGTTACGGCACGAGGCAAGAAAGACATTACAGAGTATTGCATGTTTTGCGGCTATTTGTCGTCCACTTGTAGCGTGTATCGGTGAACAGCAGTGTTCGGTTGAACCAGTAACGCAGGAACGAAATATGTAGCAGGCTAATTGTAACGCTAAATGTAACCTTAATCATCTCTATTCCGTACACAAACCCTTACGGGAACTATTAGCTTAACTATAATCAGCCTAACAACCCTAATCGTGGCTATAAACCTGACCTGAAAAACGGTGGGATCTGTGATCCTGGCTTCTCCCCGGAACATTTTCCATAGCAGCAAGATTGGCAATCTCGTATTGGAGAAATTTTCAATTCTTACTCTTTTCAATTTTTTCAATTGTAACATAATAAATATATATGTAATATAAATATAGTCTTAATATATACTTAAGTAAACTTGCCTGCTTTTCAGGTATATGATCACTTCTTCACTAAACTACCATCGATTACAGATACTCATGGACACCCTATGCAGAAACATGTTTCATATTTGCTCTGAGAATTTGAAAGGTTTAAGATTAGCTCAACCGATCAGAGTGAGACTAGTTGTATATGATTTGGCTGAGCTGATTAAAAACGCGTCGAATACTGCTCAGAAAAATTAAAGTTTGGGAAGAATTTTGCATAAGGTCTAATCTTGTACACGAGTGGCTGCATTTGACGGTAGGAGGCTTCGGACAACGTCGTTAAATGTCGTAACCTGTCGGAACCGCAAAGTTTGTAAATGAAATAGAAAATGGCGTCATTTTTGAATGCATGTGATTTTTAAACGAGAAAAATACATCTGAGAAACTTAATATTTTAACAGCAATGCCGACTTTTACTACCAATCAAAAGATAGCTTTAGCTGTTAGTGTTCCTGTTGCTGGAATATTGTTTTATTTTTTGTTAAAATGGGCTCGGGAAGATGATGAATTTGAGGATGATGTAAATGCAGAAGACGAGTTTGTATCAAGTGCTGATCTGTTGTCTGAGTTGCAGATACCACAATCTCATGTTGGTGCTATCATAGGTACTGTATTTGTTAAGTTCTTAAGGATTGCTAAAATATCATTTTGAAATTTCAAGATACAAGAATACAAGATAGATCGTAAGAAATCATTTCTTTTGTAATGCAATAAATGCATTATGCAAACGGCAGCAAATAATTTTAACTTTAATTGATTTACCGTGTTACCTCATGTATTACAGTATTCAGTGTAATTCAATCTTTGACTACAAAATTGTATCAACTTCCATATTGTCAACCTAAATTTAATCTTAATCCTAATGTTGATCCTATAAACGCTTTCCTTAATCCTACTGTAACCTAATCCTTGTGGCATCATTTTGGGAGTCATCCTCTAAATTGGTACATTTTAAAAATAAGCAATTCATCTATGTACATCTAGGCCGTGGAGGAAGTGTTATAAAACAGATACAAAAAGAAAGCGAGACTCGCATCAACTTAAAAGATTATGATGAATCAGGAGATGAACTAACAGAGGAAGCAAAGCCACAGATTCGGACGTTGGTAATACGAGGCTCGCGAGAAAGGATAAAACATGCTGAAGTTTTAATTAAGAAGTTGATTGATGAGCAGCCTGTGTTAGAGAAAGTTGTGGTTGAAATACCAGAGCGGATCATTGGCAGGATCATTGGGAAAGGCGGAAAGACTATCCGACAGCTGTGCCGTATATCTGGTATGTAGACATTAGATGGGTCTAAAACGATTGATGATTTGAGCATAAGTCCTTCAGGAGGTCAGTATTAGAAAACGACCTCTTGACAAAAGAACTTTGCTAGAAAAGTGTTTTCAGGTAGTTCAGACACAAACCATTGCAACATGACCAGTGTGTTAAAGGGCATGACATCTTCTGTTTTCCAATACTATTTTTTCTTCTACATGTAGGTGCAAGAATTAAAATTGATCAAGATAATGATACAAGAGAGATACGGACTTGTGACATCATTGGAACAAAAACACAGATTGAATGTGCAAAACAATTGATTGATGAGAAAATAGCTGAAGATAAGGAATTTAGAGCAACAAAGAGAAGAACTCAAGACGGTAAACTGATTAACTATTACCTATATTTTATAGTTATTTATCTTGTTGTAGCAATGCACCCTGATGCAATAGGTTTCTTTATTAGTTTGAATAAGAGAAGATGATTCTATTTATCAAGGACTGATGAAATCTGTTTTCAACACCTTTCCTGCTAAATAAATGTTCCTGAGTGTATAAATTAATTTATCTCTGTAGCAAAAGACAAGTTAACATTTGCACATTTACCTGTACATGGTGACTACTTTGGGGTGTATGTGTCTGCGATGGACACACCTGGACATTTTTGGATACAGAATATCACAAAGGATGCCAAAGAGCTTGATGAACTTGTTGAAGAAATGACACAGTTTTACGGAGATAAGGGTCAAGGTCACCGGTTGATACCACCCAAAATTGGTGACTTGTGTTGTGCTACATTTCAACATGATGTGTCATGGTATAGAAGTGAGATTGTCCAAGTTATGGAAGATAGGAGTGAAGTTCTAGTTCAGTATCT
Source organism: Trachythela sp. YZ-2020 (assembly GCA_016169945.1). NCBI lineage: Eukaryota > Metazoa > Cnidaria > Anthozoa > Malacalcyonacea > Clavulariidae > Trachythela > Trachythela sp. YZ-2020. Next base: position 98,149 of record JADLSH010000023.1, on the reverse strand, counting down.
TGATTTTGGAGATACTGATGTTGTTTCCATGTCATATGTCAAAGAAATAAGGTTGTGTGAACAAAACTATTTGTCAGGTTAATAGTTGTTGAATATGATATTTTCAATCATTTGTAATTCATTGACATTTAGTTTACTTGTTTTACAGGAAAGAATTTTGTGATCTTCCATTTCAAGCAATTGAATGTTATCTGGCAAATGTAAAACCAAATGGTAGGCACATTTACTCTTCTGTGTTGGATTCAAGGTGCTATAGGGAATCACTATATGTGACTGGTATATGTCCTTGCCAAGGAAAATTTGTTGACTGTACACAACAAAGTTAATTGGTCAAGGACAACTTCCTGTACTCTATTTACTAATTATGACATGTTTGTTTTTAATGTAATTAGCTCAGCTTTGTTTTTCATTTCACCGCATTAATATTTTAAGGTGAAAGCTGGAGTCGTGAAGCATGTGATGTGTTTGAGAAGCTCAGTTGTTGTGCTCAGTGGAAAGTATTAATGGCTAGAGTTATGTACTATGATGACAATGGAGTGCCTTGTATAGAACTGATTGACACAAATACTGAAGATGTGAGTCAAACTCTAATTAGACATTGTTCACATAAACAGATTGCAAACTATGTTCCCTAATCTGGAGTACCTGAAAAATAGTTTTGATGTTTGTTACTGTAGAGTGAAATTGAGAGCACTCTTCTCACATGTGACTGAGGTGAAATCATAATCAGACAACTGCAAATTGCTGGAATCCAACCTCGGTCACAGAAAGTGAAAGACGTATTGTCTTTCTGTAGGATGTGAATATTGAGAAGAAATTGGTGGAACAAGGTTTTGCTGTTTATAAAGAAGAGGCATCAAATAAAGAAACAGAGGACAACAGCAAGGTAGCAATAAGTACAATAATCTCTCCCTGTCTGTCTGTCTTTGTTTGATAAATTTTTCATCTACTTTACCTAAGAAAAGAAAAGAAAACTTTGACGTTTTGAACTTTTGAACGAAGGTCCATTTGGTAGTTGGACCATAACCTCAACAGTTTATTAAAGAATACTACCTACACTGCACCTCCTTTCTTTATTTGTCTTTACTTTTATTGTCAAGCCAAAGTTAAGAATTTGATTGTAACTGTTTTGTCATTTAGACTTCGAATTCCTCATTCCAATCCTCAGAAGCAGTAGTTGACCAAATTATTGCAGAACAGAAAGAAATCGCGTTGGAACAAATGAACGAACAATTTCGAACTCCTGCCTTTGAAAACGTGAGCTTTGATATGGACCGTTCAGAAAGCTTTGAGTTTTCCTCTCCAACAACTACACGAAGCCAGGATGATGACTCCTTGAATGACCCCTTGAATGACCCCTTGAATGACCCCTTGAATGACCCCTTGAATGACCCCTTGAATGACAAGGAAATTGTGAACGAACCTACTATAGCACCTGTGGAACATCAAGTCGTATCTTGCGCTGATATTTCTAAACTTGAGAATTTGTTTGGAATGTTAAATGTAGATACATCCATGACAGATGGTGCAGAAACAGACGGTATTTTTGATAATTTGATAGAGGAACCTGATTCAGATGATTCTCAAGAAGGCAGTGTGAGAAACATGCTGGTCAACTCAGATGTAGAACGTGACATTTCTGATAATCTCATTCAAGAACAGAGACTCAAAATAGGAGAAGACAATATTAAAATAAAGCAAGAAAATTCTGATCCTACAGCTTCGAACCAACTTTCAAGGAATTTAGATGAAAAAGTTAATTCGGAGGCGCCCATTACCAGCTCTGTCAATGTACAAGAAAATTTCATGGAACCCATAACAATCTCAAATGCTCAGTTCACGGAGGGTGCTGACTTTACTCCTGATGAAGACATCTTGTCTGGCTCAACCATGGAGATGTTAAATGATGACAATCAAAAACCTGTACTTAACGATGAACTGTCAATGAATAAAGACATGAATAAGGACATATTCAACTTATCTTTGACAAATGATCACCCTATCACATCAACTCCCGAGTATCATCCAAACCGGTTCTCGGAAACCAACCTGAAATCAACTTCCGCCAACCAAGAAGAAGATGTTAATGTCCCGGATAACGGTCTTGACCGAGCTGACTACTTCGTACGTCGAAGTTGTTCCGAAGATCTTACAACTGATGAGACTCTTACCGACGGTAGTTTGATAAAAAGCAGCTCGGAGATAACCGTATCGCCGAGTAAAGACGAGAAAATCAATACAGTGCAGAATAGTAAGAACCAGTTGTCTTCACGAAGTTTGGGTAGTCTTTCATCTGGGAAAGGTAAAGTGATATATATATTCATCAGCTTTATCAGTTCTAAACTGTTCTCCTTAGAAGTCCAGTAAAAACCAACATTTGTCGGTCCAGTGCACTGACCTATACTATAGTATAGGTCAGTGGTCCAATGTTACTACAGGAGGAAACTGGAGTACCCGGAGAAAACCTGAGGTGTTTGGTAGAGTCAAACTGGAAGCACTCTTCTCACATGTGATTGAGGCGAAATATAGTATTTATTAAACAACAACATGGTGTTTCAGGTGGTAAACGCGTGTTAATAGCGTGTTAATAGCGTGTTAATAGCGTGGTAATAGTATTTATTAAACAACAACATGGTGTTTCAGGTGGTAAACGCGTGTTAATAGCGTGTTAATAGCGTGTTAATAGCGTGGTAATAGTATTTATTAAACAACAACATGGTGTTTCAGGTGGTAAACGCGTGTTAGCAGCAAACTTTGGTCAAATCCTAAACAATGGTAAACAAGAGAGCGACGATGGTGATGATAGTGACGATGACGATGAATCGTTATATTTGAGCGCTAAAGAAGATTCTGATTAAACCACAACATGGTGTTTCCTGAGTAAACGCGTGTTAATAGGTGTTAATCAAGCGTGGTAATAGAAACGTGTTAATAGTATTGTAATGGGTGTGGAATGTATGGAATGCTTGAGGGTTTGTTCGAACAAAACACTTGAAAAAATATTAAACAAGAACATGGTGTTTCAGGTGGTAAACGCTTCGTGTTGAAGCAGCAAACTTCATGGAAGCCTCAAATGGGAAACAATGACTAAACAAGAGAGCGCGATGATGATGATGAGTGACGATGACGATGAAATATTATATATTTGAGCGCTAAAGAAGATTCTGATTCCACTGGATTTCGAGCGAGCAATAGGATCAAGCAACTCAACGGTGGTGTGAGGTAGGGTAGGTTGTAATGGAATGGTGTGGAATGAATGCGCTTGAGGTTTGACAAAACAAAACACTTGAAAAATATAACAAGAACTTCGGCGTTTCAAGCGAAGGCCCTTCGTCTGGAAGTCAGTAGACATACATGGAAGCCTAAAATAGGGGATGACTAAATAAAATCTGGGAAGGCAGACGGGAAGGCTGCCCTCGTTAATGTCCATGTTGACTTATTTTTTAAACTTATTTCAGACACAGATAGTGATGCAACGCCATCAGGATATCTCAGTGAACCAGAAGATGATTCCATCGAGATTGTTGAAGATCAAACAAGGTATGTAATATGGTATACATACGCCGTGTTGTTTGCATATGTCATCTCGCAAAAGTCGTAGTCGTCGGGCTTTTCACAACGAGGTATATAAAAAATGTCGTCGTCAAAAGCCTGTCACGACTACGACTTTTGCGAGATGGCGTATGCAAACAACACGGTGCAATGACGAATCTCGTAGTCGTACTCGTAGTCACTGCTAAAGTCGCTGCTATTATTGCGTCAGATACCTGCTCTTGTTATACAACAGAAATCACAGCCATTAAATCCCTTGTATTACAGGTTTGACACAACGTTACTGCTGGAAAAGTTAGAGCAATATGCAGATAAGTAACGTCTGTGGTAATGTCTCTTCTTGGACTTCAAGTTTTACAGATTCATTTGGTCGTTGAATAAACTTTGCCTTCGAATACAGCCGCTGTTTATTCCTTATTCCGTAACCGGAATATGCGGTCGTTTCTCGAGTGATCGAGGAGTAAATGGCGGCAGTATTTGCAGATTAATTCAAAATAACTTGTGCGGGAACATTAATAACGAAAGGATCCGTAACAGCTCATGGCTATATAAGCGGGGTTTATATAAGTAAATGGGGCAGTATATAATACCTATTTTATGATTTTGTATGTTAAGAGAGTTTTTGAATCGTAATTTTAAAATTGCGCGTCATTGGGTTCAAAACCTTATAGAAAATTGTTCTGAAGGAAGTATTTGTACAAATAGAAATAAAATAAGTACAATCTTCTTGAATAAAACTCTACTTCCGCAGCGTAAAAACATGTTTCTCTAGAAATAACGGGTGACATCAACCACTACTAAAACAACAACAAAGTTTTAAACTGGTGGCATTCGTTTCATACACGCAGTTATGGCGTCTTACAAATCATGCTCTTTCACTATTTTGATTTGTTTCTTAATCAGGAGGATTTATTGCAAAGAATACATTCTTTCTAAACTAAATCAATGCACTCGTGTGCCGGAGGAACCTCCGTGTAACATCACATTTGACAACTTTGTCCCTGACTATGCCTCGAAACGCTATGAAATTATGATGGAAACAATATACAGAAAATCCAAAGACATAATGCGCTTGGATAGTCGTCCTCAGTGCGTGAACGCTTACAAGGCCTTCCTCTGTGCACAACTTTTCCCGAGATGTAGGAAACAACAGAACCAGAGGTTTAAAAATCTTGAAATGCAGAGATTCGTTATCCACGATCCTGATATCAAAATGAAGTGTTGGAAGATTTTTGCGGCATGCAATTCACGCGTCGCGAACCGGTTCATGAGTACGGAGTATTTTCTATGTGACCATCTTACGTATACACCTCTTGGCTGGGAAAGTGATAGGTGTGTACCGTATGATTTAGATACAAGATGTGGTAAACAACAGTATGGAAAGGTAGGTATTACTGTATTAGTGAGTTGAGATTGAGTTTGTTACCAGCGTCAGATTTCCGATGACAATGTTTCAAACTGCGACATAAATATCTAAGATGAGTACAGTGTAATAAAATCTACATGGCTACACACTTTCGCATTAATTACTTATATCATTAATTATAAGTTCTTAGTCCCAGCCGTTAATACAATGGCGTAATAGTGAGACGAATTCGTGCAACTCATTATTAGCATGAAATAACATTTGACATTTCAGGTTACTTTAACTTGAATCGAATTAAACTTATGCATTAGATATCAGTGTGTTATTTAAATGTTATTTCCTTGTTTCTTTGCTAGCTTCCAATATGGTATCTAAACTACCACGATCAACATCTCATTCAGTATTTAAATGTAACCACACACCGTCTTAACCTCACCCTACCCTTGACGTGTCGTCGAAGACTTCTCAATATACACTGTCGTCACCCATGGTGTTCTGATGATGGTCAACATATTGTGGTCAACTTTACCAGACAACAATGTGATGAGTATTTGGAATGGTAAGTTTTTAGGGTATTACATAATATGATATTACATCACATGATGTCACATAATTTTAACGTCAGATGACGTAATATTTATGACGTTGTTTATTCTAATTATAGTGCAAGATTTGTTCCTGGAGAAGTGAATGTGGATGCTATATGTATAATGTTTCCTTCTTCCGCGCTGGCATTGATGGCAAATCTAACACTTGTTGTAACAGCTTTGTTTATCCATGGATTCACATTCGTGTAAAGGGGAAATATTTCCGCAAATACAGGACTGTTTGCGCATGCTGGCATCTCGTTAACCATGTTACAGATACCGGAGTAAAATAAAATACAAAGCTGAAAGGGTTTAAAAGGCCTCTGGATATATTTGTTTTTTGTGAACATTATATGTACTACATGACATTGCAACATTCACATTGCGAATCATTAAAAGAAGACACCCTGACGAAGCGGTCAAGTTAACAAAACACTCCGCATAAACTGTTTCAATTGTAATGGTTACTTAGCTATATACATTAGTGTTGGTTCAGTGTTTTGTTATCTGCAACTGTCTGTGTAGTTTAATTTATATTTACTTTGTGTTCTAGAATATTATTCATGTAATAGTTACTGGATGTTATAATAAAGCTTGCAATTTAGTTTTGAAAGTGCATGGCGTTTTTTTGACCGATTTAACATTCAGACTCCAGACAAGTTATACAACAGTACAATACAATACAATACAATGCAATGCAATGCAATGCAAACCATTTCTAAATCTTAGCTTTTCACATGACTCCGTGAGACTAGTGTTTAATACTCAAATTTGCAGGTATCATCTGAGGTTCGTACCCAGGGCTATATTCACTTTTCCTCGCGTGGTTGTCCCGTGCGTTAACCAGCTCAGTGGTTAACCAGTGGTTAACCCAGTGAACTCTAAGTAAACTGGAACGCTAACTCCTATGATCAAGTCCCATGATTCGTTGAAGCCAAGCTAGTTTTTCTGAGGTTTGAGTTGAAATACTTAACGCCGAACATTGGGCTGTATATGAAATTGAAGCTATTAAAAAGTTCTATTTGATATAAAAACTTCAAGACTTTAGGCAAAATGGAAATACTTAAAAAATACAAAAACAACCGCAATTTTGTAAAATACGACAAATTTTCCCTCAAAGTTTTAAGTATTTCCATTTTGCCTAAAGTCTTGAAGTTTTTATATCAAATAGAACTTTTTAATAGCTTCAATTTCATATATTGGTTCAGCGTTAAGTATTTCAACTCAAACCTCAGAAAAACTAAATTAAGCTGGCTCAATTTCCCCCCCTGCGTTAGCGTTCCAGTCTATTATAGTTCAATGGGTTAACCTCACTGATCTGAAAATATAGTACCCTTCCGTGAGGTAACCATAGCAACAGCTCGTTTACAAAAGAGGTCGTAAAACCACGGCAACACAAAACACAGATTTTAATAACAAATTCCTGCGTTTTGCAGCAAGTGACATAAATCTAAACATCGCTGTTACAACACGTTCATATTACAAGATTTTCACTGAATTAACCGGCTAATTATCAGCTTTTGGAGTGCTTTGTGGCAACTATTATGTATCAATATTGACTTTTTCCTCGACTTTTTTTATAAGGGGATATTTTCTGCACGATAATAATAGCTCTATAATTTTCTGGTGGACGAATTTTCAGAGGATTTAAAGCATCTGAAAGTTGACTGAAGACAAGTACTGTTTTGAATCTGAACCGTTACCCGTGAGGTTACTGGCATAAATACGCTTGTGAAGTTGAATAAACTTTATATTTGATTATGAATTTTGACGCCTGTCTTTGAAGACAGCTGGTTGTAGAAAACATAATTATATCATAAAGAGGTGTGCTAAAATGGGTTGTGGTGCAAGTAAAATTGTTGAACAGCAACCGGAGTTGAATAATAATGTTCAAAATATCAAAGGAAACTTGAATGGACAAGCACAACAAATTGTGGCAAACACCAGTGCAGTTGAAGAACAGTGTAAACCAGATGAACAAAATAGACCTGTTTCAAACCCACCTGAGAAACAGGCTGAACCAGTTCAACAACATGATCCTGAACCAGAAAAACAAGTTTCAGAATTACCTAAACAAAGTGTACCAAAGACAGACGAACCGACCAATGAGAAACCAGCACCAACATATACAGAAGAGTCATTGCAACAGGTTCTTGATTTGGAAAAGAAGTTGAGTTCCATGGAAAGCAAGGGTGTCGTAGGACAGTATCAAACACAACATAATTTACTTGTTAGTCATTACGCTGATTTACAAGCCACACAGAAGAAAGTAGATGGTCTTAAACAACAAACGTATGTAGACTGTAAATATTTATTGTGTGGGAGATGATAAAGCAGATTAAAAAGATAATTGTTTATATCCAAACAGACAAATCGTGAGGAAGTTGAGGTGTGCCCCACTCTCTCCATCTCTGGCCCTCTTTACCCCTTGCTTGCCCCCATGCTTGCACCATTTCCTCTGGCCTTCCTTCCTTCCTTTTGTTCATCACCCCTCCCTTGCCCCCCTAGTATTTACCACTGCACTGTTTCTGTCATGTTAATATAATGTCATAATTCCACCCTTCCCTGAGACACTCTATACACTTTAACTTATATTGACTGTTTCCCATTAGTTTGTGCTCATCACAAATATTTGACTTCAGTAAAGGAAGGCCCAGAGTTATTAGTAATCTATACTGTCAAGTTTTACCCTCTGTAAATAATGCCTATTCATTCATTCTCTCAACTATTCATGGTTTGTCAATCTTTTAGTGCAAAAGAATACAGAGATGTTGCCGTCATGCAACATCCAAATGTGAGAGCAATGTTCTCGAATGTTTACCAACTACAGTCACAAATGGCCAAGGAGCAACAAGAATACATGGATGCATTGAACAGACAAGAAGTTGCAGAAATGGAACTGAAAAGCCAACAGCAGGAATATAATGCACTCTATGTTGAGGTGGAGGCATTACAGAAGGAATGTGAAGAACTGCAAAGATTGCGAGCAGAACGTGAGAAGAAGTTGGATGAAATATTTGATGGTAAATATGGGAGTGATCTTGAAGGACAACTTGAGGCAGAAACAGAGTTGTTGACGGAACGTAAAGAGATGATAAGTAAAACGAAAAATCACTGGAATAATGCTAAGGTTTTGATGGATCATGGTGTACAACAACTTGCATTCTCAACAAGGAGATGGGCACAGATCAACACTGTTGATCAATCTATGGTGCAGGTAAATATACAAAACACTTTCCTAAACAATTAATGCTCAGCATAATGTACGTAAAAGAGTAGTAATATAACAATTCACTCCTGCATAATCCCTTGCAACTCTTTCTAACACTTTTCAAAGTTTCATGTAGCAAAAGTAACAACTGTCAAATTTGAAATCTCTTTTCCAGGCGCGATATTCCATGGTGGCAGAAACAAGGAACTATCTGATCGCAGCATCACAGAATATTACCAACACGCATCGTTATTTAACCAATGTTAATATACCTTATTTTAACAGTGAGGATTTGAGGGTAAGAAAATTGTTGACTGTTATCTTGGGCTGTACCATTAGCGTAGAATTTGGTAAGTAACAAACAAATCACGACTAGTGTCTAAATTATATTCTAATCTTCTTTTAAGGTCTTAAACCACGCCATATCAACAATCTTCAATGATATAATGACCAGAGACTCGTACATGCGAGCACTCCAGACCTACAGCACTCTAAACAACAAAGCATACTCATTGCTACAGTGGATTAACATGGTGCTGGAAAAGACCATTAATAAAGATATCGAACAGATTGTTCCACTTTGGAAGGAAAAAATATTGGCTTTAAAACGTGAACGACTGAGGTACGAGTAGTGGGACAGTTTCTGAGCATTTGTGACCGGGGTTCGATTTCTGCAGTATGCAGTTTATTATAATTATGATTTTGCTCATGTAAGAACAGAGAATTTGACCTTCTTTACCTCTAGGGAGAACAGTTTAGAACTGATAGAGCTATCCAGTATAAATAAAGTTAGTGTGGGAGATGTTCTTTTAGGACTGTTGTCCTTGTTACACAGTATTAGATCAAATACCACATGCAGAGCCCATTGTAGAGATGTAGTATGACTGTTTCAGAGAGGTGTTCGTACGATTTTACTAACATGTTGTTAATTCTAGACTGATTCACGTCAAGATACGAGAACTACAAGGTAAAGACACGAGTGAAGACATACCTCACGAAGTATTGTTGTTGGAACATGAACCTGAACAGTTGAGTGAGGTCCAAAGTGATACTCGTATCGCTGAACCAGACACAGTATCGCTGAAAGAAGAAAATGTACACGATGTACCTCCTCCACCAGAAGAAAGTGTTTCCCCTGAGAAAGACGTTCCTTCAACTTCTCCCATCGAGAAAGATGTCTCCCCATCTTCAGAAAGTGAAGGACACGTTCCCCCTCCTTCAACCATGGAGGCCAATGTCGCCCCACCTTCTGAAACAAAAGATGTCTCTTCAACGACCGAAGGTAATGTTGTGCCCTCTTCCACCACCACGGAAGATGTTCCCCCACAAACGAGTGAAGTTGAAGCCACTCCTGGCCCAACAAGCGAAAGTGAAGATGCTAAAAAAGCAAGTGAAACAACGGAAGACTCGGCTGGTGTGGACAGTAAAGGTTTGTGAACGCTTTTCTTTATGTTAGTGTATATTATATAAGTGGGTTTCGCTAAGCACTGTCGCCGCCTGTCGCGCTGCTGTTGGTGATCAACCAGTCGTTATCAGACTGAGAAATAATGTTATATGTGGTAAAAAGAAGATGCTAAACTGAAACCTTTCTAATCATTATCTGTTATATTGTGTAGAGATCGCAGAGCTACTGGAAACAGCGATGAAAGTGAAACCATTGATAGAGCTCGCTCCAGTACCCGATATGGACGTTCTCTTTGGTAACATCGAAGAGCTGAAGACTAAGTACGATGAACAGGTCGCCCAGTTCTCTAAAGCACAAGACGTGAACAAAGCCCGCCTTGACCAGGCACTTCAGGATAAACTACAGGCACGACGCATTAGAAAACAAGCCATTGAACTAAAAGATACTTCAGAATTGGCCAAAGGAGTGACTTCCAGTATTGGGAAATTATTCTAACGAAATTGCATGTTTTAGTTCATCACGCGACGTTTGCACGGTCGCACTTCTAAATTGTGAATGATCTTGAAGAGAATTCATCCTGACGATCAAGTGTAAACGAAGTCACAAACTTGTCCTGCAGCTCTTTACTTGCAGCTCAAGAAGTACTCACGTTTGGAAAACTAAAAAGTGCATGATATTGAAACTGGTAGCATAGAATAGAATGAAATCGTAGAATAGAACAAAAATATAATCAAAGTTGGAGTTGAACTCGAGCACAAATTAAATAACGTACGCGTTGCACGAAGTACGCACACGGAGCACGCACACAGAGCACGCACGTCTCGGCAAAACAGTTTTGAACATAGTCTGCAGGCACAGACTGATATGAATTGTAACATTTTGTTGTCAATGTAGTGTAAAATACCCGATGTTACCATAGATTATATTTTGTTATGCTATGATACATTATGTCATGTTACGTCATGTCATGTTACGTCATGATCAATGCTTTACCAGAGTAACTGGGACCATTGGCTTCATAACATATATGCTGCACTAACCTTGACAACTCGTATTATAAGATGTGCAAACGTTTCATTCATGGTAAAATAAATACTCAATATATAAATTATAAGTCTCATTTCTTGTTGCAATGGCTGTTTTCCATTTCAACTGCATGTACTCGGGCAGAACTTAATGCGACTGTTCACCGTTTGATGCAAACGACGCAAGACAACGTTTACAGTAATTAAATGAAGTATTTGAACTACTTCTGTAGTTCCGCTGATACGCCACGTAGTAGCAACAGGCTCGTGTAACAAAAGTGGCCATAAATTTCGCAAATCTGTCGAAAAATATAATTTTGGATAAAATAGTTTACTGATGGCGTTTTTGCTGCAGAAATAGAAAATATTGATGCTATACATAAGAACGACATACTTTAGATTATGATACACAACATGTTTGGCTCCATGAATAAATAATAACACTTATAACGGTGCAATTCGGTGAATAGAAAAAATAATTTTCAACTATTCTAATTTTGCGTTAAAATGTCACGATAAATTATCGCATTTTGACAACGAGCTTTTCCGACGTTTTTACGAAGATGACCCGAGTATTTCTCGCATGAATTCGAAGTGTAATTATTTATAACTTTTTAAAAGTTTTGTTATTGTTTGCTTCTAAAAACGCATTTTCTTTGTTTATAATTAACTGCAGTTAACTTAAATGTTTTACTAAAGAAAGGACATTTCAACATGCGGAAATCTATCGCAGTTTTTGGAGGTGCTTTATTTGTCGTGATGTCTTTATCAATCTATCTGGTAGTGGATCAATTATCTAGAATGCCAAGTTATGAAAGCGTTATAGAAGCACAGGTAACATATGTTGTCGAGTCTTGGCGATGGTTGTGTTTAACCAAGCGTACATGTCATCAGGGCTCAAAAATCTTTAGTTTGTATTATATACAATGATCCAATTTATGCTAGGGACGGATGATCCATCTGGATGAATATCATGAATTTGGACAAAGAAAAAATAGTTGTCTGATAATTTGCATGTGTATAAACATGACAAACAGGTGGATCTTCTGTCAAGGCCAATTATCTGCATAGTTCATCTTGATGGATGATCCGTCAATGTGTATATAAATATTGGCCATAGGAAAGTATCAGACACAATTTGTTTCCCAGAACCATTGCTTGTATACATCGCACTATTCTAGTTAGTTCAGCTGCACATTCGCCACATGTTTACATTAAGACAGATAATCCTTCAGATGGATCCCATGCACTGACTTAATATGACAGTGCTGTATTGCAAAGGTTTGGAGCAGACTGCTGGACATCTTGTTAAAACCAAAATTGTCTATTGAGGCCCCATGCCACTAGCGGGAATGGTCAGGTATCGAGTGCCAAAAGCACAAGGGCACTAGGGGTATGCGGGCATGCTCCCCCAGAAAAATCTTGAAAAGTCTAGAGTCTTTGCACTTTGGGGGAAGACTTTACTTTTTCATGCACTTTGGGGGAAGACTTTATAGAATTCTGATGATCAGAACATGTTGTATAAGCAAAAATTGGGAATAATTACATATTGACCCCCATCTGCCCAAAAAGTGGGGAGATTCTCTCCTCTTCCCCCAGGATTGACACCTTGCTCATAATAAGCTCTTTCCACAGGTGAACAGAAAAGTGATTGAACCTTTAATAAAGATAGAAAAAGACATGGATCGACTGGAAGAGAAAATAAAATTGTCACAGAAAGCTGTTCACCAATTGAAAGGCGATGCAACAAAGTTGGATGATAACACTGTCAGTGATGAAACCACTCGTAACAGCAACACAAGTCCAAGGAAAACATTCCAGTCTCTTGTATTTGTAGATAAAGAAAATGACAATGGATGTAAATTCTCTAAGACACCTTCTGGGCTTTCTTCAGATGTTAAGGTGAGGAAAATGCTTCTGATGCATGATTTAGTATGAGAATTTATAGTTTTTATTCAAGATGAGGCAGTTCATATAAATAACCTAACCCAAAAACCAATGCAGCCCTCCCACAAGACAAGTGAACTGGTTTAGACACACATTGTATTTTTTCTATTGTAGATGTTAGACGTGTATGACTTTCTTCCATTTGATAACCCAGATGGAGGAGCCTGGAAACAAGGCTGGAATATTCAACGGGAAAAGCATGAAGAACACCTAGATGTCTTTGTTATCCCTCATTCACACAATGATCCTGGTTTGTATACAATAAACCTGGTTTGTATATAATAAACCTGGTTTGTATACAATAAACCTGGTTGGTATACAATAAACCTGGTTTGTATACAATAAACCTGGTTTGTATACAATAAACCTGGTTTGTATACAATAAACCTGGTTTGTACATAATAAACCTGGTTTGTATACAATAAACCTGGTTGGTATACAATAAACCTGGTTTGTATACAATAAACCTGGTTTGTATACAATAAACCTGGTTTGTATATAATAAACCTGGTTTGTATACAATAAACCTGGTTGGTATACAATAAACCTGGTTTGTATACAATAAACCTGGTTTGTATACAATAAACCTGATATGCTCTTAAGTGTCCCATTAAAGCCTGATGTCCCCTCATCATTTATATCCAGATCTACCTCCCTAATCCTTACTTTAATCTTTATAACAATCCTAACTCCAATGGTCAGATTCTCTAATCCTTACCTCCTAACCAAGATCCTTACCCAATGTCTGTATGTCTAAGTCTATATCTCTTCCCTCAGGCTGGATAAAAACACTAGATGCATACTACCAGGACCAGACGAGAAATATTTTGGACAATATTGTTGATGCGTTGGCTCTTGACAAACGAAGGAAATTTATCTGGGCAGAAATGTCGTATCTGTCAATGTGGTGGGAAGATGTCGATGAAAGAAGAAAGAAATTATTTAAAGAGTATGTCAACTGTCAAAAATTTTGTCAGAAGTTGTCAAAAAATTCCAGCAATGCCTGCAAATAATTCCAGCTGCTACTTTCGGATAATAATACAAAACATACTCGAAATAAACATATCTTGTGCACTCAAAATTGTTATTAACTGTATATTGTGTCTTCTTGTTAATAACTCAAATCTTGAGCATACAAGATGCTTTTATTCAGAGTATGTTTTGTATTATGTTGTACGGTTCTTCTATTGTAGTTTTTGGTAACTGGAATATAGTAGTATTGTCTAATACTAACCATTACTCTACTCCTGAACACTATTTTATCTGTAGGCAAGTGAAAAGTGGTCAGCTTGAGATAGTTACTGGTGGATGGGTGATGAATGATGAAGCAAATACACATTACTTTGCTATGATTGATCAATTGATTGAAGGACAACAATGGCTAGAGGCAAATATAGGTACTCATTAATATTATCTTAAATGTGGGGGACCAGTGTAATGTACAGTAGGTGCTTGACTGTTGGCAACTTAAAAGGATAAATAATTATTAATCTTGAAAGTGGGGTTGTAAACTTCGATTGTGTTATTGTATTTTGAACAGGTGCTAAGCCTCGTGCAGGCTGGGCTATTGATCCTTTTGGCCACACTCCAACCATGGCTTATATATTAAAAAGATCAGGTTTTGATTCAATGTTGATTCAAAGAACACATTATGCTGTAAAGAAATACCTGGCTAGGCGGAAAAAACTGGAGTTTATGTGGAGACAAAACTGGGGTATGATATTTTGAATAAAAGTTCCTGATATATGCTCTGGGACAGTCTGCTAATAGTATGATAATGTAAAACTGGAGGATTGTCAAAGATTGATTAGTGATAGTTAATTAGATAGGTCAACTCATTAATGCACAACACTGTCTCCTACTCTCCTTAATGAGTGAAATTTTCTGGTGACATACACAGTGATTTGAGAACAGAAACAGGCGAATTATCAGTCTACATTGTTAACCTGATTGAAGCCCAACATTTTCCTCTTGACAAGCAAAAGTGCACAAAAAAGTGTGTTGAGGTGCTAATTGCTGCTTGATGATGAATTGTATATTTATGCTACAATTGCTTGAATTCTTAGACCATTCTTCATCAACTGATATGTTCTGTCATATGATGCCTTTCTACAGTTATGATGTACCACACACTTGTGGGCCTGAACCTGCGGTATGTACATTGAACATGTGTGAGAACAAGTGATGAACCAGGGTTGAAATTGTCTCAAAACACTGGGTATATGGAAAATGGTGCATAGTCTGTAAACAATGGGTCCATTGCATGACACTTACCATCACAAAAGTGTCATCCAGTCATAATCCAGTGATTGCAATGTTCCATTGTTTTTTCATTGTTTTGAAGATTCCATGGTTCTGCTCATCGTTTTGACATTTGTGTCTATTTTGGTCTACATATGTATTCCTATATTAATTCTTTTGCAATATGTTTTTTCAGATTTGCTGTCAGTTTGATTTCCGGCGCCTCCCAGGTGGAGGGATACAATGTCCCTGGCATATTCCTCCTGTAAAAATTGATGAAAATAATGTCGCTCAAAGGTAGTGTTGCCCTGAAAATTAATGTATATTGGATAGAGCTATCAGTTCTGAACTGTTCTCCTGAGAGGTCCTGTAAGAGTCATTGCATAATGGTCCAGTGTTACTACAGGAAGAAACCTAAACTAAACTAACTGTATTTCTACTCTATTAATTCATATATTGCGCTAACCTACGTAGCATTCAGTGAGGTCTGATTGTAGACTCTGTAATCTTTGCACAGGCTACAGTCTGACTCAAAGGTGAAAGACAAAATACATATATTGCGCTAAACCTACGTAGCATTCAGTGAGGTCTGATTGTACTGTAGTATTTCAAAACAGTTAATATTTTGTTATTTGTTTCTAGAGCGGAAAAATTACTGGATCAGTATAGAAAGAAAGCGACACTTTATAAAAATAACATTTTATTAATTCCTCTTGGAGATGATTTCAGATATGAAATGAAGTTTGAAACAACAGAACAGTTTTCAAACTATCAGGTACAAGTCTGTCTCTTGCTTTCATCGTGAACAACGGAGATGACAGTCACAGAGAACGAGACCAACGTCGAATATCTGTTTTGCTTCACTACCTAAGATATAACTGTAGAAATACATTTTGCTTATTGGTTGAAAATTACTAGCAAACTCATTTTACAATTCTCTTTTGTCTTTGTAGAGATTGTTTGATTATATGAATTCTCATCCAGAACTCAAAGTTAAGGTAAGTTCTTTCTCAGGCCTTTTCTCTGCGAATCACGAAATTGAAAGTAGACATGTTCAGAATAATATGCAAGTATGGTTCGTAATTTGCGCGCCAATCACGCTAAAATTTGCAGGTGACAGGCTTTCCTACGATGGAACATTTTGAGAACATCTATCTTTGCCATCTATCAAATTGTTTTCTGGTCTGTTCCTTTTAAATAATGATTGTTTCCCATAGGCGCAGTTTGGTACACTGTCAGATTACTTTGATAAACTTTGGGAAAAAACGGGAGTGAAGCATGGGAACCAGCCTCCTGGATATCCAACTTTAAGTGGTGACTTTTATACTTATGCTGACAGGTTAGTGTTGATTATGCTTACGCTGACAGGTTAGAGTTGATTCATGTGAAGGTTTCTTTGATGACAGGAATTGAAATCCCATAATTATGTATTAGAAAACTTGTGTTAATTTATACAGAGATGATCATTACTGGAGTGGATATTTTACAACTAGACCTTTCTATAAAAACATGGATCGCGTTCTTGAATCAAGACTTCGAGCTGCAGAGATCATCTATCACCTGGCTTACTCTCATGCCCGCAAAGAAGGGGTTAAATCATTTCCCTCCAACAATCTATTCCACCTGCTGATGCAGGCTAGACGAAACTTGGGACTGTTTCAACATCATGATGGGATCACAGGGACAGCTAAGGATCATGTTGTGGTTGATTATGGATTCCGGTAGGTGCATTGGCGGGCGAAAAATATTGTGGGTGTAAAAATATATTGCCAATTAATATATTACGATCAAGATTTTGAAACTCATTTTCTATCTTTAAATTATTTAACCCTCAGTAAATGTATGTTCAATTATTTTCTCTCTTTTTGTTTAGGTTATTGCGTTCTCTTCAAGACACTGCTCGGATTATAGAAGACTCCTCATATTTCCTCTTGCATAAATCCAGAAAAGATTACAAACCAAATGATGAGACAATGACCATGATACAATATGTAAGTACAGTACAGACATGATGACGAAAGATGTTCTCGTTCACCATCTTAAAATTTTACTTTTTACAACCCTCAGGATGAAGAGAGAAAAGGTCAAGATGGCTTCCCTACAAAAAGAATTCTTCCAGTCAAAACCTCTAAACCAAGGTAGAATTCTTTCAAAAAACGTTGTCATCAATGACAATATATCCCCAAGATGTTTCAATACTGAAAGATCTGCATGTGGAAGCCTTGACGCTAACACTGGAACAGAGACGTTGTCACAGACGCTGTCGTGCGAACCTGAACGTATTGTATGTATATATTTTTCGTTTAGGAGAGTTACGCTGTATAATTCTTTGGAAGATTATCGTGTTCAAGTAGTCAGTGTTTATGTTTCAACACCAAAAATCAAGGTAGCTGTATACTTATTGCTTGTATGAATACCATCCGAATATATAACCCCTGCCCACGAGTATAAACCCTTTCCTAACTATACCCCCAGTGTAAACCCCATTTACAAGTCCACCAATTTACTTACACTTTGGTTGTTCCAAATATCAGACCTGGAGAACATAATGGTCCTTCCTTGAAAATCCGCTTTCATTTCTCAAGTGATCCTTGATCGGGCAATAATCGAAATTAACTATTTTTTCACTAGCTGACAAATGCCACTGGACAAGTGGTTGAATTTCAAGTTAGTCCAGTATTTGATAACGATTTTAACCCGGTACCAGACAGTTACAGGGTAAGTGTATTTTGGTGCGTTTTTGAAATAGATAATTGTGTTTTCTTAAAAAGCTTTTGATCGCGATGCAAAGTTTCAAAAAACTTAAAACGTTACAAAAAGTCTATTTCTCATTCAAGGTTCATTTCGTGTCAAGTATACCTCCATTAGGACTGGCAACGTATACAATTGAAGAGACATCAAGTGTAAATTCATTAAGTTCAGTCTTTCTCTATCACTTCGTTGGCGATGTTACTGTAGAGTATGTATTATTTCGTTTTCGTAATTCTTTATTGCGACTGATTGCTAAAGGCGTCAATATCCATATTAAATACCATTCTTAACTCTAAACCTAACACTAACCCTAATCTTTACCCTAATCCTAACCGTAACCCTTATCCTAATCCTTACCTTAGTCCTTACCTTAACTCTAATTCATAATAAATGTTCTACTTTCCTTACAGCAAGGCATTCACAGTCGAACGTAAGGATTGGAGTTCTGGAGATATTGTGTTGGAAAATGATCAACTTCATATTACATTTGACAGTTCACACGGAATGATGATAGTACGTTACTTGTGACAAATTTAGCACTGTGGTGCTGTCTGTAACAAGAACGATTTATGACCAAAAACTTTGAGCTGATGTACACTGTCTTAAAGTTTCTTCAAGCACAGTGCATGGTGTTGTCTTGTGTGCCAAAAATGTGTCATAAAATTTTGAAGCACCTTCGGAGTAAACTTGGTTCAGATTAGCGTTTGATCAAGGTGTATGAGACAGCATTATGTTCCTAAGCTGTCAAGTTGTTATTAGTATAACTCTACCCTCCATTACGTCCTAGAAACTCACCACAATTGAAGATGGTAAAACGTTAGATTTGCTGATGGCTTTCATGACTTACGGTACTGCTCACGCAGCCGATACAAGTGGAGCTTACTTATTCTTGCCTGATGGACCTGCTCAAGTGAGTATTCGAAAGAAATTTGCCAACCATATCACGGTATAGTCACGTGGTGACATTGTAACTAAATGTAATGGTCACTGGAAAGGCCTGGTGAGGAATAAGCTGGGTATTTTGTGACTGCCTAAGTTTTAGTTGAAGTTTTAGTCTCTCGTTTCTGTATATTTTCTGTCTAGCCACTGAACATCCAGTCTCACTCTAAGATGATCGTACTCAAAGGGAAGCTTTTCAATGAGCTCACTGTCAAACTACCGCTAGTTCAACATACAGTCAGACTCTATAATATTCCAGGTATGAGATTAAGACGATTATTGTTATGTTTAAGATGTATAAGTTACCTTGAAAGGTTTTAGTAAGTGTAATTTCTTGACCAGTTGTTTTATTGATAGTGTGATCTACTATCTTTCTGTTTAGGACCAGAAGGTATGACTGTGGACATTGAGAATGCCGTAGATATACGTGATGAACATAACAAGGTACTGTAAGATTAGAATACCATACAGTTAGAATCATGTTTGGGTTTTAATTCACTTCATGTGAAGTGTAGTGCCTTTAAACACATGCTCTTCAATCAATTATCCTTTGTTTTAGGAACTTTCTATGCGATTTGCAACTAATATTCAAAATAACAATAAGATATTCACTGACCTTAATGGTTTCCAGGTATCGTATATATTGTTATTATACTTATTTCCTCCAAAATGTTCTTGATGAGATGCGAGTGTAACCCTGACTCTTACTAATATCTTTGCTCTTACCATAACTGAATGTTGAGGGGTTTTTGTAGATGGACATTTGAAGCGAAAATTATATTTTTTGACCTAACCAGGAACAGTTGCGAAAAATGTACCCCTAACTCTAACCTTACCTTGTCGGATATTGCATTAATTTTGAGCGGATGTTAATCTCTTTCAACTATTGTTATAGATGCAACTTCATCGAACTTTAACAAAGCTTCCTTTACAAGCCAATTTCTATCCAATGCCAAACTCTGCCATTATTGAAGATAAGAAAACTCGCCTCACTTTACACTCGGCCCAGGCGAATGGTGTGGCCAGCCTTCAATCGGGTTCTCTTGAAGTGATCCTGGACAGACGTCTATCCCAGGATGATAACCGAGGGTTAGCCCAGGGTGTCATGGATAACAAACGAACACCAGCAAACTTCAGGTTATTTGTTGAGAAATTTCAAACTAAACAAGACCAGGCATCAGCAGGCGTCCCACTGACCTATCATTCTCTCGCAAGTAACACAATCTCCCAACATCTATCTCACCCTGTATCGATCTTACACCACTCGCATACCGACTCCTCAACACTGCTGCCCGTATTTGCGGGTTTATCCCGCCCGCTATCATGTGATATGTTTATCGTGAACTTGAGAACGATACAGAAAGGTGTGGAACCTGAGCCCACAGACCAAGCTGCACTATTGTTACGTCGTCATGGTTACGACTGTTCGTTCCCGTCATGGTGTAAAACTACAACAGGAAAGGTGGGTGTCGCAATTAATATACTGGATAGCTCTATCAGTTCTAAACTGTTCTCCCTCCAGTGTTACTACAGGAGGAAACCTAAACTAAACTAATTTTATCTATACTGGATAGCTCTATCAGTTCTAAACTGTTCTTCGTAGAGGTCGAGTTAGGATCATCTCTTATTGGTCCAGCATGACTTTCAGGAAGAAAACGGAAACCCTGAAGAAAACATGCTATATTTTGGAGTCAAGCTGAAAGCACTCTTCTCACATGAGTCTGGACTGAAATTATAACCAGACAATTGATTATAACCAGGTATTTGAACCCCAGTCCTAGAGATTGAAAGTCACATCTGTGCCACCTACACTCCCACGTCAGTTAAGTAAAATCTCACGTACGAAATATTTCGTATTTTTCTTTATAGGTTCCATTGAATAAATTGTTTAAAGATCTAGACATTGGAAACATTCAAGAAACATCTCTGACCCTGATGCATGACGTTAAAACAGTTGATCGTGATTCAACACTCAAACTAAAACCAATGGAAATATATACTTATAAAATAAGGCTTGACTAGGGAAGTTTGACATAAGGAATATCTTTTGTAGAAGCAGTACAGGAAATAGTTGCTAAAATATTTCATATTAACTGGTTATAACACCAGGGCAATTTTGTAACTATTTTGACGATGTTGGTCGAAAGAACTAATAACAACCTAGGACTGTTCCTGTTGGCATCTTGTAACATATTTGATGACTATATTTTATTGCACTTGTTAGAAGTTGTTCCTAAAGCAGGGTGTAGTCCCTCTGGTGTAGTCCTGAAATTCTAACAAGATTAGTCGAGTTCTAAGTAACGAAGTTATAGAAATTGAGAAAAAGATCCATCTTTTATCCACAGACCCAACCATAGCAACAATGCTGCTGAAGTTGGTCACAATTATGCAGGCGTTTGTAAGTAGCTGATTTCCACATGAATAGAAGTATAAAACTGTGTATTAATTACTATAGTGCTGTGTAATAACTAATTGATTTTAAAATAACATATTCTATTGTGTTTTACTTTACAATACAATAAGCCTCACCTCAACCCTAAAGCGAACCTTAGCCTTGATAGGCCTAACCCTTATCCCAAACTTAACTTCTACCTACTGATTTTCAGATCAGTGCTTCTACCCCGTAACACTACTAGCTCTAACCACAGCTTAAAAGCTCGTTAGGGGGTCAGGTTTATACTTTATAGCGGGTGTGGGTGACGGGGTGGTCAAGATCCATTATAGCTCCATAAGATGAAGTACTTACTAATAATGGAAGTGAAAATATCAGTGAAAAAATTAAATTTAGCAGTAAAATATAAAACATTTTAAAATGGCGAAGTATCGGAAATTTTCGAGGTCCAATATATATTGGTAAGAGCTATTATTTTTACAAAGCAATATAGTACTGCCAATTTAACTGTTTGTAAAACAAAAAATAAATATTTGCGTTTGAAAAGAGCAAAGGTCATGCATTATTAAACACGATAGAAAGTTATTAAATTTCAATATTGTAACATGAGATTTGTAATTTGTAGGCTTGTGATTGTCCCTTCCTGTCAGAAAAACAACAGGGCATTATTGTCTGGTTTGCCTGCCAAGAAACAAAGAAATGAATATATGAATATATTTTGCCATTTCTGTCGCTGACTTGGCTTCTATAGACTAAAATTCATCAAAATTTGGACGTAAATATTGCTTGAGGTTTGTAACGTTTTTTTTTCACCTTTAAATTATAAATACCAACGAGAAATCGATAGTTGCGTTGATATCTCGTGTCATTTTGTATGTTCGTGAATAATTGAATATTTTAAACGGTGTGCTAAAACACTAGAAAGTAATTATGTTAGTTTTGTACTAAAGTGAATGATTTGAGTGTTGTCAAAAGCGACACGAATCTTTAAAATCACACGAATTTTACGTGTGAAATAATAAGAGGTGATATTGATATGGATCTTGTTACTAGATCATTGACGGTTTATCGTTTATGATATTGTTGTTTTATATCAGACAAGTGGTATTTAATATTGGCTGTTTTGAGCCTTAATTACCAACACTGAATTTGAGACAAGTTTGGTGAGTAGATGTTTATGAATGGCAAATATTTCATAAACATTACTGCATATTTCTATGTGATTAGTCTACAGCGTGTCTGTGGTTTAGATGTTGTGGGGATTATGTTCTTTGTTGCCATGTAAAGTCAACAAGTTGTAAATACGGTTTTAAGTTTATCCATGGTTTAGCTGCTTTCTCAGTAGCCACACAAGAAGGCAATACATTTGGGGGAATAGTTGGTTAGGAAATGCAATGTAATAAACTTGGTTTTAATCAGTATCAGCCCTGATTTACTTTACAGGAAATGGTGGGGGTATTTATTCTCATGGGGCTAAAACTATAAGCAGATGATTCCAACTTTTAGAGGGAAGGCCTTTCTAACTCTCTGAGAAATGGACTTCGCTTCAAATGTTGGAATCATCTAGCTACCATTGGTAAAATCTTGGTAATTTGTGGGGAAATGAAAATTGTGCTTGTTGTACAACATGTTATTAGTACTGATTACTGCATGCACAAACCTGGAGTAAAAACTATAGAACAAATTGAGGGTTGCTTCGCGTGTGCCTAAAGGATATAATAGTTGTTTTTCTAGAGAATATACACACACATGTCATGTCTGTAGTTGTGTCACCTTATCTGGATCTCTGACTATTGATTGGCTGCAAAAAAAGATTGCGATTAATCATTTCAATATGACATAACATTTGTCTGCCTTTCTGTAGCTGCAAAGTCTTTCATGGTTGTGATGCTTTGTAATTGAACTTTGTTTTCTGAGCTGAGGGTAAAAATGCATAGAGTTGTCGATTGATAAACTAGTAATCCTCAAAGTTCAGTTTAGTTGCTCAGTTTATAGTTCAAAAACTACCAGAAATAGCTTCATTTCACTCTCTCATACTCCCTCACTTCAATCCTCTCTGACTCCCGAGTGTTTCGGACTTTGCCATGGATCTTGTTTCACCCTCAGTTATTTAACGTTGCTATCCTTTTTGCCTGGATATATATTTGTTGTCTCCCCATGCAAAAAGTACATATGTTCACCCAATAGACCTTCCATATGTTCATCAAAATTACCCATATATTACCCTTCCCTAACTTCCTACCCCATCTTTGCTACTGTAATCTCTCTAATAAGCCCTCTCCATCTAATAAGCCCCCCCCCCCATTCACAAAAAAAAACACATGTGTTTTGATAAGATTTTATTTACACACTTTACACATAGTACCTGCATATCAATAAATAAATAATCCCCCCTCAAATAAGCCCCTCCCTCTCCAATAAGTCCCTCCCCCAAGGTGCCTTATTACAGAGATCACCGTATCTCAAATTCTGTGTCCTAAATATCCCTGGTTGATTCCTAATCTTTAATGACAGCATAGCTGTAAAATAGCAATACATACTTCAGAATAGTACGTTATCTTGCCAATAGAACCTTTTTTGTGATTGAAGATTTTAGCTATAAACATGAAAGCGAGGCTTTCAGAAAAATAAACGGAAATCATCAGCAACGCATAATCTTCCTCTGGTTTTTTAATTTAATGTAAAATACGGAAATTCCGTATCAGTTATAAATATATCATCTGCAGTAGCATGCTAACTCTCAAACTATTTTTGAGCACTTTCCTGTATAATTATGTGGTACATACGTATATTGATGTTTGTATGTACGTAAAACAGCAGTAACTGCATGGTGCTGTGGTCTATTTTTGGTATAATCATTTCCGAATCCAACCGATTCATATCCCTGTTTAGACCAATTTGCATTCTTGAAATTCCTTTACGTGCAAGGTCTTATTATTCCTATAATTATATATTTGCACTTCGCAGTCTAGAAACAACTGTATTAAGTTATTACCAGAAATATCTTAAACGAAGATTTGAATGCCAGTCGGATGTAAGGTCCAGGCCTTATCATGAAATACCAGTCCATGTTATGTAAAAAAATGGTCAGCAAAGTGAAATGAAGCCACGTACATGTCTCGTCTTACACAACATAGTGCAAGATCCATTTCATTTTTTTGTTCAATTGCAGTTATTATCCACTTCGAATGTCACATAGAGCGCAAATTCAGATTTATATTAAAATATGCTAGGCCAAACGTGACAAAATATCAAGTATAATATTTTTACATCAAGTCGTTCGTGTTTAATATCAAGTGTCGCTATTTTACAATCAAGACGTTCGTTTTTATATCAAGTGTCGATATTTTACAATCAAGACCGTCATGTTTTATATCAAATATCAAGTAAATTGCGTATTACATCAAGTATTATACGTTCAAATTCAAGTTTCACGTGGTTTTATATCAAGAAGGGAGAGGACGTATTTTGATCAGAGTTCTTCAAAGGGGGGGTAAATCACGTGTTTTCTGCACCGGGGGAAAATATGGCGCAACGCAAAATTGAAACGGGGGGCCGTTGATATTTTCCGAATTCTGGCCGAACCGAAAATTTACAATTTTAGCGCCCATCGCCGCTTTGAACAATGAACACGTCTGATCTTCTGGAGGATTTTCTTTCGTTGTTTATATGGATAATTTGAGCCCCAATCCAGAAAATGGGATTGAAAATCTTGTGCGGACAATATGAATTCTGTGAGAGATATGCAGACTTCAGGATTAAATCAGGAACTACAGTACAACGGAACCGATACATACCAAACTGACCATAATAGAAGCGGCGCTGAAGTAGACGCCGCAAGTTCACAACAAGAGCTCAACCGTAGGTTTCGAATATAACGAAACTCAAGGTGAAACAAGCCAAGGCAATTCAATAAATGCTACGAATTTCGGCCAGTTGTCTCGGCAATATAATCCAAGCCAAAACTATGGCTACGGCAATGTTCAGCGCTCGAAGAACAAGGCAGCCTTCGCCATACACACGAGTGACGCGACGGAATCAGCGAAGTGTGTCAACCCGTCAAACCAGAACCACATCAGCCAGCACCACACGGCCAGTAGCAACCACAACAAGAGGTAATTTTACTGACTTCGCCGAGTGAAACAGATGTGCCAAAATATTTGCATCGGAATGGCCTGATTTTGGTTGCTACTGGCGTGGTTCTGGTTTGACGGGTTGACACACTTCGCTGATTCCGTCGCGTGTATGGCGAAGGCTGCCTTGTTCTTGTAGCGCTGTTGCCGACTCACTTGCCGTAGCCATAGTTTTGGCTTGGATTATCATTGCCGAGACAACTGGTCTAAATTCGTAGCATTTGAATTGTCTTGGCCTGTTCCACCTTGAGTTTCGTTATTGCGTGGTATTCGAAACCTACGGTTGAGCTCTTGTTGTGAACTTGCGGCGTCTACCTCAGCGCCGCTTCTAGTATGGTCAGTTTTGTATCGGTTGTAGTTCCTGAAGTCTTCATATCTCTCACAGAATTCAATATTGTTCACACAAGATTTTCAACCCCATTTTCTGGATTGGGGCTCAAATTATCCATATAAACAACGAAAGAAAATACTCGAGAAGATCACATGTGTTCGAAGCGGGGATGGGCGCTAAAATTGTTAATTTTCGGTTCGGCCGCAATTCGGAAAATATCAACGGCCCCCCGTTTCAATTTTGCCTTGCGCCATATTTCCCCCCGGTGCAGAAAACACGTGATTTACCCCCGTCTGAAGAACTCTGATCAAAATACGTCCTCTCCCTTCTTGATATAAAACACACGCGAAACTTGAATTATATAAACGTGTAATACTTGATGTAATACGCAATTTACTTGATATAAAAATATGCGATTTAGCTTGATATAAAACATGACAGTCTTGATTGTAAAATATCGACAGTTGATATAAAAACGAACGTCTTGATTGTAAAATAGCGACACTTGATATTAAACACGAACGACTTGATGTAAAAATATTATACTTGATATTTTGTCACGTTTGGCCTAGCATACGAGATATTTTTGCCAAATACTTTATGGCTTTTCTTTATAACATGGTATACAAGACATTATTCGGCCGTTGACTGTTGTGTAAAACTACCTGAAAAATGCAATAAGAACTTCGACGTTTTGAGCGAAGGAACCCCTTTCCCTTCTGGAAGGCCCTTCGTCTCGAAAGCCCTTCGTCTACTAACTTCCAGACGAAGGGCCTTCGCTCGAAACGTCGAAGTTCGTATTGTATTTTTGTCACACTCTACCCACACTCTCCCCACACTGGCACCGCACGTTCGACTAGATATTTATACAAGACATTAGTTGAAACATGCAATATTCTTATTTGCTTTCATTCGCTTTCATGTGCTTTCATTGATATACTGTCATCTAATGTCAACTGATTACGTTTACTTAATATGAATCTGCCACAATAAACCTCTCCCAATCATTTTAACGAAATCACTTGCATTTTAAACGTATGCAAATGTTGTTAAACTGTCATTATTGTCATAACACTTCCGTTCACTGATTTTCATTCATTCTTACGTAGGACTTTTCCATGTATACATATAGACGAGAAAGATTTACTTCTTGATGCAAGGCAGGAGATTTCGACGAATTAACGTAAGTTGCATAGAAATACTTGTGTTGTATAGATTTAGTTTATATATATACAGTATAAAACACTCGATATTTAAATATGATTGATGATATGTTCCTGTACAGCTGTCTCTGGATCATAATATATATTTAATTGACAATCGATTACTAAACCTTAGACTTCGCCAAAGAACTGTAGAATAAGGGTAGTCTATGAATCGTGTCAGTGATTGGAACGTTCACGGTATAACGGAGCGAGAATTTACGATTGAATAGAATTGCCTTAATTGTACAGTATCCAAGTAAATGTCATTTTGACCGGATTTTCGTATGACCATAATAGGTTTTGTTTCTATGTTGTAAATTTCCCTCAAGCAGAACGTAACGGTGCCTTATGGAACCATATAATATCTGCTATAAATGTATGATAAGTTGGTGCGAAATTACTTTTAGATCGTAATGAGACTCGATAACTCGCGATGCATTGTCATCAATTTCTGTATATTAATGGCATATAGATGAATATTTTATAGTTAGCCATGCACAGCAGAATCAGTTGATTCATTGCCATATGACAATAATGACATATCATAATCTGTATGGTTAAGGAGCATTTTGTATTTAAATCCTGTAATCCATGACTTAATTTATATAAAATAGTTAATGATGATATTTTTCTCGGAGAATCCATTCCAAATTATCAAGATTTTGATAAACTCAAGACAAAGCGATCATTTACGTTAGGTCCATCTGCAGGATTTCGTAAAAAATGTTATCGTGCAGTGTATATTTAGCTACAACCTCGTACCCAGGGTTATTTGTGAAGCTATAGGAATGCAGGTATCCAAGCATGCAATTGCTAGGCGTTAACAGTTCCTCGTCATTGGGTTGATATACATACAAT
This sequence comes from Trachythela sp. YZ-2020, assembly GCA_016169945.1. NCBI lineage: Eukaryota > Metazoa > Cnidaria > Anthozoa > Malacalcyonacea > Clavulariidae > Trachythela > Trachythela sp. YZ-2020. The sequence goes on along the minus strand of JADLSH010000023.1, from coordinate 70,206 downwards.
GTAAAGGAAGTAACGGTATTTTAATCCTGAGTGAGCACTTAACCATTGTTACCAGTAAAAATAACTAAGCGTAAGACTACGAGGGTGTTATTTTATAGATAGTTATTTTCAAATCAAACACGTTGTTTGGTCTTTATTCTTGAAACAGCTTAAGACTAAGCATTTTTTTCTTTCTATAGAGAAATGGCTTTTTTATTTGAATATATAATTGTGAAAATGGCGTCCGATGGTGGGTGTTTAAGATCCGTTTAGGATTTAGCAAATGTCGAAACTTTCATATTTTGAATTTAATGTTTATACGAGAAGTGTAACGTTTAAATCAAATATGGCAACAGCAGAAATTATAGCGCGAAAACATTACAGAAATCATGCATTTAAATAATAAAGTTCTGATTACAACTTCATGAAAATGTTTTCTTAAACAAAATCTTTCAACAGCTACCTGCATATTATTGAGTTTTGAGCTATGACTCGTTCATTCTATAATCTAAATCACTTTATAGTCTGCTACCACCATAATAAGGCTTTCAAAAACTATTTTCGAATTCATGGGGTGCCTCCCCATGCCCTCAAGAAATATTAAAAAATCTGTTTTTGATCGGAAAGGATATGAAATCTTGTTCGGGTATTAATTTATAAGTAACCTTGATTGATTTTCCAGTAGATGACAATCATACATCCGGACCTTGATAAATTTGGCAAATCATCAATTCTTTTTCGTTATCTTAGGCAATTTATCAGCGTCTTTTGTCTTTGCAGTAACTTTGTTTGTCAGCTTTATTATTCATATACAATGCTGATGATTGTAGGAAGAATTCTCTTGGTTTTATAATAAGGTTTTATGAAATATTCGTGATCATGAGTTCATATCTAGGGTCAAGATATGAATACAATGAGCCATTTTTGAAACCAGAATATTTATAATGAGAATAAGATTATTCAAGCTTTCAAATTATTAAATTAGGTTCATTGTAAAGCATCTGTGTTTTGGTGGGACCTGAAGTATATACTCCTTACTGTTGGAAAGTAGTGAAAACACCCTCGTCCTATTTATTGGCGAAAACTAATATTTCATCTTAAAAAAGTTTCATCAGAGGAGCGCAGATTAGAGAGCCTGGTACGAGTTTGGATCCATACATTGTAAAATTAATAGTTTTGTATTCTACTGTTACTGTTACTTGTCACCAACAAGTAAATTCCACTATTTCCCGCTTTTTGAGAAAGGTCTTTATGAAATAGCTTATGAATATACTAGATTCAGCTAGATTGGAAGATTATCATAGGTCTAGCTATTATCTTATTAACCCCTTGCTGGTCTATTTAAATGAATGCTCTTAACTGAAGATATATTTTTTGCCAACTAAAATTCCAAATCCGTGGACGTGTTATACATCAATACATGCTTGCAGAAGAAACATTGACGTTCATATTGTTGTTTCTTTGCACCACTAAATGTATTCGTTAGGAAACATTTTAGCAGATACATCATCTGTATTTGATAACGTAACGGAAACGAATTATCATTATGAGTTTTAATATTATATAACTAGCTAACTGCATCAAATATAGATTTTAATCACACTAGTTATTGCAAAATGAATTAGATTTTACTAGTCTATTAACCTGATATGAATTTACCGATATTTATGCTGTATTTATGTGCTGTTGCAAAGTACAAGTTATGATATATATAGTACCTACATATCATATCGAGCTAATTAATATGAATCAATTTGATAGATGAGATAAGTTCAGGCTATATCCGAATATCACAAACTACCTCAAATATTAGACAAGGAAATTAGTTAAAAATCAAACAAATGAACTGAAATGAAAAAGCAGAACGGAAAAACTTAGGGATTTTTCCTCTCCTTGTTTTGATTTCTGGTAGGTTCTAGACAAATGTACAAAAGAAATGACTTCAATATACCACCTAAAGCGATCTTGGCAGGCCACACCGGAAATTCTTGAGAGGAAACTTTTTATAATAAAGTGGCAATCGTCTCAGAGCGAGTGTCTTTGTTGAAGTAAAAGCTTATCTATGACCTATATGTAGTCATGTAGAGACCTGTATCATATTTGCTGTGTGAAATCGTTGCCTTGTTACTTGTCTATGAACGGACATGGCATATTATACATCGTGTTGAATTATATAGCGCGTACTTTGTATTGTATATCTAGACATCAATGGTGGCCTCCAAGGTATTGTGGGTATGAAATATGTTTATATAGACAAACAACTTACATTTATTGTTAATCCTCGCACAGACATATAAGTTTTTCATGACAAGTTTTTTTATCACAAGTGCACTATGAAGAACAACGTTTCTTGACGGTCGTACACACAAGCAAATTTTCTTGTTTAAAAGCTGATATCACCATAGCGTTCATACAAGCAAGAAAAAACTTGTCAAGGAAAACTTTCTCGTCAATACGAGGCTATATAAAAGTAAGTTCTGAGATATATTGCTCGAGTGAGTTAGGTTGACTATGACATTTTAATACCGAACGTTATTTGTACTTGAAGACAGATACTGTTGTTATATATCATGTCTGAGTGTGGTTTGAGATATTAGTCAATTTATGAGATCAGTGGATCTGACGTCACACACTTTGATCAAAGACGTTTCATCTGCCATGCAGGCTAGTGTAAAGCAGCCAGAGCTCATTTTATGTTACGGAAACGGCACTGCGCCTATATTGGCAAATGATACTGCGGTATAAATCAATTCACTTCAACTAATCATAAAGAATTCGCAAATACCCTTTAGGCAAATCCAATAAAAAGAATACCTCTATAAAGTTAATCTCTTGTAAACACTGGTGAATAATATTGACATTGGGTCGGACCGTAAAAGCATTTGAAAAATGTCATTAATAATCGTGACTTGTTGCCAACTGAGAAAGAAATTTGTTCAATGAAATCTATCATTTCCCATACTTAAGCCGAGTCTTCAAAGAGTCAATTCCCGTGGGTTTCTTATAGTTTTGCTAGAACATTTCCCAATAAAGATATTTTTTATCTATCTTTATTGTCGGTTTATGAAAGAAAACCTTTCATTTTTTCATTAGTATTACTTAACTTTCGTATATCAATAAATGTGTTAAATTAGGTTAAGATATTAAGATGCATTGAAGTTCTCGATGGAAACTGTAGGTATCCAAGTATTTATTTGGTTCCATGGACTTCTTTGAATTGTTCCGCTACGTTTGGCGGAATGATCTGGCATTGTGTTTATAAAACATGTGACTTCTTGCCAACGGCGTTCCTTTTGAATGGCTTGCAAGATACAAATGATACGTCAATTAAAACTGCATTCTTAATTGTTTTTCCTCCCCGTAAAGTCCTTCATGGATATAACGTTCTCATATTCTATACATAATATTATCATTTATAAATCCAAGATTTCTACTTAAATGGTTACTAATTCTAATACAAAATCATGATATGACTAACGATGTACCAAATATATACAATATAGAAAGTTCAACTCATTTGTGACAATTGTCAATATACGTGCGAACACTGCTCAGAAAGACCATTTTATGCTAATTCGGCCGCGTTGCTGAATGATTATGAAGAATACATGAACAACCCCCCGTGACGTTATTATCACAATTTGATTGGACCCCTAATGTCTTGCTACATTGTGTATGTCAAACCACACGTGTCTGTTTGATTTGTACCACTCTTCTCATTGGCTGTATGCTGTTCAGATCTTCAGTTATGTACAAGTTAATTTAAATAGAATAGTGAGCGTGAGAACAGCTTTGACATGTCATTTTTAGTCGGAATATGAGTGTGGTAAACCGAATTGAAGAATGACTGAGGTTTTAAAGTGTCCACCCTTCTTAAAGGGGTTCAAAGGTAAGGAAATGGTAGTAGTGATATTGGTTGATACGGCAGATTCCCACTGTAATAGTTAATTATGGATATGTAAGGTTAAGTGCATCAGTATATAAGTAGAAAGTACTTATGGGTTACTATGATGACATCCGAATGTCTCAAATCAAATTTTGATGTTAGATATATGATTGGGGTTATAATATATCAGTAAATCTTACTATCACATTTATAAAACGTTGCCAAGGAAGGGAATTGAGCAAGCGTCACTCGGAAATATACTTCACTGCTTTTCCTATTTAACGACAAAGAGATTGACATAGTATGCTGTAACGAGTTGTACGGAGTGTTGTCGCATACTAGGTTATGTGCCTTTCAATTATAGGATCGCTTTGACTCCTGGATATGCAGTTGTCTGATTGCAATTGTCTTGAGCCACTCCCCTTGCAATTTTCCTTCACTCCCATGTGAGAAGAGTATACATCAAATACCGCATATTTTCCCGGGTATTTGGGTTTCTTTCCCCCTCCTGTAGAATCACAGGGTCCATCAGGAATGCCCCTTATAAATAGTATTTAGAGAATTACAGTTTTTACCATAAATCAGGAGCAGTTTTCCTTGGAAAATGTCACTAAATCATAACGAGTATACAATTGATCATGAATGGCAGTTTGCCAAATTTGACATAAAAGCAGAACATAAAACCAAATTAATATGTAGATTGATAATCTGAACTTTGTACCAGAAGATTGAAAGTCTTATAATAATACGCTATTTTTGTTTCGTCAAAAATAGAAATATTTTATTACTCAGTAGGTATTAAGGAACTTTAGATCTGACGATGGCTACGAGAACGACTACGACTACGAGATTTTCCCGTTAAATATCTGCTAATACAAACTCAAAGTTGTACTCGCTTTGGCTCAACTGTTGTTATAAAGATGTGCTGTGCCAAAGAGAGGATGATAACAAGTTTGTATTAGCAGATATTTAACGGAAAAATCTCGTAGTCGTTCTCGTAGCCGTCGTCAAATCTAAAGTTCCCTATTATATACATAACGACTGGGCAAACTATAAGATTGCTTAAATATGGGATTAAGATGGCTTCATCAGGAATATTCACTTACCTATGTTGTTATGTAAATGTTTTATCTTAGTTTATTTGTGATGTAAATATGACTTGAGGAGTGTCTTCACTAAAAACTTGGCAAGATAAGCGCTTATCATATGTTATATTTTCCAGCATGAATCTTTTCCTGAGGCTTTATCTTAGCTTATTACTAGCTGGTCGAGAAAAAACCTTGAAACTGGCAGCAGAGTAAAAGTACAGTTTGTGGCATCAATTCCTTTTTGTGTCCTTTATCAAACGATATTTAGTGATTGGAAGGACAAGTTTATAATCCTAGCATGTACTCTATAATCCTAGCATGTACTTTATAATCCTAGCATGTACTTTATAATCCTAACTCTTTCATGGGAGTTCTAGCATATACTCTATCTAACTCTGTGTCGACTCGTATGCGTACAGCATACAAAAAGATCGCGACCGAAGACTTGATCACGACCGAGTGAAAACCATACCAACTTTACTGAAATCACTCGAGCTACAATCTCGTATTTTTAAACCTGATTAGTATATGTAAGTTTATCAGGCAGACTGTTGTGTTTCTTGCAGGTCGTTATGTGCTAGGCAATGACTAATGAGATACGTCGTGATTTAATTAATGATCGCAGAGGAAGGGAAACTGGGAACCAGAAGGAGATACTTGCGACCCACGCCAGTCAGGTAACAATGTATACTTGACAATGTAATTCACGCTCTCTCCTGGACTCCCCCCCCCCGTAAACTAATCACTGTGTATAACTGTGGAACGGAATCGCAGTTTCTCAAGACTGAACCTTTGTTAGATCAATTACATTCTTTCCCGAAGTCTCAATGAACAAAACTTTAATGTAGTTCTTTTGTTTAACAGCTCAAATACTTGGACACTTGCTCACGAAGTGAATCTGACCGACAAAACAACTATAGTGATATAGCGACATTACCCGGGGTGAAAGTTCCCTTTGTAGTCCGACCGGAGCCTTTACCCCGTAAGACAATGAGGAACAGTATTAGAAAATTACCGAGGAAATCTAGTTCTGCCAAGGACAAGAAAAAAGAGGCAGAAAAAGATAAACGGAAAGTTTCAGACAGCGAGAAAACTAAACAAAATGGAAAGAAAGTCAGTACTTCCCCCCCTGTGGAAGAAAAGGCAATGTGCGATACTGCTAGCCCGACTGATAACGGGCTTCAAACAGACCATGCTTGCCAGGGGGGTGCAACCGTTACATGTGAGAAGGTGGTAGTTACCCAGATGGATAGACCTATATTGGGTTCACTGGATACTTCAGAGTTGATGTTTGTTAGCTCGGACAAGGGAGACATTGGAACTATGGTAATTCAGTTTACTTTTTCAACAGTGACGTCCGTAATACATCATTGATCGTTCTCTTAAATTCTGAATAAATGTTTTCTTCCTTTTATACAGCAAGTATTGATAAAGAAAAGTTCAGAAGACTCGACTACGTTATGTGTGACTAAGGATAGTAATGGAGAGACTCCACTTCATAAGACTGCCAAGGGTGGTTACCTGAAATGCCTGAAATTTCTCGCAGCCCAAGTGCCTGATCAGGTGTCCTGCCTGGATAACTCAGGCATGACGCCTGCAGCTCATGCTGCAAAGGTAAGTGAATCAGGTGTTGTAGGCTACGAACAGTTTTCTGACTACACGAAACTGGGGAATTACTTGATGTGATTGAATAGAATGCTATCTCTTGTTGGGTTTCAATAATTTGGTGGTCAAAAATGTATCCTATATCTATGGTTGACACTTATAGGAGTAAGAAAATTCAACTAAGACCTCTACATTTGCGAGTTGACCACCATCTGCTGTACGATTGTGCTTAATGAAATTCACTTATTGATATTTTCTGATATTTCTGTATCCTAGAATGGTCATGTAAATTGTCTGAAATGGTTGGTGGAACAAAGCAGTGCCTATGTAGAGCTGGCTGTACGAGATGGACAGACACATCTACTACATTATGCAGCGTCTGAAGGAATGGAACAATGTTTGACATATCTCTTGGCATTTATGGAAAAACGCAAGATTACTACAGGTATTACGAATATATGTACAGTACCGTAATTACGAAAACTACGTTTGTTTGACCGTAGCAAGGATCTTGATCAGTGCAAATTATAACTTCACATCTTATCCTATAGATATCATCGACGCAAAAGGACAATCACCTCTACATGCTGCCGCCAAAATGGGCCACTTAGCTTGTATTCAAACATTGGTCGAACATGGTGCCGATGTTCTGGCGAAAGATCACGAAGGCTTGACCTCGGCTAGTGTCGCCTATATACAGAAACAGTCGATATGTTCACGATATTTGTTAATGGCTGAGTCTTGTTGGATCTTGGCTTCTCGTGTCGCGACATTGTTTCGTGAAGTGAACGGATGCAAGAAAGAAAACAAGGAACTTAAAAAGTCTGTCGAGGTGAGGGCTAATTAGGATTATACAGGAGTGTTAAGGAGTATTTAATGATATAAATGGATATCGTAGTACAGTCAAACGTTTTTATCTAAACGTTTTTTAGCAGGTTTTCCACTGAAGTATATCTTCGCGTGAAGCGATATATTTGTTGTTAAAATTGTCCCTTTGTATATAACGTCACAACTTCGCATGGAGAACAGTGGGATTTTCAAAACAATAAAAAGACAACGGAACATTCCGAGCACTGAATCGTGTCTGCAAGTGTTATGCAATGAGCTCATTTAAAATTATTGATTTTGTGTTTCGTTAGTTATAACAAAGAGCTGGGCTAGTTATATAACACATGTTCTTTCCTAAATATTTCAATTTGGTTATTTTTCAGAACTTGAAAGCAAGAAAAAAGTCTTTTCCAAAAGATTTGCCGCACAGACCTGAGACTGTTGGCGCACATGTGGTATGTGTTTAAATATCTACTATGTTATATGGTTATTGGCGAATATCATTTTGATCTTCTAAGTATTATTTTAGTATGCTTAACATCGTCTGTATATTCACTTGTTTGGCTGTTTGTTTGCTTGTTAATCATTGCTGTGTATAACTCCTAGGATGAAAGTGGCAATCAAATAGAAGAGATTTCTCAAAGTGATCAAAAAGTGTCCATTGGACTTCGTAATTTTCCTGATGGAGAAAGTCCTAAGAGCACCTTTACTGAAGCTGAGTAAGTATTTATGGTTATTCAGTATTTATGGTTATCCAGTATTTATGGTTATCCAGTATTTATGGTTATCCAGTATTTATGGTTATCCAGTATTTATGGTTATCCAGTATTTATGGTTATCCAGTATTTATGGTTATCCAGTATTTATGGTTATCCAGTATTTATGGTTATCCAGTATTTATGGTTATCCAGTATTTATGGTTATCCAGTATTTATGGTTATCCAGTATTTATGGTTATCCAGTATTTATGGTTATCCAGTATTTATGGTTATCCAGTATTTATGGTTATCCAGTATTTATGGTTATCCAGTATTTATGGTTATCCAGTATTTATGGTTATCCAGTATTTATGGTTATCCAGTATTTATGGTTATCCAGTATTTATGGTTATCCAGTATTTATGGCTATCCAGTATTTATGGTTATCCAGTATTTATGGTTATCCACTTCTATATTTAGACATGTATTACATTTCTCTTTTACCAGACGTTTTCTCAATTACATTTTGCTTTCCAAACAATAATTTTCTTTTCTGTCTGACAGAAGTAACATAGATAGATATAGAATGCTTACTCCTATATTTTCTGAGTAAAAAAGATCGCTCACGCGCCACTGAGGAGACATTATAAGGCCCAGACACACCGGACGCGATTCAGCAACGATTTTTCAGTTTTTAAAAGTAAATAAAACCGTCAATGGAAGGAAAGTTTAAAAGGTGTGCAGAGCAAATAACTCAAACTGTTTTTACGCTTTTGAATATTTGAAAAACATAAAACAGGATCAAAGTTATATGTCAGTGAAAATCGAAAAATCCCGCCACGTTGTGGAATCGCGTTCAGTCTGTCTGGGCCTATAGTCAGATAACTGTATATTTCCGTCACAAAGCACATCAAGTGACCTTTCTTCCATCCTTTTTAAGAGCTTATTAAATATATAAGGTCGTGACAATAACCGAGATATCTCAGTTTCCACGATCGTTTGCCAAAACCTTTGACAATATTTCTTTCGTTATCGTTGAAGTAAACGACGACCACAGAGCATTTCTCCAAGAAGTCACATGATCAATCGAGACGCAGAAATAAATGACGTAGAACATGTCAAAGTAGTACGTCAAGGAAGTAATACAAGTGATTCTATTCCTGTTGTTTCAACAAATGGCATTGCTGAAATACCTCCTGCGGAAAAAATCAAGGCGTAAGTTTGTTCAAGTTATTGTGCTTTAAATTGCTAGGTTTCAGTAGGTGTTACACCAGAGAGCGTCCAAAACGTAATATGAATCATCCTGGTTTCACCTGGAGAGAAATTGATCTACAATTCTACATGTCGTAGTTTTTACCAAAACATTACATTTTTTTGATATCTGCCAGTTGACCGCTATTTGCTGCATGACAGTGCTTAGTGAAACCCACCTAAACTTTCATTAATTTTCATGAGCCCTAGCAAGGATTGAATGTACAATCTCCAGAATGCCAGTTCTCTTGTACTACTAGTAAGCTCTACCGAGTAAGCTCTACCGAGTACGCTCTCCCGAGTTCGATTTACTCATTGCTGTTTTATTCAATTACTGATTCTCCCAGTAAAGAGATTGCCATGGTAACACATCAGCTGATGTCAACTCGACATTTACAACTTGTGAAAAATAAGAAAACAAAAGACATGAATCCTCCAGAAGGTAAGGACATGATAATGTTCTTCTTAATCTTATAATTCAGTGTAAAAATACAACTAAATGCTACGCCAAACATCGCAGGTTTTCTCCTGGTATTTTGGTTTTCTGCTGTAGTAACACTGAAGCAATATTGGACGGCCCTTACTGGACCTCTAAGGAGAACAGGTTAGAACTGACAGAAACATTACAATGATTTATTTTAACTTCTGTAGTTGTAGACCTCAAGCCAGATCCCAAACCACAGACGTCAGTTGATGATAGTTCTGTAGTAATCCGAAGATCTAGCACGAGAAGTAAAAACAACAGACCAAAGTCTCTTTGTGATAAAGATCTACGATTCATGAGATCTGCCAGTGATGTTGGCTTCAGTCACAAACCAAGCAAAGGTGTATTGGAGCGTCGAGCTTCCTGTACTGAAATTAACAGCCAATCAAAACTTGAAGCCAACGAAACTGCCAGTCAGCGGCTAACCAAAGAAAACTCGGACTCAGACCTTTCACCGACAGATTCAAACCTTGAAAAAGAAACATTCTGGGACAAAGTTGGCGCAAGGAAACTTCTATCGCGAAAAAAGAATGCAAAACCGCGACCATTATCCGGCGGACTCAGTGACTTACAGACTGCGTCTACAGATAAAATCCTCGAGTTGTACGCGCGAGAATCACGCGGGAGCTCGTCGCGAATTAATAGCCTCATTGTGGAGGAAGATGAGAATAGCCCGTCTATGGGCAGAAGGACAATGTCGTCACTTGAACTTAAATCACACGCATACATGCGCGATGCAAGTATCCACGCAAGCTTTCGCGAGCCACGCTCGAATTTTCAACCAATGAGTGATTTTAGAATGTCTGAAAGATACACAGAGAGTACATCCAAATCACGTGATCAAAAGTCCGAAATCACTGAGGAGAAGAAAGTGCGACCTGTTGCAAAACCTCGGTTAAAACTTCGCTCCTCAAGCGAGACAAACGTCTCAAAACAAACTGTGGAAAGTTTTACCACAAGTGAAGTTCATAGAACTGTCAAAGGGGATAATTTAGGTCATTTTCAAGAGGATAGACAGGGTTTTAAAGGTACTGCCACTCTGGATAGTTATGGTTACACATTGGATAATAAATATGGGGACTCACAAGACAATCAAGAACATCTGGAGTGCACTGACGTAAGTATGAAATAAATGTTAGCCATGTTTTTAACTACGTAATCCTTTGTATCCAGCAAACTATTGAATATAAGGGCAATCCACGCGACATATACTTAGTAGGCAAAATAAATTATGGAAGGGTTTTGTAGATGGAAAATTATTGAGTGTAAAGTATATACATTTATTAGACCTAACCAGGAACAGCTGCGAAAAATGCAACTATAGGTCCCTGGCAGGAATCGAACCTGCGACCCTGCGATTCCGGATTTCCGGTGCAGCACTCCAACCAACTGAGCTACAGAGTCCAGTTGTCGAGCTCCAACCACAAGTTCATGTATATATATACTAGGGTACTGCCATATATACTATGCTTCACTTTCCGTGTTGTTATTTAACTGTTATTATTTCTTTACTTCAGGTTTAACGTTTTACTCTAAGAAAGTCTTACTCATTCTGCTGACGTGGCATCTCAATATATTTAAGAAGACACTAACTTAACAATGCCATAGCATTGTTGTGTTCGAGACAACTTGACGAAGAAACATTAAATATAGTTAGCTATAATATAATATTGCAATGTATACATGGTTTTTAAATGGAATATATGGGGGATTATTTATATAGAATCCTTGCTATCGTTTTGAAGTGAAGCATTCGCTCTCCAAATGCGTTTAGAAAAGGCTCCGTGTTTTGTTTTTGTGGCAAGAAAATTCGCCAAGAAATATGGGTGAATGACGATAACCTCTGGATGGGGATCGCCACGAACCTATATGAACAGGCTTTGTGATTGGTTGATTATGACAATAGACAGGCCTTAAAATATCTGTCGGTCACGGACATTGTCCGACCCATTCGTGAAATTGTCCGACCCAGAAAGAAACGCACCGGACATTCTGTCCGACCGAAGGAAAATTGAGGTTTACCGTTTGTCCGACCCAACTGTATTGATGTCCGACCAAACTTTAACTTTGTCCGACGTAAATTTACCCCGTAAATGTTTATCAGAGCTGTTATGTGGTCCGCTAAGCGTGACAGCGGAGCCGGGTATTCGTTTGACTAGTCGCATCGTATAAGTCAACGCAAGTTTACTTGCGATGACTTGCGTTCTCGGACGTTTGATCGGGTCTTAAAGTATCAATGCATAACTGCTCAACATTTAGCGTCATTATACGATTTAAAAAAATACATTTTCGCGCCAAACTAAACATAAGGCCATCGGACATAATTATAAAAATGTCCGACCCATTCTGAAAGACACCGGACATTTTGACCGACGGCATTGCTGACCGATATTTTAAGGCCTGCAATAGAAGACAATAAACTATAGAAACTATTTTTCAAAAGAACGAGTCATAAACACTGATAACTTTTGTTTCAGAAAGCCAATCACAAAATGTGTTCATATTAGGTAGGTACTTACTGCTGGATGGGAGAGGGTGTCACCAAATGGGTCCCTGCGCATATGGGTCCATAGCTGCGTGGCAGACGGTCCCCGGTCCCGCGGCGGAACACCCCAAATGGGTGGATCCATGTCCATAAGGGTAAATGTGCTTGAATGTCCATATGGACAGTTTATGAAGTAAACATTTCTTCAGGAAAGAATTCGTTAAGAAAATTTCAAAGTTTCCAAAGTAAAGGAATATATTCGAACGTAGCAGTCTTCCATTTAAACCAGGATTTAAGTCCATCTTATACAGGTGAAATGATTCATCCATCCAGTCATTTCAATGCAGATCAGTGGCTCACTGAACTGTATAGTAAATACTGGATAAAAGTTCTTTCATCACGGTACTTCATCTTATATATATGAAATATTTATTCATCAGTGACTCACTGAGCTGTATAGTAATACTGGATTGAAGTCCTTTCACTTAGATACTTCATTTTATATAAATAAAATGTTTGTCCATTCAGTCAATTCGATAGAGATCAATGGCCTGCTGATCTGCTTATAAATTGACTGGATGGATAAATATTTCATATAAATAAGATGAAGTACTAACGTGAAGGAATTCTATCCAGTATTACTATACAGTTCAGTGACCCACTGATCTACATTGAATTGACTGGATGGATAAACATTACATCTTTATAAGATGAAGTACCAACACCAAGTAAAGTCATGTGACAATTCTGTCTCGTCTCAGGTTTCTCTCGGTTCATCCTCCATTTTGTATATTTTTAATTTCTAAAATTTAAAAGGCAACATGATAAAGGCGATTTTGATATTTAATAACCACGGAAAACCTCGACTGTCCAAGTTTTTTACATACTATGTAAGTATTTTATAGTTTTACCTTTTGTTGGGGATGAGAAAATAGATAATTGCTGAAATATATAAAGTACAAAAATTTACATTCACGACAATTATAAAATCAAATGATCAAATATTGTCTAGTTTTGCCCTTGATAATAAGGTATTTAAGTACACTAGATAACACACACGGTAAATAATCTTTATCAAAATCTTCAGCCAGAAGATGTCCAACAACAGATAATCAGAGAAACGTTTCACTTGTTGGCAAAAAGAGACGACAGCTGTTGTAACTTTTTAGAAAGTGGAAGGTATGTTCCAAGAAATTATTTAACCATTTAATAATAGAATGATTGGGGTTGTATGATCAAACCACAGAATAGAGACGACCAGTAGGGCCACTCGGCAATGCAACTTGTAGCCGGCTTTTTATGCAAAAATATGCAGTTTACTGGCCAGGAAAGTTAGTCCAGCTTGCTTATTGGCCAGGAAAGTTAGTCCAGCTTGCTTATTGGCCAGAAAAAGCAATTGACTGGCTGCCAATGCGTAATGAGTGGGCACACAAAATTTTAAATGAGTGACCTACTGGTCGTCTCTATACTGTGATCAAACTACCAGAGAAATATAATAAGAACTTCAATGTTGTGAACCCTTCCTCTGGAATTTAGCTGCTGTTCTTTGTTCACATGCAAAAGCTGTATATTATTATAATATTTTACTAAATTTGCCCTCAACAAAATAGCCCTAATACATTAGGAACTAGTTTTCTTTAACATCCCCAGAGCTTTCAGACATTTCTGATCATGTTTGATCAAAAACATTATTCTGATATGTAACTCTGTATTGTATTTATTTTCCAGCTTGATCGACGGAACAGATGTTAAGATAGTGTATCGTCATTATGCCACATTATATTTTGTGTTTTGTGTTGATTCATCGGAAAGTGAACTTGGTATACTTGATCTCATACAGGTAATATCAGTGATCTTACTATGGTGCATAAGATGTTAGGTTTCAGTTTCATTTGGTCAATTTTCAATATCACATTTTAGGTTTTTGTTGAAACATTAGACAAGACTTTTGAAAATGTTTGTGAACTTGACTTAATATTCCATGTTGATAAGGTGAGTCTGTGTAAAATTAGATTGCTCTATATAGAACAACTTCTTTTAATAACAAAATTCATTCTTCTGTATCCAAATAGCCTACAGAAAGCAGCCATCTAATCTTGCATGCCTCATTGCTGACGCAAACACATGCAAGGAATAATTATGTGGCTGCTTTCAGTAGGGTAATATCGCAATGGATAAATATTTAAATATTATTTTTCTTTTTAGGTGCATTATATATTGTCTGAAATAGTAATGGGTGGAATGGTATTGGAGACAAATATGTCAGAAATTTTAAGTCATATAGAGGCACAAAACAAACGTGAAAAATCTGAGGTAAGATTAACTGTAGTAGCAATGTGTTCAATAAAAGTGCCTACCAACGGTTGACCTCACATATTAGGCCTTTCACAGCCTCATTTCTTTCCAAATTTAATATTTCTCTGTCATCTAGAAATTTTGAGCAGACACCTATTTTTGAAACGCAGCCTGCTATTACAATTATTATTGAAAACACTGGCCATGGTAGTAGAAATACAATCTAACAATATCAGCAAAACTAGAATAGTTAAAGAACTAAATCAGGCTGCATCTTTGCTAAATACAAGTAAAAGATGTTCATTATATTTTTCAGGCTGGTATAACTGCAGCTCCAGTAAGGGCGGTAACAGCAGTTAAAAACTTTAGTCCAAGTGTTCCTAACTTATCCAACATTAACCTACCATCACTGCCATCATTACCTACGTCCATCAAAGAACTAAAGACTGCATTGCCAAATTTTAATAAGAAACTTTGAACTACATAATTCAATATTTCATAATGATTCTGAAATTACAAAATATCCTGAAAAACTAGAAACAGTGATGCTAATTTTGCTGATTTATACTAGAGACAGATTATCTGCATGAACTTGGGCAAAGAAATGATAAAAATCTTGAATGCTTATAGTTCCAGTGTGAGAAACAATATGCTTGAGGATTAGTAGGATTTTTGTTGGTATAGACATGACAAAACACATGGTCTGACAAATGATATACATTTATGTATATAAACACAGCATTAGAGGAACAATCAGGAAACCATCAGGCATTATTTTTTCTAAGAACAATGGCTATTTGCTTAATGGATGATATGTGATCTATGTCTAGTATAAACCAGATCATTGCTCCATTAGCTTTTCCAAAATCAATCAAAGGAGAGTCTAAATCATTTTACAGAATTTGGTAAATTCCACATCAGTTGAACAGAATGCCAAAAATTATATTTCAAAAGTTAGTCAGGGTGTAATCAGGGTGTTATAGGCACAATTAGGGTCTAAATCAGGATCTGAATCTTTTCAGGTGATGTATAGAGAAATATCTTCTTTATCAATTTTATACATCGATTTCATATATTCTGGATGTTTGAGTGAATCACGGATGTCAATGTACGAGAAATCCACGTATTCACGTCCAATTTAAGTATTTTGGTGTTGGCCAATATTGCCATAACATTACCTGTTGCATTCTTCTGTAAATGAAAACAAGATCTCTTAGACAACAGCAGAAAACATGACTGTGCAGGATCGTCTCGCATTTTCTAGTTCCGTTATGCAATTGTTTCGTTTATGTCGTTAACTGAGGTTGCTGCCTCGGAAATCATAAATCTTTAATGATCAAATATTGTTAGAAATATTAACGAGTCTTAGCGGGGGTTACTAAGTAAAGCACAAAGTTTGAACTAGAAAGAAAATCTAATTTTACACATACTTTCTTTAAAGATCTCTCTTTTGGACAAGTTTTCAGGATATTTTGTGATTTTTGAGGAAGGGCATTAATATTTTTCGAGCAATGCATCCGCATATCTAAGCATTATCATTAAGACATTATCATTAAGACATTATCATTAAGACATTATCATTGATAGAAATAATTTTTAGACCAGAGCAACAACAGTTTGAAGTTTATGAATTTAAAAAAATTATATAAGAAAAAAGTGATTAACGTATCTAAAGTTTCATTGTTTAAATTTTGAAAGGATAAGGATGCGAAATTTACTAGTATTTATAGTTAACATTACCACAAAAAAGACCTACCAACCAACAAAAATATATTTCACATCCCACTCCACCCGCGGTTTTAATTTCCCGTCGTGCCACCTGGGTATGTTGTTATGATATCCCCACCATTGATCCCACAGCATGACGTCATAGCCGGCCGAGTGCGTCTTCCCAGCTATTTACATAATATGCTGTACTCGTGTGTGTACGTATCAGAGATCTGACGGCGTTTTGGCAAAACAACCCAGATAGCAAGGCGTTGAACAAGAAACAGCAACGAAATAATATTGACATAAGATCGTGTTCGGTTCAAATCTGCTGGTCTGATTCTTCAAGACAGCGTTGAATGTGAAAGGTAAACTAGATACTTGTATTTTGTTCGTCTTTGTCTCTTGTAATTTAATATATTTAGGCACAAAACTTTAAGCTTATTGTCAATTTGAACGTAAAGATTAACCTCTATCTGTTGGTAATTAGCGCCAAACACAGCTAGGATGTTGTGATATCTGTACGTTGTATTCCCTATATAGCATCTTTATAAATATAGCAAGTGCGAGTCGACGTATATATAGGCTAATGCTCACTTCTTACTATACACTATAGTCAACGATATATTTCTTTTAATTTTGAACAGTTTTGATAGTTGTTATTATATATAAAGAATTATACCGATTCAAATACGTCTATAGTTCTATAGTTCTTGCATACGTCTATAGTTCTATAGTTCTTGCATACAAGTCTCCTTTCAGAGTATTCTAGTTACAGTAGAATCAACAATCGCGCGATTGAGTTGAATGCCTTTAAAAATTCGTTAATAACGCCTTGGTATTCAGCCAATGTTATCAAGAGAAACATTTAAAATTCTGTCTAAATATTATACTCATTCTTCGTTTTATCCCGTCTGTAACGAACGTAACAGGCATTCATAATACAAACTTGGCGGATATTGTATTTATATATTGGCCAGGTTGTTCAATATTCTCATCAATATTCTCATCAATATTCGTAGCTTTTTTATAGAATTTTTCATGCCACTTTGAACGTGCGAGAAAGTTCTGCCCGGGTGCGTTCACGTATATAGACGAACTAAATTATATGTTTGAGTCTTGTATGTTTGGAATTTAGCGACTAACTATTATAAGCGATTTACGTTAACGGTTTATATATTTTAAACGTTGCTTATAGACAATAGACTGTATAGACTATATAGTTCAAGCTTTATCAACACGAACCAGATACATTGGTAATTTTATACAGCATATTTTGTATCTGTGTGTTTCAAGGCCACGAGAAAATGTTCATTTTGATATTTCGGTGAAGTAAACAAAACGCCTCAACAATAAGATCTTCATCGTTTCCTGTCGTCCCTCATTCATTAATTCAAAATGATTTTGCACTAATTAGTGAATGCGGTTGTCTCATTTTCAAAGCCTCCCATAATGCGAGGATGCGGCAAGACTGTTGTATATTGAAAAAGAAAAAGTAATGTATACTATCCAATTTTAACAATAAGCTGTTTGGTTAGTTCCGCTGCCTAAGAGGCTAAAACATGACTCGTGTCGTGTATATTTTGAAAAATACGCCTAATGTTGCACACGCCTCGCACGCCTTGTGGTTTCCGCTGGCTCTGCCTGCTGTGTTTCCACTAAACTGTTTACTTGGACAATATTAACTGAGATCTTCCCAATTTGAGACTAAAAAAACACGTTTAAGGATCACCCCTTAACTGTGGGATCACATATGCTGCAGGTATTGACGCGAAGTGTATATTCTACATTTTATCGGTATGACAAGCTTGAGGCAGTTGTCTGATAAACTTGACTAATTTCGTCGCAAAATGACTTGATCAAATACATTAATGCTAATCCTTGAGCTAACCACAAAGGTGTTTCATGCCTCTTTTAATACTAGTCCGTTTGAGTAATTTGAAAATGAGTTGTTAAAAGACTCGGCTAATATTTCGTTTTCAACACACTTCTCTGAGCTTCGCGTCACTAGAAACTCCCTACTTTGTATTGTATGGCATGTATAACCTAATAAACTTCTTTTCTTTTCAGGTAGAGCTGATTTATCCAGAATAAATAAAGGTAGGTCAATGTGTATTTACCTTCTATATAGCTAGGTTAATACCATGTATACAGGATTACTTCGAAAATGCCTTGAGTAAACAGTATGTCATCACAGAACACTTCAGTTTGATCAGTCTGTCTTGAAAGAATCTATAAGCTCTTTTGTTGTAACGAAATATGGCGTAGTTTACGTTAATGACATCTTAAAATAAAAGCAAATTAAGGAAATTAAAACACATTATGAGATTAAAAATGAAATTTCTTGAAAATGGCACGCGATTTTAGAACAACTGTTTCAGAACTTGAACTTTTCTTGTTTCAAATCCCAACATAAAGTCATTGTCATTTGCATTATGTTCAGGACATGAAAATTGACATCTGAAATGAGCCTTTGCGTATTCTTACACCATAACTCTTTATATTTTTCGCCCTTGACCTTAACTAGCAAAGTCGTCGGGCGTTACAAAAAGTAAAATACTTTAGTTTTCTTGACGGTCAATAATCCTTTTTTCCATCTCGTGTTTCCCTGGCCTTTATGAGTAAAATCGTTTAACGTTGATGGCCAACACAACGTGCATACAGTCAGTTGATAAACGACAGATAGAAATTTGAAATGTTGACTATTGCGGAAATCTTCATTAAGAACAAGGAGGGAAACTTCTATAGGCTGAATAAATGTTTCAATGAAGTCTTTAAGAATACTCGAGAATAAAAAACACACGTCAAAAGACAACACGTATTGAATGAAGCCTTACAATCTATAATCTAAGTCAGTAATTACAAATATTCCTTCATCAACGCAAATAGTAAAATGAGTCCGTTATAATGACTGCAGATATGAAATAAATTTATATTTCTTACACTCGATTGCACCAACAGCTGCCAATCAAATATGTCCATCAAAAATGTGAACGGTCTTGTCACTACCTAAATTTTTGTTAAGCTCTACCCAACATTTCCTTGTTTGCATTAGTTATTTTTCGTAAATCCAGCATTTTATTATCAGCCTTGACAACCGACGGAATTAGATTACGCCATAGGGGAAATACGTCTCTTACATATATCGATTGTCTTTTGCTGACCTCATACAGATGTCTGCCTCGGATGTATACACATAAACACTGGTCAAATAACCATTACAACATTTCTCATTCCTATCCTAGGACAAACAGATATTTTTACAAGAACGAAATATCAAATTCTCGCAGTGTCAAAAAAGATTGGATAATCGAGCAGTCAAGGTCTGCTTATAGACAAGGATCATTTGATACAGTATAGCTGGCAAGGTAGGAGCCTTTATCTAATGAATTACAACTTGCATGGTATAGACTATATCTAGATATTTAATGCAGTATCTCTTAAGCGTTCGTACTAAATCTTAAGGTCATTTTTCGGTGGTATGAAGCTCGGTATAAGTAGGTTAAACATGGGCTTGAATGAGGAAGTTTAGTTTCATAATGAACTTAGCCTAAGGGAACTTGGAAACAACCTATGCAAGCAAAATTACAGATGTTTAAGGTTGATTTAATGTGGATTATCCAGGCATACTGTAATACTTGCTAAAGCGATTTTCTGCCTAAACATTGCAAAACATAAGACATGCATCAATATTGGTCTTGAAGTATTCTGTCAACTGGTCTTATTAGAATGTTCTGTTTGGCAATAATGGTTTAAAAGTGCTTCATTGAAAATTATGTAGTCATTGATATCTAAAGAAGTTTCAAAATGTCGTTAGATCACATTGAATTTTGGCTGCCAATGCTTTATACAAAGACAAAGGGTCGATGAAGATTTCTGCCGAGATAAAATATTGTGGAATGATAAACCGGCCGTGAAAAATAAGCAATGCTTTGTACATGAGGAAACCGAGCAATATAAGACGGAAAGAAGTGAAGAATAGATCTCGAATTTGCATGTATATATACATGTAAAGTACGAACATTATAGATCTGTTTTAGATCAATCACATCCCATATGGGTTTTGACAGTTATATATATGACCTATATATTTCATATAATCCATCTCAGAATTTACGAACTCGTGTTAGTTTTCGCTGTTGCAGCATATAAGCACTAAGTTAGTTGCACGTATATGGAATATAGATATTATATTGTAAAACATATCATATCCTTATCTCACTGTGGGTATTAAGAATAACATTAACCTTTTAGTTACCTAGATAACACAACATGTGTTCCCTGTATGGCAATCTATGCGTTAAAGGTTATCATATTCATTCGTGGGAATGTAAGGCGATATGTATTAATAATGTGTCGACCCTTGGTGTAAACTGCCAAGATCCTAGGAACCATTTTACTTCTGAACGGTATCTAATGTAAACCTGATGTACTACGATATATTGGTCATCAAAATTCATGAATAACTAATTGGAGCCTAGGCTGTGTCACTCCAGTACTTCACTGCACTGAAACATAGGCTAATATTGATTTCACTTGCATTTTATTTGTAAGTATACAACTAGAAATAACAAAGGCGGAGGCAGTTTGTAGATATGGGCGACGAATCTGCTGATTATTCTTAAGCTTATATAGGCAATGTGTAGTATCTTGCGAGGTATCTTGGATGATGTTTTCCGAGTTCTATAAGGATTGGTGCGTCATGAAAACCAATATCTCTTGTTTGTTTCCTATATTAGTCGAGTAGTTCACTTCTTGTATAGTCCTATATTGCAGTAATTTCTTATTCCATGAAAAAGTATTCTCGAATCATATAACAAAGTATAGGAAATGATGGAATGTTTTCCTAAAATTTAGGTATATAAGTGAGATTATATTCAGCGATAATGCAATACTGTCATTTGTATACCCCAGGGCTATTTTCTCGCTGTTGGATTTTAATATGATTAAGGAGAGGTCAGAAAATATAAGCGCAAGATGACTGCACTTGACTGCGGGCATCATTTATAAATATGGTTCATATTAAATGACGAAACAAATGTCTCAAATGAACATCACTGGACTGGTGTTTGTGGATGGAATGTTCGAACGAAAATTTATATATATTTTTGGACCTAGCCAGGAGCAGTTGCGAAAAATGCAACCTTAGGCGGTTAGGTCCTCTGGCAGGAATCGAACATGCGATTCCGGTTCAGCGCTCTAACCAACTGAAGTTACAGACTCCAGCTGCTGACCATCAACCGCAAGTTCGTGTATATATATGGGAGGGATGCCAGTATATGGTATATGGGTAAATACTAAGATTTTTCTCAGCATCTTGTTCGATGGGAATAATAGTTGATGGTGTTTGTGGGTTGTAGTATATGGCTTATGTTAAATGACGAAACATGCAAATGCCTCAAATGAACATCACTGGACTAGGTTGTAATATATGGCTCATATTAAATGCAATGATGAAACTGTAATGTATCTCGTATTAATATTTATACTATAGGTTATCCTCTATTTGTATGTTTCCCAGTCGCCCTATTTTAAGTTTTGTAGCTAAATTTAATGAAACACAAACAGAGCATGCATGTTCAAACATGTGCACGCAATATAAACATTTAATGTATTAAAATGCTGAAGGTGTGAAAGTGGTCACAATTGTTTTCTCATTATCTCTGACGTATTGCTATCTATTCATATTCTGAAAACAAATTAAAATGTATAATTGTCTTATTTGGTGGAAAACAGCACGAGTTTTAGAACGTATAATTCATTTTGGAATTCTAAAATCGCAGTTAAGTAAGCATACTACGTTTGTTTGTTTTCGGATGTTAATCACTCTTTCCTTCCAACGTTTTAACATCGCGAAATATCGAATATTGTAGAACAGAATTTCTAACACGTCGGGACGGTTAACCACTTGTAAAATTACAATATAGAACTGTTAAACAGTGGTGCTAAACCTATATGTTTATCATGATTCGTGCAGAGTAACGCTTGTTCCTTATATACCGCTGAATTGTTGCTGTTACAATATTAAAATTATGGGATTACTATAGGGGCCTGCTTGGCTGTATTATCTTACAAATATTACCAAGTAAACCCACGCCAGATTTATGAAAGCAATCATGATAAGCAATCACAAGTTCTCTATGACTATATTGAAACTTGAAAATTAAAAAAATCAAACCTGAGAGTATTGTGTTATAATGATGTTATAATGATGTTATAATGATGTTATAATGATGTTATAATGTGCACGTGCACAGCAGGAATGCTAAAATGTAGCAAATTATATCTCTGTCTCCGATCTGTGCAGCGTTGATGTTAGTTCAATCTTTTATTTTATGTTTCTTAAATATAAAACTTATTGATTGCCCAAATGACGTAATGGCCACATTCTGTTTATATGACGTCATTAAATTACACATCTAATAAATCCTTCATGCGCGAAGATTTTGTCTGAGTTTAGAAACTACCAGTAACTTGGTTGTATATTCTTGCAAAGCTTGATTGTGATACCTTGATCATTTATTTTACTGTGGAAACAGGAAAATATATGAAGTTGCCACAACTTCGTTGATAAAAGTCCATTGTTTTGATAGAAAAAATGTAAACAAAGCTGACACGTGCTAACAGACTGTACCGCATCTTTAACTGTAAAAAATTCTGTTCTAGGTTCTGCGCATACATTAACGATAATATATTTTCTGTTTGAAGTTTCCTCCCAATTTTTATTTGATTTTAATAAATTGTTAGCGCGGTATAAACTTGGAGCTCAGTGCGGATAATTAAATATTGGATAATTTTCATAACCATAAAAAAACACTTTGCTCAGACAAACTTTGATGAAATGTTTTTAATCCATTGCCTCTTCGTCAATAGTCATGTTAGCTTTTCAAATAATACCCAAACCGCAAAAAGAATGAAAGTTTTTGGTGTTTATATACCTTATCACTTTCGTTTGTATAGATATAGGCTTACTTCCTCCTTTCGCATATATATTGCTCATTTGAGAACATCTAGAAAAGAATATCAAAGAAGAACACAACTCGCTGTGATGGGGTTTGTCATTGTGACAGTTCGTAATCTACTATGGATGTTACTCTCCTTGACCGCTGTGATGGCTTTAATTGCTGCTATTATTTCTCCAAACTGGAACAATGCGTATGATGGATATTATACAAGTACAAAAAAGAGCCCAACTTTTGGTTTATATACTCGATGTTCTCAACAGTTAATAGCTGCAAACAGAACGAGATGGTCATGTCGTAGATATGTCGACAGTCTAGATGAATTACCCAGTAATTTCTGGAAAGCAAGTCTAGTGTTCCTAGTCTTTGGTAGCGCCGTGGCTGCGATATGTGTGTGTATGGCATTGCTGGCGTTTTGTGTGCAGAAAATTGGCAAAAAACCCTTGATCTCTATTGTCGGGGTGATACAAGCTATTGCAGGTAAATATAAGACATGTTTACAGTCGTATATAAAACAACCCTTATACAATACAGTAAAAAGCCGCGTATAAGAACCTAAGTTTTTCCAAGTTAGCCTAAACATGCAGGTTTTTAAATGGTACTTAACTGGAAAGTTACTCCTGTTTCCTCTCACAGAGAATATTGATAGGGTGGTTGGGATAAGATATGAAATATTTATGATAGCTTTTTGATGTGCATTATTGTAGGCATTAATCTTCATTATAAGATTCCCGCTTGGTTCATCCCTCCATATTAATTTTTCATATAGGGTTTCCTGCAATCTGATTGGCTACGCGAGCGGTCGGCATGAGACCGTATACGGACCGCGCGAGATTTAAATCCATAGAGCCATTGTTTTTGTTTTTAAAATTATATAAAAAAAATATAAATATTATTCGACGGGCTCGGGCCGTTTTTGAGACCTTGGGAAATATTTCCCTATACGGACCTCCAAGCCGGTAAATAACATATATATATTCTTTCATGAATTATTAATGATTCTAATTTTAGGTCTACTTCTTTTGGTTGGCATGGTACTGTGGCCTGCAGGGTGGGGTAGTGAAAATGAGGTTTTTGTTCGCTACTGTTATAAAACTACAGATGATGACGAAAACAAACCATCAGCATTCAAACCTGGTGATTGCTCTCTTGGTTGGGCGTTTTATTCAGCCCTAGGAGGGACTTTGCTAGTCTTCCTGTGTGCAATATTCTCAGGTCAAGCTGAGAAATCTACATCAAGTGATCAAGTTCAAGATGAAATATGGAAAGGAAAGAAAGTTATTTGCTTGCCTTAAAATAATAGCATTTCATTAGAGACAACCTCGTTGCCGAGATGGGGCGAACATTTGGTATGTTGGCTGTGCAACATGCCACTGGGCACTGAGGAATTTATAGAATAGTGACATTGTTTCGAAAAAACATTTCTTCATGGAAACATATTATGTAATTAATTTTAACCTTTATTACAAGCTGATATATATTAAGCTTATTCTTGTCATACTATTTTCTTGTTTTGTTTGAAAAATGTTAATTTTCTCAAATTTCTTAGTTTAAAACATGCAAACTGGTCTAAATACTTTTGGAAAACAATGGTCTGAAAAACTGTTAAAGTGTTTGGAAATATTTTTCAAATACAAAGTTCTATCACACATAAAGGTTGTTTCGAAGTATAGTTTGTTTGACGAGGGCTGCGCAGGTGGGGGAGTTGGTCAGGTCATAAATTTGCTCCTGGGAAATAACAGGGAAGAACATGACCAGCGAGGCCCATGCAGAGAATCCCTATACTATTTGGATATTTTCTCCACTTTCTACTCAAAAAGTGGACAGATATTACGAAAACGTAAAGGCTAACCTCTTGAATGACCCAGTGTCATAGAACCAACGACAGACCAAGTGAAATATGAAGAGTAAAAACGGCGTTACAGTAGGCTAATTTGTGCGATACATCGCACAACCGCACATGACAACCACACTGTAAGTCACGGTATGCTAATTTGTGCGATACAAGCACAAGCACACATGACAACCACACTACAATCACTGTTAGTCACGGTATGCTAATTTGTGCGATGCATCGCACAACCGCACATGACAACCACACTACAATCACTAAGTCATGGTATGTTAATTTGTGCGATGCATCGCACAACCGCACATGACAACCACACTACAATCACTGTAAGTCACGGTATGTTAATTTGTGCGATGCATCGCACAACCGCACATGACAACCACACTACAATCACTGTAAGTCACGGTATGTTAATTTGTGCGATGCATCGCACAACCGCACATGACAACCACACTACAATCACTGTAAGTCATGGTATGTTAATTTGTGCGATGCATCGCACAAGCACGCATGACAAACACACTACAATCACTGTAAGTCATGGCATGCTAATTTGTGCGATGCATCGCACAACCGCACATGACAACCACACTACAATCACTGTAAGTCATGGTATGTTAATTTGTGCGATGCATCGCACAAGCACGCATTGTCACAGAATTCGCTGTCTGCTTCCAACGAATTGACCTGCGTAGACGTTCTCAATATACACACACGCGTTTCGTTTTTTACACGTTTTATTTTATACAAAAAGACACATTACAATTTACAATACTGGTCAGTCTTGGTCAATCAGTTCAGTACAAGCTCAATTTATTCAGTTCTCTATTCGATTTCAAACCCAATCTCTATCTGCGTATCTCCAACTCTAACTTTGCGTTCGTCTCCGTATCTTACATTCATACACTCACACTCTAGCACCACGAACAACCTCATCTTTACCATGAATCAATTCCTGCACAACACCTGTCTTCCACTCTCCCCTTTTCTTACCCCGCTCAAACACAATCACAACGTCTCCATGCTTCACCAACGCAGCTCTTTTCTCACACGCATGACAACCACACTACAATCACTTTAAGTCATGGTATGCTAATTTGTGCGATACATCGCACAACCGCACATGACAACCACACTACAATCACTTTAAGTCATGGTATGCTAATTTGTGCGATACATCGCACAAGCACACATGACAACCACACTACAATCACTGTAAGTCATGGTATGTTAATTTGTACGATGCATCGCACAACCGCACATGACAACCACACTACAATCACTGTAAGTCACGGTATGCTAATTTGTGCGATGCATCGCACAAGCACACATGACAACCACACTACAATCACTGTAAGTCACGGCATGCTAATTTGTGCAATGCATCGCACAAGCACACATGACAACCACACTACAATCACAGTAAGTCATGGTATGCTAATTTGTGCGCAACCGCACATGACAACCACACTACAATCACCCTAAGTCATGGTATGCTAATTTGTGCGATGCATTGCACAACAGCACATGACAACCACACTACAATCACTGTAATTTATGGTATGCTAATTTGTGCGATGCATCGCACAACCGCGCATGACAACCACACTACAGTCACTGTAAGTCACGGTATGCTAATTTGTGCGATGCATCGCACAACCGCACATGACAACCACACTACAGTCACTGTAAGTTTTGGTATGCTAATTTGGGCGATGCATCGCACAACCGCAAATGGCAACCACACTACGATCACTGTAAGTCATGGTATGCTAATTTGTGCGATGTATTGCACAACCGCACATGACAACACACTACCATCACTGTAAGTCATGGTATGCAAATTTGGGCGATGTATTGCACATGTGAAGTATTTTTATAATCTATGGTTAAACTATGCAACTTGTCTCGCAATGTTAGGAAAAACGATTTCAGCGTTGCGTTGCAAGCTATGTTACACCACGTGGTTACACTGAACAATATATTTAATGCAACTTGCAATGATCATGGTTAAAAATAGCATAAAGACCGCGAGTGCCACCGTTTGACGCCAAATTGTCAGCTTAGAGCCAATAGGAAGCCATTCAGTGAGTAACCATTGCAAGACAAGTTGCACGTTACACTGTGCAATGCTTCAAAAATGCGTTGTAGCGTTGCCGCAAGCGTTGCGAAAAGTAGAACGTGATTCTACTTCATGCAACGCTTCTTGCAACAAAAGTGTTGCGGGACATCATGATTGAGTGGCATGTTACACCTTTCAATTTTGCGAGACAAGTTGCAAGAGAAGTTGCATAATGTAACCGCCTTAAAACTCTTCTCAATGTTTGGCAAGGCCCCTTGCCTTACGGCCAAAGAAACTTACGAGTTTAGTCAGATTTTACTATGCATGCGCCACACGGCATTATATATCATTATACTATTCAGTTATAAACTTCATAGAGATTAGTGGTCGTCATAGTAAACAAATAGGTGGCCACTTGTTTCCATCTACCTTCGAAGCTGGATTTCTGTCCGCGCTTTCAAGAAAATGCTGATTTAGAAGATGTCGAATTTTAGTCGAAACAACGCAAAATTTGGGCATTGTTTACATCGCGGGACCCGCCATAGCACATGCGCAGAACGGACTTTACATGGTCTTTAACTATAAAACCCACTCTTAACGTTGATTCGAGTCATTCGACGTTGGTGAGTATATTTGCATGAGTTAATTTACCCGGGAAAGCCATTGGTTCGACTCGGGCATTTGGGTAGAAATATTTTGAAAATGGGGTTTGATATTTTAACCCATTAACTGGCAGTACCATAGCACTGAGGAGTAAAATCGTCTGGCGTTAACTCCTAAAACGCAAATATAAAATTTTGTCTTGATTTTGATCCATAATTATCTGAAATATTATCTGGATTTTTATCCAGTGGATATATTAGTGGGTTTTCAAGATTTGCGGAATTTTGCGAAAGAAAGTGGAAGCAATTAAAGGAAGGTGTGTTTTATTTGCGCCAATCAACGTTTAAAGAATATGTCACGTGGTTGAAAATCCGAATAATGAAATTGGCCGTTGGTAATTTGAGCGCCGAACAAGGCAACACAGCAGCCAACCTCGTTCCCAGGCTCTTTACCTACGCTCACCCCCGCTGCGGAAAAGACCCTAGTTCAGACTGGTCACGTGACACCCCAGAATCTGGGGTGTTTTTAATTAGCGCTTTGAAAACACTGAGGGAGGGGTAGTTGAGTAAACATGTCAATTTTACATTCATGCATGAGTGAATAATGGCGTAATAAATACAAAAACAAGGGCTCACTTGCCCAGATTAGCAATGGCTCAACTTAAGGAAACACCGAAAAAGATATACGGAAAATCAATTTCAAACTCCGAGTCTATGTGTCGACTTTGTTGCGGCATATGAGTCAAAATATACAGAAAACCTGTACAATAAAGCAAATGTCAAACTACTGGCTTTTGCTGAAGCGGTCTATGGTGAGAGAACTCCCTTCCTCGTCTTGTGTGCCGACCTTGTGAAAGACGACTGGATAATTCTGGAAAATTCCAAAGCATGATATGGGAACCAAAAACTATGATGCAAACAAAGAGATGTATTGATATTTCGCCATCAACGCGAATCACGGAGGAGAAAAGGGCAAGAACTAGTCTGGAAGGCGAAGTGCGATCAACCCGAAGCCTGTCATTTTCATCCAACAAAGAAACTATACAATCCGAGGTATGTTATATTTTTTATATGATTCATAATTTATGTAATGAGATATTGTATACTATAATTTATGTGTAGATTTCCAATTTCATTTGCGGTATACACTGAACTCTAAAGAGTAAAGTTTAAAAGCCAATAAAAGGTTCTAAATATCTCGTACATTACAGGTTGTCAACGATCCTGTTTCCAAAACCGCGTCGTATGATTCCGTCCCGTTTACGGATGTCCTAAATACCGTCAATGACGAACTGAGAAATGTGGCAGTTAGAGACACGAAGTCCGTTCTTCGTAAAATAAATTTTGAAGGAATGAGTTCGTTCTCTTTGGAGACTATATCGTGGACGAGTATCCTGTATAGTATTCAGAATTATATCTGAATTGTTGGAGTTCAACTACAACACGGAAAAGAAGATCGCTCCGTTATGTTTGATTTACAGCGTCATAATGTTCAAACGATGCCATGAGTTGAGTTTTTTGCAGCGCATTAATACAATTTACTGGCCGACAGTGGCGCTAACATGGAGGTAAATTATAATTATACAGTTTACTTAATTGTCATTTGAAAAAAGGAAAAGCTTTATAAATGCATATCAGTTTTGCTGAGTTGTTCCGTGCGCAATTTTATATTGTCCACAGCGATGCTAACACGGGGTAAATTATAGTTTATTTTGAATATATCATGTTTACTCTTTGGCTTGTTACAAATTATGTCAATTTCGAGAACAATAGAATAGACGTGAAAAAGCTTTTTACGCGTTTGCCAATGTTTACTTAGCTGTATCGGCATTTTATTTTGTACATATAATGTTCGAATCATGTTGCCATTGACATTAATTGTAACATAAATGTTGGTCAATTTATTTTTCGCTATTGGTTTTCAGTGCATTAAACTGACAAGGTAGATTTTTTATTTGATTGAACTAGTTAAGCTGGTTACAGACGAGCAAGTTTTATGACAAGTTTTCATATGACAAGTTTTACTTGCTCGTTTGTATGGGTATTAAATTTTGCCAATTTTCTCTCAATGACAAGTGGCGAGTGCACTTTTGCCCATGCATACAGACGAGTAAATAAAACTTGTCGTATGAAAACTTGTCATAGAAAACTTGCTCGTCTGTAACCAGGTTTAGGTCAGTCAGTGTCACTTCATTTGTAGAAGAGAAATTTCAAACCGCAATCTCTTCGGCGCTTCGCTCGCTTCAAAAGACAAAACAAATTTTAAATTATTTAATATCAAACTTGTAAGTTTGAGTTACAAATTGTTTTTACTCTAGTTTTGATTGTTATACTGTTCATATTTGCCCAATAGTTTATACTCTAGTTGCTTTGTATATTAATTTCTTGTGCCAAAAAAACTGTTATGGACTATTGTTACTGTTACTGTTACTACGGCTTCTGTGCTATTTTATAAACTCAATTTAGAACTCAATTTAGAGCCCTTTTGCAACTTTAAAAGCGATTTTTTGTTGATTTATAGCCTTTATTTGCAATTTTACCGCTCCTTTGAACACGCTTATTTCTACCGGAAATGACTTTTGCGCTTTACGCGTCTTAGCCTACCCTCCCACGGGACAAAGCTGTGGAAGGTGTCACGTGACCAGCCTGAACCAGGGTCTTTTCCGCAGCGGGGGTGAGCGTAGGTAAAGAGCCTGGGAACGAGGTTGCACAGCAGCACGAGAGTCAAGAATCGAGAAGAAATTAAAGAATTTGAATAAATAATGTAAGTAATTGACTAATTGTATATTTTTTACGCTTGAATGATTAGACGAACAAGCTACCTGAAAATATAGCAAGAACTTCGACGTTTGAAGGACATTTGTGACCTTTCGTCTGGGCCTTAATATTTCGTGAGACGTCGAAGTTCTTGTTCTATTTTTTCTGGCAGTTTGAGCTTGTAATCCCTTAAATTTATCCGAAATTTATAGCCAGGCTTGTTGCATATTATCCTTACATGGTCTTAATACATTGATTTAACAACAGATACTGTATTTCACAACAGATACTGTATTTCATAGTCCTAGATTGCATTGCAGACCGACCACCCAGCTTGTATGTAGCGGGGATTTGAGTAGATAAAACATGTTTAGACAATAAATACAGTTTAAGTCGAGGTTTAAGTAATACAATGGGAAGAACATTTTTGGATAATCCAGTTCTTTTACGAGCTTGAGTCCAGTTTATGGAATTTTGCGGAAGTATAATGAAGTATATTAGGAAATTTTGGTATGTGGAAGCCGTAAAAGGAAGTGACGTAAATTGTTTGCACCAATCAACGCTTAAAAAAATATGTCACATGGTTGAAAATTCGAAAATTTGAATAGAAATGTCGTTGGAGTAATTCGAGCGCCAAAAATTAAACGAACACAGCTACGAAAAGAGACGGCAGCATGCTAAAAGCAGAATATATATAAAAGATTTGAATATTAAATGTAAGTTATTGTATTTTTTACGCTTGAATGATTACAGAATCAAACTACCTGCAAAATATAACACGAACTTCGACGTTTGAAGGCATTTGTGACCTTTTGTCTGGGCCTTTGTTCACGATTGAAACGTCGAAGTTTTTGTTCTATTTTTTCTGGCGTTTGAGCTTGTAATCCTTCAAGTATACTTTTTCGTTCTCTCGCGATGTATTTATATCCGAAATGTATAGCCAGGCTTGTTGAATTTTATCCTGACATTGATTTAAAGATATTTCATACGATTTCATAGGGCAGATCGCCCAACTAATGTTTTAGAAGTTTTAATAGTTTGTGTATTTAAATAACTTGTATGTAGCGGGGATTTGCGTAGATAAAACCTGTTTTAGACAATTTAAGTAATTTTGAAGCGCTTATCCAGTCCGAAAGAGCGAGTGCGTGGCGAGTATATTTTCTGGACCATCCAGCTCTATTTAAGAATATTTAGTCCAGTGTAGGAATTTTGCGGAAGTATATTAGGAATTTTGGCATGTGGAAGCCCTAAAAGGAAGTGACGTACTTTTTTGCACCAATCAACGTTTAGAAAAGTATGTCACATGGTTGATAATTTGAATTAGAATGTCGTTAGTGTAATTTGAGCGCCAATGTGGCAATATTAAACGATCATGGCAACGAAAGGACGAGAGCATGCTGATTGCTGAAACTTAGTTCAAATAATAAAGATTAGATTGTCTCCTGGTATGTTATTGTATATTTTTTGCGCTTGAATGATTACAGGAACAAGCTACCTGAATAACTTAACAAGAACTTCGATGTTTGAAGGACATTTGTGACCTTTCGTCTGGGCCTTCGTTCACGATCGAAACGTCGAAGTTCTTGTTGAATTTTTCTGGCGTTTGAGCTGGTAATCCCTCAAGTATACTCTCGCAATGTATTTATATCCGAAATGTTAGCCAGGCTTGTTGAATTTTATCCTGACATTGATTTAAAAATATCAAATATTCGCTTCACAACAGATATTTCATGGATTGCATGACCACCAGTTATGTTTTAGAAATTTAGTTTGTGTATTTAAATAACTTTTATGTAGCGGGGTTTGGGTAGATAAACATATTTTCGACAACAAATGCATTTAAAATAATTTTGAAGTGCAAGTCAGCAAAGGCTAGAAGAGAAATGTTCGTTAATTTGAGCGCCAAAATTAAACGAACGGAAGTGCCAGCATACTGAAATCTATTTTTAGATAGTTTGATCCTGTTTATATCCCTCGAGTTTCCTTTAGTAGAATTCGAAAATTTTCATAGAAATGTTCCTTCAAGTTCCAAAATTAAGCAACAACAGCAAAAACCACAAGCTGTGTTTCTGAAAGCTGAAAGAAATATAAAAGTCTACCCTCAAGTTTACTCATAAAAATTTCCATGCTTTTAACAAACAGAATTTATTATTTCTTTCAGTGGATCTATAAATGAACCCTACCCCATTTGATCTGAGACATTTTTCTGGCCGTCAGCCTGTGTCAAACACACTAATTGGGTGCAGGTCCATGGCTCAGTTGATGTTCATTGGAAGAAAATTTCTGATTCAAACCCTACCCAAGTTGAAGAATGCTTGGAAAGAGATGAACAAAGTAAGGTATGGTGTTTCAAGTAACTTAATATTATTACTTTGTTCAGGGTTCTTAGTTCATACAAAACTTGATTCTATTTCGTTATTTCACTATGTCACAAAGTAGTCATGTGAGAATGCAAGCGCAGATCAAGTGTTCAATTTGCAAGCAAGGATGCAAATTTTTAGGATTGTTCCTAACATAGTATTTGGGGAGAATTTCACTATGTAGGATTTTCAGGACAATTGGTAATCTACGTCAACAAAACGGCAAAAGAAATGTAACCTCATGCACGATGGCTGACAAAGCTACAACCATCAACAAGAATATAAAGTCCTTGAATTCTTCTTGCTTTAGTTTTTGGATGCTGTATTTTCTGAAATTTGTTGGTGTGTAGCACGATTGTACAGTTTAACAGCACTTTGTACAGACTTCTAATGCCTTCTGTTCAGCCCTAAATAGTCACTACTTGTATATTTTATCCTCTTCCTAGTTTACAGCACAAATTGCAGTTGTGAGTTTGAATCTAAAAGACTGCATGATTGCCTGTTGGTGTGAGGCTGAGGGGTATGGTTGGGGCTTGGAATCAAGTGTCTGCCATAAGCAGGCAGGTTTTTTGGTGTTTCGGTCTGATGTGGTTAGTTGTGGTACAGAGGGTACCATTAGTTTATAGTTAATCTGTATGCCATTCTTGTTTGCGGCATGCATGGACATTCGCAAAGTAGCTTTACATCCGGTGTCTGCCATAAGCAGGCAGGTTTTTTGGTGTTTCGGTCTGATGTGGTTAGTTGTGGTACAGAGGGTACCATTAGTTTATAGTTAATCTGTACGCCATTCTTGCTCGCGGCATGCATGCACATTTGCAAAGTAGCTTTACATCCGGTGTCTGCCATAAGCAGGCAGTTTTTTTCGTGTTTCAGTCTGATGAGGTTGGTTGTGGTACAGAGGGTACATTAGTTTATAGTTAATCTGTATGCCATTCTTGCTCACGGCATGCATGCACATTTGCAAAGTAGCTTTACATCCGGTGTCTGCCATAAGTGGTTTTCTTCATGTTTCGGTCCGATGTGGTTAGTTGTGGTACAGAGGGTATATTAGTATAAACTAATCTGTATGCCATTCTATGAGATTAATAGTTAATCTGTATGCCAATATTGTTCGCGGCATGCATGCACATTTGCAAAGTAGCTTTACATCCGGTGTCTGCCATAAGCAGGCAGTTTCTTGGTGTTTTCGGTCTGATGTGGTTAGTTGTGGTACAGAGGGTACATTAATTTATAGTTAATCTGTATGCCATTCTTGCTCATGGCATGCATGCACATTTGCAAAGTAGCTTTACATCCGGTGTCTGCCATAAGTGGTTTTCTTCGTGTTTCGGTCCGATGTGGTTAGTTGTGGTACAGAGGGTATATTAGTATAAACTAATATACCCTCTATGGCATACAGATTAATAGTTAATCTGTATGCCAATATTGTTCGCGGCATGCATGCACATTTGCAAAGTAGCTTTACATCTGGTGTCTGCCATAAGCAGGCGGTTTTCTTCGTGTTTCGGTCTGATGTGGTTAGATGTGGCACAAAGGGTATATTAGTTTATAGTTAATCTGTACGCCATTAATGTTCGCGGGATGCATGCACATTCACAAAGTAGCTTTACATCCGGTGTCTGCCTTAAGCAGGCGGTTTTCTTTGTGTTTCGGCCTGATGTGGTTAGTTGTGGTACAGAGGGTATATTAGTATAAACTAATATACCCTCTATGGCATACAGATTAACTATAATAGTTAATCTGTATGCCATTACCGTTCGCGGCTTACATTTGCAAAGTAGCTTTACATCCGGTGTCTGCCATAAGCAGGCAGTTTTTTTCGTGTTTCAGTCGGATGAGGTTGGTTGTGGTACAGAGGGTACATTAGTTTATAGTTAATCTGTATGCCATTCTTGCTCACGGCATGCATGCACATTTGCAAAGTAGCTTTACATCCGGTGTCTGCCATAAGTGGTTTTCTTCATGTTTCGGTCCGATGTGGTTAGTTGTGGTACAGAGGGTATATTAGTATAAACTAATATACCCTCTATGGCATACAGATTAATAGTTAATCTGTATGCCAATATTGTTCGCGGCATGCATGCACATTTGCAAAGTAGCTTTACATCTGGTGTCTGCCTTAAGCAGGCGATTTTCTTCGTGTTTCGGTCTGATGTGGTTAGTTGTGGCGCAGAGGGTATATTAGTTTATAGTTAATCTGTACGCCATTAATGTTCGCGGGATGCATGCACATTCACAAAGTAGCTTTACATCCGGTGTCTGCCTTAAGCAGGCGGTTTTCTTCGTGTTTCGGTCTGATGTGGTTAGTTGTGGCACAAAGGGTATATTAGAAAAAACTAATATACCCTCTATGGCATACAGATTAATAGTTAATCTGTACGCCATTAATGTTCGTGGGATGCATGCACATTCGCAAAGTAGCTTTACATCCGGTGTCTGCCATAAGCAGGCGGTTTTCTTCGTGTTTCGGTCTGATGTGGTTAGATGTGGCACAAAGGGTATATTAGTTTATAGTTAATCTGTACGCCATTAATGTTCGCGGGATGCATGCACATTCACAAAGTAGCTTTACATCCGGTGTCTGCCTTAAGCAGGCGGTTTTCTTCGTGTTTCGGCCTGATGTGGTTAGTTGTGGTACAGAGGGTATATTAGTATAAACTAATATACCCTCTGGCATACAGATTAACTATAATAGTTAATCTGTATGCCATTACCGTCAGCGCTTACATTCGCAAAGTAGCTTTACATCCGGTGTCTGCCTTAAGCAGGCGGTTTTCTTCGTGTTTCGGTCTGATGTGGTTAGTTGTGGCGCAGAGGGTATATTAGTTTATAGTTAATCTGTACGCCATTAATGTTCGCGGGATGCATGCACATTCACAAAGTAGCTTTACATCCGGTGTCTGCCTTAAGCAGGCGGTTTTCTTCGTGTTTCGGTCTGATGTGGTTAGTTGTGGCACAAAGGGTATATTAGAAAAAACTAATATACCCTCTATGGCATACAGATTAATAGTTAATCTGTACGCCATTAATGTTCGTGGGATGCATGCACATTCGCAAAGTAGCTTTACATCCGGTGTCTGCCATAAGCAGGCGGTTTTCTTCGTGTTTCGGTCTGATGTGGTTAGTTGTGGCACAAAGGGTATATTAGTTTATAGTTAATCTGTACGCCATTAATGTTCGCGGGATGCATGCACATTCACAAAGTAGCTTTACATCCGGTGTCTGCCTTAAGCAGGCGGTTTTCTTCGTGTTTCGGCCTGATGTGGTTAGTTGTGGTACAGAGGGTATATTAGTATAAACTAATATACCCTCTATGGCATACAGATTAACTATAATAGTTAATCTGTATGCCATTACCGTTCGCGGCTTACATTCGCAAAGTAGCTTTACATCCGGTGTCTGCCTTAAGCAGGCGGTTTTCTTCGTGTTTCGGTCTGATGTGGTTAGTTGTGGCGCAGAGGGTATATTAGTTTATAGTTAATCTGAACGCCATTAATGTTCGCAGGATGCATGCACATTCACAAAGTAGCTTTACATCCGGTGTCTGCCTTAAGCAGGCGGTTTTCTTCGTGTTTCTGCCTGATGTGGTTAGTTGTGGTACAGAGGGTATATTAGTATAAACTAATATACCCTCTATGGCATACAGATTAACTATAATAGTTAATCTGTATGCCATTACCGTCATGCGACTTGCACATTCGCAAAGTAGCTTTACATCCGGTGTCTGCCGTGAAGCGGTTTTCTTCGTGTTTCGGTCCGATGTGGTTAGTTGTGGTACAGAAGGTATATTGGTTTTATTATATTCACAAGCTCTGGATATGAGGTATTCTGCAATCCGATTGGTTCTCTACTAGCAGGATATTAGCTCATATCCTGCTAGTAGAGAAGTAGAAAATTCTAGTTAGCAACATGCGCCAAAATGTTCTGTTCATATCCAGAGCTTGTGTATATAATAAAACTGTTATTCTATGAACTTGAGTCGTATATGACTGTCATATGAGCATATACTACTCGAGTTAAGTAGAATAACTGTTAAATAGTTAGTCTGTGTGCCATTATTGTTCATGGCATGCATGCACATTCGGAAAGTAGCTCTACATCCGGTGTCTGCCATAAGCAGGCAGTTTTCTTTGTGTTTCAGTCTGGTCTTGTTAGTTGTGGTACAGAGGAGTTAGATAGGAGTTAAAATAGAGCAGTTAGCTTAATTTTTAGACTCCAGTTAGCTTAATTTTTAAACTTTACTTTTGATCACTATAAGTTACAGTAAGTTTGTACAGTTACAATAAGTTTGTACAGTTACAATAAGTAACTATAACTGTTAAAAATAACTAATTGATCAACAAATAATGAATGTTCCTGTGCTGATAATGGAAAACCAATCAAGTCGGGTTTCCTGGTTGGTCGTGAAAATGATCTCTGTACGGCCGGTGCGAAACTGCTAACGAGTGAAACACGATCAGGGAGACATCCTCGAGAAAGAATTGAACAATTGAAACTTTACATACAATAATAGAACCTTTACGTAACAATAAATAAGAGCATGTAATTAGAGTAGTGAGGGTTTTTCTGGGCCCAGCATTTTCTCGATATATGAGCAACTGAAATAGGCATTAGGGTTTATTACGGTTAGGTTAGGTTTAGTTGCTCATATACCGAGAAAATGCCGGTTCCAGTTTCCCTCGATAAACAAAAAACAGTGCCATGTATGGGGCCATGATTGGTTGTGGGGTTAAATTCCCTGTGCACTGGGATATATATAAAAGATTTGATTATTAAATGTAAGTACTGAATTCCTTTGTATAAATATATGTGTCAACATGCTGTGGCACTCTGGAAAGTTTGTATCATGCAACCAAGATTTTGGGTGTGCAATTTTGATTTCTCTGTATATTTACTATTAAATTTTCGAAATCTCGGTTGTGTGATTTCCAAACTTTCCAGTCTGGGGGTGCATATTTGTTTGTTGCTCAAACATGCCGAGATATACACACACACCTCAGAATATACAAGAGTTTCGTCCATAACTGGAATTTCACTCACCCTCACATCTTTTATTCAGATTTTTATTTTCAGTTTGTAATATAAAACTTCTGTGATTATGTGTATGAAAAGTTGTTTCATGAAATGTTTATCTATCCAGTAAGTTAAAATACATCACTGGCTCAGCGTATTAACTTGTATAAATCTACTTTAGTACGTACTTTATCTTATAAATATGAAATGATTATCCATCCAGTCAACTTTATGCAGATCAATGGCCACTGAACTCTTAAATTGACTGATTTGATGAACCATTTTATTTATATAAGATGAAGTACTGTTGGATCTGAATATACGTAACTGGTTACTGGATGGATAAACATTTCATCTAGATAAAATGAAGTACTACGGTATAGGCTTCTATCCAGTGTTACATAAGTTCAGTGACACTGATCTCCATAAATATACTGGTTGGAAGAATCCTTTCATCTATATAAAATGAAGTACTATTGAGAAGTTTAAATGAGGTTAAAGACTTAAAGCTGCCATGGTTGGAAATTTTTGTAAATTTTCTTGAGAAGAGTTAACTTCATAAACATTCACCCAAACAAACATGGACCTTAATGAAGATTCACCAAATGGCATTGGTACAAATTCTGTTGCAGGTTTGTTTAATACAACTTTGCGTGCACTGACGTCTAAATATTTTACAGTCAAACACCAAAAACTAAGGGTGAATGTCTAGTCCACTCTGTAAAGTTTGTATCGCATAACCGAGATATCGGGTGCGCAAAATCTCGATTGTGCAATTTCCCAGTCAGGTATCTAATATGGATGAATGACCAAATGTATTGGTTTGTGTCCATATGGCTTATGGGTGATGTTGTCCTGCGACTTAACAAGTTTTCAGGGAAAATGTAGCGACTTGATAAAATGGCAACTTACATTGTCATTCAGATTTTGTCCTGTAATCACAGACTTGTTCCACGATGGGGGGAAGAGGGTATTGTAGTTATTAAATTAATTATCATGGTTATTAAAATCCACGGCATTTCTTATCGCCTTATTATCCAATTTATTGTTTTCAATAAACAAACCTACAATCAAGCGATTGAAAAGATGACAACAACTTTCTGTCAACTCGTTTTGACTAAGACCATGACACTAATCCCGTGTTCATGTAAAGCTTACATTCTTCAGTTACCAGCAAAGGCTCGTCAAACATTATCTCCGTTCATTCTGGTTTTAACCTCCGTTGAGAAACTCATGAATAAAGATGAAATAATTCAGTAAATAGAATGTAAAAATGTATTTATCTAATTGAAAACAAATAAAGAAAATGGGGCAGGAAGTGGTGTCCACACAGCCACACTTTGGTGAGGCACACACCAGCAGTCAGTCACACGGTGAGGCACATACCAGCCAAGGAGAGCAAGAGCCTCCCTTTAGTTTCTATATCTAACTTTATTTTGGTTCAATATTCTTGTCTCAAATGTCTTTTCTTTACATCTGCTATTTGGAAAATGAGCAACGTGTTCACTATCTTGCCTGTTAATGCAGCATGGTCCATGAGTATATAATAAACTATTGCCTTCCAATCACCAGCAGCTAGGTTGTAATATAATATAACACCCTGTATGGCTAGGAATGCACATCCGAATAGGCCAAACAAGAGCAGCGGAGGAAAACGTTCTTTTACATTCTTGGCAGTCAGAATGAAATATAATATAACAAATGCAATTAGTATATATAACACTATACAAAAATTCCCAATATTTGGAGAACAGGATAATGTTGAATCGCAGTTATTCCACCAAATATATTAATAGCCCAGATGCCACACATGTCAAACTTGAGTAAATGTCATAAGTTAAAGCTCCACTGGTATGGCACATACACAGATGGTAGATTGTGCTGTCAATATATGGTGACATACAGCCAATGTAATGTAAGATGTACCATAGGATGTACAGAGGGTATAATTTGTGTATATCGCTGGTATACTTGCATAGGGTATCCAAAACAGCATCAGAATACCAGATATTGCTAAATGAAAAGATATATGTTAAAAAGTAAAAGGGATATGTGGCTTACACTGAGCATTATCGTTCAGAAGATGATAGTAATAATAATAATATTTAATATTTATATTGCGCAAATTAACATGCTATAGTATATGATCAAATAGTAGATGATTATTAGCCATTGAACATGCAGTTATCAGAGTGAGAAGATAATGTTAATTTTTTCATAATGTATTGTCTCTTGTATTTTGACTTTTGTCCGGTTATATGACTCCAGTTAAGTGAAAGACTAAAAACTCACCAAGTGTATAGATATTGACAGTTTGATTATGAAAAAATAATAAACTTTGACAACACTCTGACATTCATCTGTGCCATCTGTCGCCGATAACCGTCTTTTACGAACGGATTAAAACGCAAATAATCCGGCATTTCGTCTATTTTATGCAACTTGTTTTCATAAATGGCATCCTTTTTATTCACTTCTGAATTTGGAAAGCCGACATTGTTTTTCTTGGCCATTTCACCAGTATTTGTGTAAAGTAACTTTTTGACGATATCGAGTTTCAGACATTTTGATACGTAGCTCCGCCCACGTACGGGTTAACGGTCCCCGGGTGAAAGACCCCGGCACTGATGATAATATTTGGGAGTTCGCGCTTTTGGCGGGAAGATTTTCAAAACTCCAAAACAAAATGGCGACGGTTTTATTGTGTTGAGTTGAAGGACATTTCTCTTTTTAAAACAGTAAACACTGTAGCTACAGAATATTATGAAATTTATACTACAATGGACGGAGAACAGTTCAAGTTGCTATAAAGTGGAATAAAGGTAGTTATTTAAGTTAACGTTACGATTTTATCCGTATAAATATAAATTGCTTTTTAATTTTTATAGCTAGTTCGTATTTTGACAATACTATTAGTTATTTTAGTACTGTATTGTACATATTAGGGAGCTTTAGATTTGACTACGAGTACGACTACGGGATTTTCCCGTTAAATATCTGCTACTAGAAACTTGTTATCGTCCTCTCTTTGGCACAGCACAACTATGAGTTTGTAGTAGCTATATTTAAGTAGCAGACGTTAAGCAGAAAAATATTGTGGTCGTTTAAAGCCTGGTTCACACGAGTGAGATGTGTGAACCGAGCTTTTGTCCAATATAAACCTCCCTAATTTGTATTGGAGGGCCACAGGTTAATTTGTTAGGCCCTGTTTACATGAGCCCAGCCTTGTTTGTTATTGCATTCACATAAACCCAGGTTGGGGGCAACATTAGATATTTGCTTTCAACCCGGGTCAGCTTGAGCCAACCTGGTTGTGGCATTTTTCTGTTCATAACTCTTTCAGTGCACACTATTTTGCTGATACAAATGTTTCTAACCTTTGTATCATCCACCTTATGTCAGCCAAATTTGTGTACTTGTTGTAAGACGATCTAACAAGACCCATAATTCTCATTTAACATATGAATATTGTATATCAATGAGTGTTAGAGCTTGTGGAGGCCACAGCTCAAGGAAAATCATAACTTTTACAATAAATATCTGTCATCTTCTCATTTGGACATATTAGGGGATGTTGCATTTAAAAAAATAACCTAACCTTGAACAAAGCATTAAAACTTGATATTTTGTCTTTTTAATTTAGGATACATGTTTGCATGGATGCCATACATTGATGCCATACATTGATGCCATATACAACTTCAGTTTGGATACCATGCAAGAAATATAATGGACCTTTTCTTGAAATGAATTGTGAAGCAATCTATACCGAAGAAAGGAGACTTTTTCAGGTTAGAATATTCCTTGTGACAAGTAAAATACTACTGACAAGTAAAATACTAAAGTAGGGTACATCTAGGTGCTAGGGCAGATTGCCAGTTATGGTTATTATTATAGGTATAATAGCATATTTGTTTTCCATATGATTTAAAAAAATGTGCATGGGTGAGTTTTCAAAGACTCAAATTTGCACAAGTTAATTTACATGGGAAAGACATTGGTTCGATTGTTGCTTCTTTCCAAGAAATGGGGTTTGCCTGCTTACAGAGATCCAAGCGAAGATGGCGAGACTGTGCCACCAGGCAGTTACTTCTCATGTGGGCCTTATGACATCGATTCATGCATGATTGATTGACTTTCCATGGAAAAACAACTCTTGTTGACAGAACGTTAATGCATGATGCATGATAGAGTTCCTACCACAGCAGATTTCTCACTCTCAATTGGTACAAATGTCTTAAAGCTAACCTTGATCAAAGCATTAAAACTTGATATTTTGTCTTTAATTAGGATACATGTTCAGCATGGATGCTATACATTGATGCCATATACAACTTCAGTTTGGATACAATGCAAGATATAATAGACCTTTTCTTGAAATGAATTGCAAAGCAATCTATGCTGAAGAAAGGAGACTAGCTTTGTCAGGTTGGAATATTCCTTGTGTATTAAACCATTAACTGCAGTATCCGCCTATGTTTAAATTAACACCATAATTGCAATGCGTTGACTGATGGGTAAAATCACATCAGGGGATAGGTTGGCCATTCGTAGTTGTTCGATGGTAGTTTGGCTTGATTTTTCTGGTTGGTCGTGCAAAATAGGCAAGTCTGCAGCTCAGTTCTTCATGGCAAGCTCTGCCCTTCGGGTGCAAGGCCTAACACGATCAGGAATAACCAGGCAAAATTGTCATTGAATCTCCACTTGTGACCAGCTTTTCGCCTGTGTGGCTTGATCTAGCTTTCTACGATTGTCATTTCTAATTGGTAGTTAGTATATAAAATCTGCCTGCATTCATATTTATATTTGAGTTGTATAAATTAGCACCAGAATGGCAGCTATGACGGGTGGGTAAAATCACATAAGGGGATAGGTTGGCCATTTGTGGTTGTTCGATGTCAGTTTGGCTTAATTTTCTGGTTGGTCGTGCAAAATAGGCTAGTCAGCAGCTCAGTTCTGCATGGCAAGCTCTGCCCTTCGTGCAAGGCCTAACACGATCAGGAATAACCAGGCAAAATTGTCATTGAATCTCCACTTGTGACCAGCTTTTCGCCTATGTGGCTTGATCTAGCTTTCTAAGATTGTCATTTCTAATTGGAAGTTAGTATATAAAATCTGCCTGCATTCATATTTATATTTGAGTTGTATAAATTAGCACCAGAATGGCAACTATGACGGGTGGGTAAAATCACATAAGGGGATAGGTTGGCCATTTGTGGTTGTTCGATGTCAGTTTGGCTTAATTTTTCTGGTTGGTCGTGCAAAATAGGCTAGTCAGCAGCTCAGTTCTGCATGGCAAGCTCTGCCCTTCGGTGCAAGGCCTAACACGATCAGGAATAACCAGGCAAAATTGTCATTGAATCTCCACTTGTCACCAGCTTTTCGCCTGTGTGGCTTGATCTAGCTTTCTATGATTGTCATTTCTAATTGGCAGTTAGTATATAAAATCTGCCTGCATTCATATTTATATTTGAGTTGTATAAATTAGCACCAGAATGGCAACTATGACGGGTGGGTAAAATCACATAAGGGGATAGGTTGGCCATTTGTGGTTGTTCGATGTCAGTTTGGCTTAATTTTTCTGGTTGGTCGTGCAAAATAGGCTAGTCAACAGCTCAGTTCTGCATGGCAAGCTCTGCCCTTCGGGTGCAAGGCCTAACACGATCAGGAATAACCAGGCAAAATTGTCATTGAATCTCCACTTGTGACCAGCTTTTCGCCTGTGTGGCTTGATCTAGCTTTCTACGATTGTCATTTCTAATTGGCAGTTAGTATATAAAATCTGCCTGCATTCATATTTATATTTGAGTTGTATAAATTAGCACCAGAATGGCAACTATGATGGGTGGGTAAAATCACATAAGGGGTAGGTTGGCCATTTGTGGTTGTTCGATGTCAGTTTGGCTTAATTTTTCTGGTTGGTCGTGCAAAATAGGCTAGTCAGCAGCTCAGTTCTGCATGGCAAGCTCTGCACTTCGGGTGCAAGGCCTAACACGATCAGGAATAACCAGGCAAAATTGTCATTGAATCTCCACTTGTGACCAGCTTTTCGCCTGTGTGGCTTGATCTAGCTTTCTACGATTGTCATTTCTAATTGGCAGTTAGTATATAAAATCTCCCTGCATTCATATTTATATTTGAGTTGTATGAATTAGCACCAGAATGGCAACTATGACTGGTGGGTAAAATCACATAAGGGGATAGGTTGGCCGTTTGTGGTTGTTCGATGTCAGTTTGGCTTAATTTTTCTGGTTGGTCGTGCAAAATAGGCTAGTCAGCAGCTCAGTTCTGCATGGCAAGCTCTGCCCTTCGGGTGCAAGGCCTAACACGATCAGGAATAACCAGGCAAAATTGTCATTGAATCTCCACTTGTGACCAGCTTTTCGCCTGTGTGGCTTGATCTAGCTTTCTATGATTGTCATTTCTAATTGGCAGTTAGTATATAAAATCTGCCTGCATTCATATTTATATTTGAGTTGTATAAATTAGCACCAGAATGGCAACTATGATGGGTGGGTAAAATCACATAAGGGGTAGGTTGGCCATTTGTGGTTGTTCGATGTCAGTTTGGCTTAATTTTTCTGGTTGGTCGTGCAAAATAGGCTAGTCAGCAGCTCAGTTCTGCATGGCAAGCTCTGCCCTTCGGGTGCAAGGCCTAACACGATCAGGAATAACCAGGCAAAATTGTCATTGAATCTCCACTTGTGACCAGCTTTTCTTCTGTGTGGCTTGATCTAGCTTTCTACGAT
The DNA here is from genome assembly GCA_016169945.1 of Trachythela sp. YZ-2020. NCBI lineage: Eukaryota > Metazoa > Cnidaria > Anthozoa > Malacalcyonacea > Clavulariidae > Trachythela > Trachythela sp. YZ-2020. The sequence goes on along the minus strand of JADLSH010000023.1, from coordinate 25,543 downwards.
TGTCATTTCTACAAGAAGATTAATTATAGATGATATAGTGCAAGCTGGAGGAGATAGAATAACGGGATACACAGCTGTATCATTCAATGAAGTCGCGAGAAGACACAAAGTGTCACACAATTCTGTTGCAAGTATTTGGAAGCGTTTTTGCAACGACTACACAGAGAAAAGAGCGCATTGTGGTGGAGATCACAGAGGAAAACTTACTGATGAGGACTTGGAGCTTATTGAGACGCTCAAAACAGAGAAAGGAACAATTTCTTTGTCGGAGATATACGAAATTTTGGAAGAGGTCAATGACGAAAATATTGACATTTCATTATCGACTATTTCACGTGCGGTGAAAAACAAAATGCTATCTGGAAAGGCTTACTCCAGAAAAAAGATAACGAGTGTCGCATCCCAACGGTTTACTGCAACGAACATGCTGTATACACAGCTGTTCATTGACTATTTAAGTTCAAAGTATCCATGGTGTTTGAAGTTTTTGATGAGGCGGGAATCAAGTTACCTGAGGTAGGAACACGACTTTATGGACATGCTCCAGTCGGCGAGAGGTGTGTAGATGTAGTGAGAAAATGCGAATCGCCGAATAACACCTTGAATTTACTTATATCTTTAAATGGGCCAGAATATTGCAATATCATACCTCACTTGCAAATGGTAATATATCTAACTAGCAACGGACAAGATAGCCTAGTGGGTACTTGGTAGCATCGGATGCATGAGAACTATGGATCAATCCCTGCTGAAGTACAAGTAGTTTTAGACTTTGAAAATCTTGTTCATTAATTCCACCTGATACAGAAAAGGGTTAAGGAAAATAAATATATATATCTAACTAGCAACGGACAAGATAGCCTAGTGGGTACTTGGTAGCATCGGATGCATGAGAACTATGGATCAATCCCTGCTGAAGTACAAGTAGTTTTAGACTTTGAAAATCTTGTTCATTAATTCCACCTGATACAGAAAAGGTTAAGGAAAATAAATACATATATCTAACTAGCAACGGACAAGATAGCCTAGTGGGTACTTGGTAGCATCGGATGCATGAGAACTATGGATCAATCCCTGCTGAAACACAAGTCGTTTTAGACTTTCAAAATCTTATGATTAATTCCACCTGATACAGAAAAGGGTTAAGGAAAATAAATACATAAATCTAACTAGCAACGGACAATATTGCCTAGTGGGTACTTGGTAGCATCGGATGCATGAGAACTATGGATCAAGTAGTTTTAGTATGGATCAAGTAGTTTTAGTAGTTGAGTACAAGTAGTTTTAGACTTTGAAAATCTTGTTCATTAATTCCACCTGATACAGAAAAGGGTTAAGGAAAATAAATACATATATCTAACTAGCAACGGACAAGATAGCCTTGTAGGTACTTGTTAGCATCGGATGCATGAGAATTATGGATCAATCCCTGCTGAAGTACAAGTAGTTTTAGACTTTGAAAATTTGAAAAAAAAAATTTTATAATTTTTTTTTCATTTTTTACATTTTTGTTTGAAGTAGGATAGATAGCATCGCATTAGCAAGTTGCACAGTTTTTGTTAAAATATGCTCAACAAAAAAATGGATAGGTAAGCTTCAGCTCAGAGTAGGGTAGCCATTTTGAGGCACTTAGAAATATTTTGTTGTTTTTAGTGCGGTGAAGTGCGGTGAAGAAATTTTTGATAATTTTTTTTTTATAAGTTTTTTGAGACACTTAGAAATTTTGTTGTTGTTTTTAGTGCGGTGAAGTGCGGTGAAGGTGCGGTGAAGTGCGGTGAAGAAATTTTTGATAATTTTTTTTAATTTTTTTGAGACACTTTGAAATTTTTTTGTTGTTTTTAGTGCGGTGAAGGTGCGGTGAAGGTGCGGTGAAGTGCGGTGAAGAAATTTTTGATAATTTTTTTTTATAAGTTTTTTGAGACACTTAGAAATTTTTGTTGTTTTTAGTGCGGTGAAGTGCGGTGAAGGTGCGGTGAAGGTGCGGTGAAGTGCGGTGAAGAAATTTTTGATAATTTTTTGAGACACTTAGAAATTTTTGTTGTTTTTAGTGCGGTGAAGTGCGGTGAAGGTGCGGTGAAGTGCGGTGAAGAAATTTTTGATAATTTTTTCTTATAAGTTGTTTGAGACACTTTTTTTGTTGTTTTTAGTGCGATGAAGATGCGGTGAAGGTGCGGTGAAGAAATTTTTTATAATTTTTTTTTATAATTTGTTTTATATAAGTCGTTTTAGACTTTGAAAATCTTATTCATTAATACCACCTGATACAGAAAAGGGTTAAGGAAAATAAATACATATATCTAACTAGCAACGGACAAGATAGCCTAGTGGGTACTTGGTAGCATCGGATGCATGAGAACTATGGATCAATCCCTGCTGAAGTACAAGTAGTTTTAGACTTTGAAAATCTTATTAATTCCACCTGATACAGAAAAGGTTAAGGAAAATAAATACATATATCTAACAAGCAATGGACAAGATAGTCTAATGGTCACGGCGAAATGTAGCATATGTATGAAGTCAGGATCAATTCCTGCTGTCAAAAGTGTTTTAGCCTTTGTATTAATTCATTATGGGCTGAAATGTTTTATAATTTTATTTTTAAAATTTTTTCAGACACTTAGAAATTTGCTGTTGTTTTTAGTGCGATGAAGATGCGGTGAAGTGCGGTGAAGAAAGTGTGATCAATCTTTGATAATTTTTTTATAAGTTTTTAGACGAAAATCTTATTAATTTCACCTGATAGAAATTTTTGTTGTTTTTTAGTGCGGTGAAGTGCGGTGAAGGTGCGGTGAAGGTGCGGTGAAGTGCGGTGAAGAAATTTTTTTTTTTTTTTTGACACTTAGAAATTTTTTAATATTTTAGTGCAACGGACAATATAGCCTAGTGGGTACTTGGTAGCATCGGATGCATGAGAACTATGGATCAATCCCTGCTGAAGTACAAGTAGTTTTTGACTTTGAAAATCTTGTTCATTAATTCCACCTGATACAGAAAAGGGTTAAGGAAAATAAATACATATATCTAACAAGCAATGGACAAGATAGTCTAATGGTCACGGCGAAATGTAGCATATATATGAAGTCAGGATCGATTCCTGCTGTCAAAAGTGTTTTAGCCTTTGACATGGGTATTAATTCATTATGGGCTGAAATGTTTTATAATTTTATTTTAAAATTTTTTCAGACACTTAGAAATTTTTGTTGTTTTTAGTGCGATGAAGATGCGGTGAAGTGCGGTGAAGAAATTTTTGATAATTTTTTTTTATAAGTTTTTGAGACACTTAGAAATTTTTTGTTGTTTTTAGTGCGGTGAAGTGCGGTGAAGGTGCGGTGAAGGTGCGGTGAAGAAATTTTTTATAATTTTTTTTTATAATTTGTTTTATATAAGTCGTTTTAGACTTTGAAAATCTTATTCATTAATTCCACCTGATACAGAAAAGGGTTAAGGAAAATAAATACATATATCTAACTAGCAACGGACAAGATAGCCTAGTGGGTACTTGGTAGCATCGGATGCATGAGAACTATGGATCAATCCCTGCTGAAACACAAGTCGTTTTAGACTTTCAAAATCTTATTCATTAATTCCACCTGATACAGAAAAGGGTTAAGGAAAATAAATACATATATCTAACTAGCAACGGACAAGATTGCCTAGTGGGTACTTGGTAGCATCGGATGCATGAGAACTATGGATCAATCCCTGCTGAAGTACAAGTAGTTTTAGACTTTGAAAATCTTGTTCATTAATTCCACCTGATACAGAAAAGGGTTAAGGAAAATAAATACATATATCTAACTAGCAACGGACAAGATAGCCTAGTGGGTACTTGGTAGCATCGGATGCATGAGAATTATGGATCAATCCCTGCTGAAGTACAAGTAGTTTTAGACTTTGAAAATTTGAAAATTTTTTTTATAATTTTTTTTTCATTTTTTACATTTTTGTTTGAAGTAGGATAGATAGCATCGCATTAGCAAGTTGCACAGTTTTTGTTAAAATATGCTCAACAAAAAAATGGATAGGTAAGCTTCAGCTCAGAGTAGGGTAGCCATTTTGAGGCACTTAGAAATATTTTGTTGTTTTTAGTGCGGTGAAGGTGCGGTGAAGTGCGGTGAAGAAATTTTTGATAATTTTTTTTTATAAGTTTTTTGAGACACTTAGAATTTTGGTGTTGTTTTTAGTGCGGTGAAGTGCGGTGAAGGTGCGGCGAAGGTGCGGTGAAGTGCGGTGAAGAAATTTTTGATAATTTTTTGAGACACTTAGAAATTTTTTTGTTGTTTTTAGTGCGGTGAAGGTGCGGTGAAGGTGCGGTGAAGTGCGGTGAAGAAATGTTTTGATAATTTTTTTATAAGTTTTTGAGTCACTTAGAAATTTTGTTGTTGTTTTTAGTGCGGTGAAGGTGCGTTGAAGGTGCAGTGAAGAAATTTTTATAATTTTTTTTTATAATTTGTTTTATATAAGTCGTTTTAGACTTTGAAAATCTTATTCATTAATACCACCTGATACAGAAAAGGGTTAAGGAAAATAAATACATATATCTAACTAGCAACGGACAAGATAGCCTAGTGGGAACTTGGTAGCATCGGATGCATGAGAACTATGGATCAATCCCTGCTGAAGTACAAGTAGTTTTTGACTTTGAAAATCTTGTTCATTAATTCCACCTGATACAGAAAAGGTTAAGGAAAATAAAAACATATATCTAACAAGCAATGGACAAGATAGTCTAATGGTCACGGCGAAATGTAGCATATGTATGAAGTCAGGATCGATTCCTGGCTCTGTCAAAGAGTGTTTTAGCCTTTGACATGGGTATTAATTCATTATGGGCTGAAATGTTTTATAATTTTATTTTTAAATTTTTTCAGACACTTAGAAATTTTGTTGTTTTTAGTGCGATGAAGATGCGGTGAAGTGCGGTGAAGAAATTTTTGATAATTTTTTTTTATAAGTTTTTTGAGACACTTAGAAATTTTTTGTTGTTTTTAGTGCGGTGAAGTGCGGTGAAGGTGCGGTGAAGGTGCGGTGAAGTGCGGTGAAGAAATTTTTTATAATTTTTTTTTATAATTTTTGACACTTAGAAATTTTGTTGTTGTTTTTAGTGCGGTGAAGGTGCGTTGAAGGTGCGGTGAAGAAATTTTTTATAATTTTTTTTTATAATTTGTTTTATATAAGTCGTTTTAGACTTTGAAAATCTTATTCATTAATACCACCTGATACAGAAAAGGGTTAAGGAAAATAAATACATATATCTAACTAGCAACGGACAAGATAGCCTAGTGGGAACTTGGTAGCATCGGATGCATGAGAACTATGGATCAATCCTGCTGAAGTACAAGTAGTTTTTGACTTTGAAAATCTTGTTCATTAATTCCACCTGATACAGAAAAGGTTAAGGAAAATAAAAACATATATCTAACAAGCAATGGACAAGATAGTCTAATGGTCACGGTGAAATGTAGCATATGTATGAAGTCAGGATCGATTCCTGGCTCTGTCAAAGAGTGTTTTAGCCTTTGACATGGGTATTAATTCATTATGGGCTGAAATGTTTTATAATTTTATTTTTAAATTTTTTTTCAGACACTTAGAAATTTTTTTGTTGTTTTTAGTTCGATGAAGATGCGGTGAAGTGCGGTGAAGAAATTTTTGATAATTTTTTTTTATAAGTTTTTTGAGACACTTAGAAATTTTTTGTTGTTTTTAGTGCGGTGAAGTGCGGTGAAGGTGCGGTGAAGGTGCGGTGAAGTGCGGTGAAGAAATTTTTTATAATTTTTTTTTATAAGTTTTTTGAGACACTTAGAAATTTTTTGTTGTTTTTAGTGCGGTGAAGTGCGGTGAAGGTGCGGTGAAGGTGCGGTGAAGTGCGGTGAAGAAATTTTTTATAATTTTTTTTTATAAGTCGTTTTAGACTTTGAAAATCTTATTCATTAATACCACCTGATACAGAAAAGGGTTAAGGAAAATAAATACATATATCTAACTAGCAACGGACAAGATAGCCTAGTGGGAACTTGGTAGCATCGGATGCATGAGAACTATGGATCAATCCCTGCTGAAGTACAAGTAGTTTTTGACTTTGAAAATCTTGTTCATTAATTCCACCTGATACAGGAAAGGTTAAGGAAAATAAAAACATTTATTATATAAACATAAGTGTTATATACAGTTTTATGCCACTGAGAAAAATCGTATTTAAACACACGTAAAAAATACGATATTTTTACGTGTGAAAATATCATTTTTGCAAGCCAAGTGTGAAAATATCATTTTTGCAAGCCATTTTTGAGTTTCTATATGAATTGTCGTTTGTTTATAATTTGTTTATAAAATAAACAGAATAGTACATGGTTGCTTGGAAATATGGAATTTATTTCTCGTGTTGAAGAGAATATTGATCACTCGTTCGCTACGCTCACTTGTGAGCAATATTCTCTTCAACACTCGAAATAAATTCCATATTTCCGCGCAACCATGTAATATTCTCTATATATCTAACAAGCAATGGACAAGATAGTCTAATGGTCACGGCGAAATGTAGCATATGTATGAAGTCAGGATCGATTCCTGGCTCTGTCAACGAGTGTTTTAGCCTTTGGCATGGGTATTAATTCATTATGGGCTGAAATGTTTTATAATTTTATTTTTAAAATTTTTTTCAGACACTTAGAAATTTTTGTTGTTGTTTTTAGTGCGATGAAGATGCGGTGAAGTGCGGTGAAGAAATTTTTGATAATTTTTTTTTATAAGTTTTTTGAGACACTTAGAAATTTTTTGTTGTTTTTAGGCGGTGAAGTGCGGTGAAAGTGCGGTGAAGGTGCGGTGAAGTGCGGTGAAGAAATTTTGATAATTTTTTTATAAGTTTTTGACACTGAATTTTGTTGTTGTTTTTAGTGCGATGAAGTGACCGAGCGAAGGTGCCACGCCCTTGGCATCCCCATCCCAAACGATTCGCCAATATAATTTTTTTATAATTTGAAAAAATATTAGACTTTGAAAATCTTATTCATTAATTCCACCTGATACAGAAAGGTTATTCGCCAATACAATATCTAACCTTAGCAACGGACGAAGAAAGCCTAGTAACGGCCAAGGTAGAAACTCGCCCCAGAGCCCTCGGGATCAATCCTGCTGAGTACACGTAGTTTTCATTTGAACCCAATCTTGTTCATTAATTCCACCTGAAACCAAGGTTAAGGAAAAAAACATATATCTAACAAGCAAACGAAGATAGTCTAATGGTCATGGCGGCCGCCAGCATATGTATGAAGTCAGGATCGATTCTGGCTCTGTCAAAACCTGTTTAGCCTTTGACAGGGTAAAAACATTATATGCTGAAATGTTTTAAATTTTTAAAATTTTTCAGACACTTTTGTTTTTTCTTTTAAATTTTTTGTTGTTTTTAGTGCGGTGAAGGTGCGGGTGAGGTGCGGTGAAGAAATTTTTGATAATTTTCTTATATTTTTGAGACATAGTGCAGAAATTTTTGTTGTTTTACTGCGGTGAAGTGCGGTGAATGCGGTGAAGTGCAGGTGAAGAAATCTTTGATAATTTTTTTATAAGTTTTTGACACTGAATTTTTTGTTGTTGTTTTTAGTGCGATGAAGTGACCGAGCGACCAAGTGGCCACGCCCTTGGCTTCATCCCATCCCAAACGATTCGCCAATACAAAACCCTTAGAAACCCAGGGCGAAAAAACCTTAACGGCCAAACGAAAACTCGCCCCAGGCCCTCGGTCGAGCACCGAGAGACCACGCCCTTGGCTTCATCCCAACCCCACCCGATTCGCCAATACAAAACCCTTAGCTCCAGGGCGAAAAAACTTATAACGGCCAAACGAAAACTCGCCCCAGCCCTCGGCCGAGCACCCAAGAAACCACGCCCTTGGCTTCATACCAACCCCACCCGATTCGCCAATACACTAACCCTTAGCTCCAGGGCGAAAAAACATAACGGCCAAACGAAAACTCGCCCCAGGCCCTCGGCCGAGCACCGAAGGCCACGCCCTTGGCTTCATACCAGGCCCACCCGATTCTCAATACAAAACCCTTAGCTCCAGGGCGAAAAAACATAACGGCCAAACGAAAACTCGCCCCAGGCCCTCGGCCGAGCACCCAGAGACCACGCCCTTGGCTTCATACAGGCCCCACCCGATTCTCCAATACAAAAACCCTTAGCTCCAGGGCGAAAAAAACATAACGGCCAAACGAAAACTCGCCCCAGGCCTCGGCCGAGCACCCGAGACCACGCCCTTGGCTTCCCAGGCCCCACCCGATTCTCAATACAAAAACCCTTAGCTCCAGGGCGAAAAAACATAACGGCCAAACGAAAACTCGCCCCAGGCCCTCGGCCGAGCACCCAGAGACCACGCCCTTGGCTTCATACAGGCCCCCACCCGATTCGCCAATACAAAACCCCTTAGCTCCAGGGCGAAAAAGCATAACGGCCAAACGAAAGCTCGCCCCAGCCCTCGGCCGAGCACCGAGAGACCACGCCCTTGGCTTCATACCAGGCCCCCACCCGATTCGCCAATACAAAACCCTTAGCTCCAGGGCGAAAAAACATAACGGCCAAACGAAAACTCGCCCCAGGCCCTCGGCCGAGCACCCGGAGACCACGCCCTTGGCTTCATACCAGGCCCCACCCGATTCGCCAATACAAAAACCCCCTTAGCTCCAGGGCGAAAAAACATAACGGCCAAACGAAAACTCGCCCCAGGCCTCGGCCGGCACCGAGAGACCACGCCTTGGCTTCATACCAGGCCCCACCCGATTCTCCAATACAAAAACCCTTAGCTCCAGGGCGAAAAAAACATAACGGCCAAACGAAAACTCGCCCCAGGCCCTCGGCCGAGCACCGAAGACCACGCCCTTGGCTTCACACCAGGCCCCCACCCCATTCGCCAATACAAAACCCTTAGCTCCAGGGCGAAAAAAACATAACGGCCAAACGAAAACTTCGCCCCAGGCCCTCGGCCGAGCACCCGAAGACCACGCCCTTGGCTTCATACCAGGCCCCCACCGATTCTCAATACAAAACCCTTAGCTCCAGGGCGAAAAAACTTATAACGGCCAAACGAAAACTCGCCCCAGGCCCTCGGCCGAGCCCCAGAGACCACGCCCTTGGCTTCATACCAGGCCCCACCCGATTCTCCAATACAAAACCCTTAGCTCCAGGGCGAAAAACATAACGGCCAAACGAAAACTCGCCCCAGGCCCTCGGCCGAGCACCGAAGACACGCCCTTGGCTTCATACCAGGCCCCACCCGATTCGCCAATACAAAACCCTTAGCTCCAGGGCGAAAAAACATAACGGCCAAACGAAAACTCGCCCCAGGGCCTCGGCCGAGCACCCGAGAGACCACGCCCTTGGCTTCATACCAGGCCCCACCCGATTCTCCAATACAAAAACCCTTAGCTCCAGGGCGAAAAAAACATAACGGCCAAACGAAAACTCGCCCCAGGCCCTCGGCCGAGCACCCAGAGACCACGCCCTTGGCTTCATACCAGGCCCCACCCGATTCTCAATACAAAACCCTTAGCTCCAGGGCGAAAAAACATAACGGCCAAACGAAAACTCGCCCCAGGCCCTCGGCCGAGCACCGAGACCACGCCCTTGGCTTCATACCAGGCCCCACCCGATTCTCAATACAAAACCCTTAGCTCCAGGGCGAAAAAAACATAACGGCCAAACGAAAACTCGCCCCAGGCCCTCGGCCGAGCACCCGAGACCACGCCCTTGGCTTCATACCAGGCCCCACCCGATTCTCCAATACAAAAACCCTTAGCTCCAGGGCGAAAAAACATAACGGCCAAACGAAAACTCGCCCCAGGCCCTCGGCCGAGCACCCAGAGACCACGCCCTTGGCTTCATACCAGGCCCCACCCGATTCGCCAATACAAAACCCTTAGCTCCAGGGCGAAAAAACATAACGGCCAAACGAAAACTCGCCCCAGGCCCTCGGCCGAGCTGCCGAGACCACGCCCTTGGCTTCATACCAGGCCCCACCCGATTCTCCAATACAAAAACCCTTAGCTCCAGGGCGAAAAAACATAACGGCCAAACGAAAACTCGCCCCAGGCCCTCGGCCGAGCACCCGAAGACCACGCCCTTGGCTTCATACCAGGCCCCACCCGATTCTCAATACAAAACCCTTAGCTCCAGGGCGAAAAAAACTTATAACGGCCAAACGAAAACTCGCCCCAGGCCCTCGGCCGAGCGACCGAAGACCACGCCCTTGGCTTCATACCAGGCCCCACCCGATTCTCAATACAAAAACCCTTAGCTCCAGGGCGAAAAAACATAACGGCCAAACGAAAACTCGCCCCAGGCCCTCGGCCGAGCACCCGAGACCACGCCCTTGGCTTCATACCAGGCCCCACCCGATTCTCCAATACAAAACCCTTAGCTCCAGGGCGAAAAAAACATAACGGCCAAACGAAAACTCGCCCCAGGCCCTCGGCCGAGTACCGAGAGACCACGCCCTTGGCTTCATACCAGGCCCCCACCCGATTCTCCAATACAAAAACCCTTAGCTCCAGGGCGAAAAAAACATAACGGCCAAACGAAAACTCGCCCCAGGCCCTCGGCCGAGCACCCGAGACCACGCCCTTGGCTTCATACCAGGCCCCACCCGATTCTCCAATACAAAACCCTTAGCTCCAGGGCGAAAAAACATAACGGCCAAACGAAAACTCGCCCCAGGCCCTCGGCCGAGCACCCGAGACCACGCCCTTGGCTTCATCACAGGCCCCACCCGATTCTCCAATACAAAACCCTTAGCTCCAGGGCGAAAAAACATAACGGCCAAACGAAAACTCGCCCCAGGCCCTCGGCCGAGCACCCGAGAGACCACGCCCTTGGCTTCACCAGGCCCCCACCCGATTCTCCAATACAAAAACCCTTAGCTCCAGGGCGAAAAAAACATAACGGCCAAACGAAAACTCGCCCCAGGCCCTCGGCCGAGCACCCAGAGACCACGCCCTTGGCTTCATACCAGGCCCCACCCGATTCTCAATACAAAACCCTTAGCTCCAGGGCGAAAAAACATAACGGCCAAACGAAAACTCGCCCCAGGCCCTCGGCCGACCCGAGAGACCACGCCCTTGGCTTCATCACAGGCCCCACCCGATTCTCAATACAAAACCCTTAGCTCCAGGGCGAAAAAACATAACGGCCAAACGAAAACTCGCCCCAGGCCCTCGGCCGAGCACCCGAGACCACGCCCTTGGCTTCATACCAGGCCCCCACCCGATTCTCCAATACAAAACCCTTAGCTCCAGGGCGAAAAAAACATAACGGCCAAACGAAAACTCGCCCCAGGCCCTCGGCCGAGCACCCAGAGACCACGCCCTTGGCTTCATACCAGGCCCCACCCGATTCTCAATACAAAAACCCTTAGCTCCAGGGCGAAAAAACATAACGGCCAAACGAAAACTCGCCCCAGGCCCTCGGCCGAGCACCCAGAGACCACGCCCTTGGCTTCATACCAGGCCCCACCCGATTCTCAATACAAAACCCTTAGCTCCAGGGCGAAAAAACATAACGGCCAAACGAAAACTCGCCCCAGGCCCTCGGCCGAGCACCCGAGACCACGCCCTTGGCTTCATACCAGGCCCCACCCGATTCTCCAATACAAAACCCTTAGCTCCAGGGCGAAAAAACATAACGGCCAAACGAAAACTCGCCCCAGGCCCTCGGCCGAGCTCCCGAGAGACCACGCCCTTGGCTTCATACAGGCCCCACCCGATTCTCAATACAAAACCCTTAGCTCCAGGGCGAAAAAACATAACGGCCAAACGAAAACTCGCCCCAGGCCCTCGGCCGAGCACCCAGAGACCACGCCCTTGGCTTCATACAGGCCCCACCCGATTCTCAATACAAAAACCCTTAGCTCCAGGGCGAAAAAACATAACGGCCAAACGAAAACTCGCCCCAGGCCCTCGGCCGAGCACCCGAGAGACCACGCCCTTGGCTTCATACCAGGCCCCCACCCGATTCTCCAATACAAAACCCTTAGCTCCAGGGCGAAAAAACATAACGGCCAAACGAAAACTCGCCCCAGGCCCTCGGCCGAGTACCCAGAGACCACGCCCTTGGCTTCATACCAGGCCCCACCCGATTCTCAATACAAAACCCTTAGCTCCAGGGCGAAAAAAACATAACGGCCAAACGAAAACTCGCCCCAGGCCCTCGGCCGAGCACCCAGAGACCACGCCCTTGGCTTCATACCAGGCCCCACCCGATTCTCCAATACAAAAACCCTTAGCTCCAGGGCGAAAAAGCATAACGGCCAAACGAAAACTCGCCCCAGGCCCTCGGCCGAGCACCCGAAGACCACGCCCTTGGCTTCATACCAGGCCCCACCCGATTCTCCAATACAAAAACCCTTAGCTCCAGGGCGAAAAAACATAACGGCCAAACGAAAACTCGCCCCAGGACCTCGGCCGAGTACCCGAGAGACCACGCCCTTGGCTTCATACCAGGCCCCACCCGATTCTCAATACAAAAACCCTTAGCTCCAGGGCGAAAAAACATAACGGCCAAACGAAAACTCGCCCAAGGACCTCGGCCGAGCACCCTAGAGACCACGCCCTTGGCTTCATACAGGCCCCCACCCGATTCTCAATACAAAACCCTTAGCTCCAGGGCGAAAAAACATAACGGCCAAACGAAAACTCGCCCCAGGCCCTCGGCCGAGCACCAGAGACCACGCCCTTGGCTTCATACCAGGCCCCACCCGATTCTCAATACAAAACCCTTAGCTCCAGGGCGAAAAAAACATAACGGCCAAACGAAAACTCGCCCCAGGCCCTCGGCCGAGCACCCAGAGACCACGCCCTTGGCTTCATACCAGGCCCCACCCGATTCGCCAATACAAAACCCTTAGCTCCAGGGCGAAAAAACATAACGGCCAAACGAAAACTCGCCCCAGGCCCTCGGCCGAGCACCCGAAGACCACGCCCTTGGCTTCATACCAGGCCCCACCCGATTCTCAATACAAAACCCTTAGCTCCAGGGCGAAAAAACATAACGGCCAAACGAAAACTCGCCCCAGGCCCTCGGCCGGTACCGAAGACCACGCCCTTGGCTTCATACCAGGCCCCCACCCGATTCTCAATACAAAAACCCTTAGCTCCAGGGCGAAAAAAACATAACGGCCAAACGAAAACTCGCCCCAGGCCCTCGGCCGAGCACCCGAGACCACGCCCTTGGCTTCATACCAGGCCCCACCCGATTCTCAATACAAAACCCTTAGCTCCAGGGCGAAAAAACATAACGGCCAAACGAAAACTCGCCCCAGGCCCTCGGCCAAGCACCCGAGACCACGCCCTTGGCTTCATCACAGGCCCCACCCGATTCTCAATACAAAAACCCTTAGCTCCAGGGCGAAAAAACATAACGGCCAAACGAAAACTCGCCCCAGGCCCTCGGCCGAGCACCCGAGACCACGCCCTTGGCTTCATACCAGGCCCCACCCGATTCGCCAATACAAAACCCTTAGCTCCAGGGCGAAAAAACATAACGGCCAAACGAAAACTCGCCCCAGGCCCTCGGCCGAGCACCCGAGAGACCACGCCCTTGGCTTCATCACAGGCCCCACCCGATTCTCAATACAAAACCCTTAGCTCCAGGGCGAAAAAAACATAACGGCCAAACGAAAACTCGCCCCAGGCCCTCGGCCGAGCACCCGAAGACCACGCCCTTGGCTTCATACCAGGCCCCCACCCGATTCTTCAATACAAAAACCCTTAGCTCCAGGGCGAAAAAAACATAACGGCCAAACGAAAACTCGCCCCAGGCCCTCGGCCGAGCACCAGAGACCACGCCCTTGGCTTCATACCAGGCCCCCACCCGATTCTCCAATACAAAACCCTTAGCTCCAGGGCGAAAAAACATAACGGCCAAACGAAAACTCGCCCCAGGCCCTCGGCCGAGCACCCGAGACCACGCCCTTGGCTTCATACCAGGCCCCACCCGATTCTTCAATACAAAAACCCTTAGCTCCAGGGCGAAAAAACATAACGGCCAAACGAAAACTCGCCCCAGGCCCTCGGCCGAGTACCCAGAGACCACGCCCTTGGCTTCATACCAGGCCCCACCCGATTCGCCAATACAAAACCCTTAGCTCCAGGGCGAAAAACATAACGGCCAAACGAAAACTCGCCCCAGGCCCTCGGCCGAGTACCCAGAGACCACGCCCTTGGCTTCATACCAGGCCCCACCCGATTCTCAATACAAAACCCTTAGCTCCAGGGCGAAAAAAACATAACGGCCAAACGAAAACTCGCCCCAGGCCCTCGGCCGAGCACCCGAGACCACGCCCTTGGCTTCATACCAGGCCCCACCCGATTCTCAATACAAAACCCTTAGCTCCAGGGCGAAAAAAACATAACGGCCAAACGAAAACTCGCCCCAGGCCCTCGGCCGAGTACCGAGAGACCACGCCCTTGGCTTCATACCAGGCCCCACCCGATTCTCCAATACAAAACCCTTAGCTCCAGGGCGAAAAAACATAACGGCCAAACGAAAACTCGCCCCAGGCCCTCGGCCGAGCACCCGAAGACCACGCCCTTGGCTTCATACCAGGCCCCACCCGATTCTCAATACAAAACCCTTTGCTCCAGGGCGAAAAAACCTGATAACGGCCAAACGAAAACTCGCCCCAGGCCCTCGGCCGAGCACCCGAGAGACCACGCCCTTGGCTTCATACCAGGCCCCCACCCGATTCTCCAATACAAAAACCCTTAGCTCCAGGGCGAAAAAAGCTGATAACGGCCAAACGAAAACTCGCCCCAGGCCCTCGGCCGAGCACCCGAGAGACCACGCCCTTGGCTTCATACCAGGCCCCACCCGATTCTCAATACAAAACCCTTAGCTCCAGGGCGAAAAAAACATAACGGCCAAACGAAAACTCGCCCCAGGCCCTCGGCCGAGCACCCAGAGACCACGCCCTTGGCTTCATACCAGGCCCCACCCGATTCTCCAATACAAAAACCCTTAGCTCCAGGGCGAAAAAAACATAACGGCCAAACGAAAACTCGCCCCAGGCCCTCGGCCGAGCACCCGAAGACCACGCCCTTGGCTTCATACCAGGCCCCACCCGATTCTCAATACAAAACCCTTAGCTCCAGGGCGAAAAAAGCATAACGGCCAAACGAAAACTCGCCCCAGGCCCTCGGCCGAGCACCCGAGACCACGCCCTTGGCTTCATACCAGGCCCCACCCGATTCTCAATACAAAACCCTTAGCTCCAGGGCGAAAAAAACATAACGGCCAAACGAAAACTCGCCCCAGGCCCTCGGCCGAGCACCCGAGACCACGCCCTTGGCTTCATACCAGGCCCCACCCGATTCTCCAATACAAAACCCTTAGCTCCAGGGCGAAAAAACATAACGGCCAAACGAAAACTCGCCCCAGGCCCTCGGCCGAGCACCCAGAGACCACGCCCTTGGCTTCATACCAGGCCCCACCCGATTCTCAATACAAAACCCTTAGCTCCAGGGCGAAAAAACATAACGGCCAAACGAAAACTCGCCCCAGGCCCTCGGCCGAGCACCCAGAGACCACGCCCTTGGCTTCATACCAGGCCCCACCCGATTCTCAATACAAAACCCTTAGCTCCAGGGCGAAAAAACATAACGGCCAAACGAAAACTCGCCCCAGGCCCTCGGCCGGCACCCGAAGACCACGCCCTTGGCTTCATACCAGGCCCCACCCGATTCTCAATACAAAAACCCTTAGCTCCAGGGCGAAAAAACATAACGGCCAAACGAAAACTCGCCCCAGGCCCTCGGCCGAGCACCCGAAGACCACGCCCTTGGCTTCATACCAGGCCCCACCCGATTCTCCAATACAAAACCCTTAGCTCCAGGGCGAAAAAAACATAACGGCCAAACGAAAACTCGCCCCAGGCCCTCGGCCGAGCACCCAGAGACCACGCCCTTGGCTTCATACCAGGCCCCACCCGATTCTCAATACAAAACCCTTAGCTCCAGGGCGAAAAAACATAACGGCCAAACGAAAACTCGCCCCAGGCCCTCGGCCGGCACCCGAGAGACCACGCCCTTGGCTTCATACCAGGCCCCACCCGATTCTCAATACAAAACCCTTAGCTCCAGGGCGAAAAAACATAACGGCCAAACGAAAACTCGCCCCAGGCCCTCGGCCGAGCACCCGAAGACCACGCCCTTGGCTTCATACCAGGCCCCCACCCGATTCTCAATACAAAACCCTTAGCTCCAGGGCGAAAAAAACATAACGGCCAAACGAAAACTCGCCCCAGGCCCTCGGCCGAGCACCCGAGACCACGCCCTTGGCTTCATACCAGGCCCCCACCCGATTCTCCAATACAAAACCCTTAGCTCCAGGGCGAAAAAACATAACGGCCAAACGAAAACTCGCCCCAGGCCCTCGGCCGAGCACCCGAAGACCACGCCCTTGGCTTCATACCAGGCCCCACCCGATTCTCCAATACAAAACCCTTAGCTCCAGGGCGAAAAAACATAACGGCCAAACGAAAACTCGCCCCAGGCCCTCGGCCGAGTACCCAGAGACCACGCCCTTGGCTTCATACAGGCCCCCACCCGATTCTCCAATACAAAACCCTTAGCTCCAGGGCGAAAAAACATAACGGCCAAACGAAAACTCGCCCCAGGCCCTCGGCCGAGCACCCAGAGACCACGCCCTTGGCTTCATACCAGGCCCCCACCCGATTCTCAATACAAAAACCCTTAGCTCCAGGGCGAAAAAACATAACGGCCAAACGAAAACTCGCCCCAGGCCCTCGGCCGAGCACCCGAGAGACCACGCCCTTGGCTTCATACCAGGCCCCACCCGATTCTCAATACAAAACCCTTAGCTCCAGGGCGAAAAAACATAACGGCCAAACGAAAACTCGCCCCAGGCCCTCGGCCGAGCACCCAGAGACCACGCCCTTGGCTTCATACCAGGCCCCCACCCGATTCTCCAATACAAAACCCTTAGCTCCAGGGCGAAAAAACATAACGGCCAAACGAAAACTCGCCCCAGGCCCTCGGCCGAGCCCCAGAGACCACGCCCTTGGCTTCATACCAGGCCCCACCCGATTCTCCAATACAAAACCCTTAGCTCCAGGGCGAAAAAACATAACGGCCAAACGAAAACTCGCCCCAGGCCCTCGGCCGAGTACCCAGAGACCACGCCCTTGGCTTCATACCAGGCCCCACCCGATTCTCAATACAAAACCCTTAGCTCCAGGGCGAAAAAACATAACGGCCAAACGAAAACTCGCCCCAGGCCCTCGGCCGAGCACCCAGAGACCACGCCCTTGGCTTCATACCAGGCCCCCACCCGATTCTCCAATACAAAACCCTTAGCTCCAGGGCGAAAAAACATAACGGCCAAACGAAAACTCGCCCCAGGCCCTCGGCCGGTACCCAGAGACCACGCCCTTGGCTTCATACAGGCCCCACCCGATTCTCAATACAAAACCCTTAGCTCCAGGGCGAAAAAACATAACGGCCAAACGAAAACTCTCCCCAGGCCCTCGGCCGAGCACCCGAAGACCACGCCCTTAGCTTCATACCAGGCCCCCACCCGATTCTCCAATACAAAAACCCTTAGCTCCAGGGCGAAAAAACATAACGGCCAAACGAAAACTCGCCCCAGGCCCTCGGCCGAGCCCGAGAGACCACGCCCTTGGCTTCATACCAGGCCCCACCCGATTCTCAATACAAAACCCTTAGCTCCAGGGCGAAAAAAACATAACGGCCAAACGAAAACTCGCCCCAGGCCCTCGGCCGAGCACCCAGAGACCACGCCCTTGGCTTCATACCAGGCCCCACCCGATTCTCAATACAAAAACCCTTAGCTCCAGGGCGAAAAAACATAACGGCCAAACGAAAACTCGCCCCAGGCCCTCGGCCGAGCACCCGAAGACCACGCCCTTGGCTTCATACCAGGCCCCACCCGATTCTCCAATACAAAACCCTTAGCTCCAGGGCGAAAAAACATAACGGCCAAACGAAAACTCGCCCCAGGCCCTCGGCCGAGTGCCGAGACCACGCCCTTGGCTTCATACCAGGCCCCACCCGATTCTCAATACAAAACCCTTAGCTCCAGGGCGAAAAAAACATAACGGCCAAACGAAAACTCGCCCCAGGCCCTCGGCCGAGCACCCAGAGACCACGCCCTTGGCTTCATACCAGGCCCCACCCGATTCTCAATACAAAACCCTTAGCTCCAGGGCGAAAAAACATAACGGCCAAACGAAAACTCGCCCCAGGCCCTCGGCCGAGCACGCCAGAGACCACGCCCTTGGCTTCATACCAGGCCCCCACCCGATTCTCCAATACAAAAACCCTTAGCTCCAGGGCGAAAAAACATAACGGCCAAACGAAAACTCGCCCCAGGCCCTCGGCCGAGCACCCAACAGACCACGCCCTTGGCTTCATACCAGGCCCCACCCGATTCTCCAATACAAAACCCTTAGCTCCAGGGCGAAAAAACATAACGGCCAAACGAAAACTCGCCCCAGGCCCTCGGCCGAGCACCGAGACCACGCCCTTGGCTTCATACCAGGCCCCCACCCGATTCTCCAATACAAAACCCTTAGCTCCAGGGCGAAAAAACATAACGGCCAAACGAAAACTCGCCCCAGGCCCTCGGCCGAGCACCGAGACCACGCCCTTGGCTTCATACCAGGCCCCACCCGATTCTCAATACAAAACCCTTAGCTCCAGGGCGAAAAAACATAACGGCCAAACGAAAACTCGCCCCAGGCCCTCGGCCGAGCACCCGAGAGACCACGCTCTTGGCTTCATACCAGGCCCCCACCCGATTCTCAATACAAAACCCTTAGCTCCAGGGCGAAAAAAACATAACGGCCAAACGAAAACTCGCCCCAGGCCCTCGGCCGGCACCCAGAGACCACGCCCTTGGCTTCATACCAGGCCCCCACCCGATTCTCCAATACAAAACCCTTAGCTCCAGGGCGAAAAAACATAACGGCCAAACGAAAACTCGCCCCAGGCCCTCGGCCGAGCACCCGAGACCACGCCCTTGGCTTCATACCAGGCCCCACCCGATTCGCCAATACAAAACCCTTAGCTCCAGGGCGAAAAAACATAACGGCCAAACGAAAACTCGCCCCAGGCCCTCGGCCAAGCACCCGAGACCACGCCCTTGGCTTCATACCAGGCCCCACCCGATTCTCAATACAAAACCCTTAGCTCCAGGGCGAAAAAACATAACGGCCAAACGAAAACTCGCCCCAGGCCCTCGGCCGAGCACCCGAGACCACGCCCTTGGCTTCATACCAGGCCCCACCCGATTCTCAATACAAAAACCCTTAGCTCCAGGGCGAAAAAACATAACGGCCAAACGAAAACTCGCCCCAGGCCCTCGGCCGAGCACCCGAGAGACCACGCCCTTGGCTTCATACCAGGCCCCACCCGATTCTCAATACAAAACCCTTAGCTCCAGGGCGAAAAAACATAACGGCCAAACGAAAACTCGCCCCAGGCCCTCGGCCGGTACCCAGAGACCACGCCCTTGGCTTCATAGGCCCCACCCGATTCTCAATACAAAACCCTTAGCTCCAGGGCGAAAAAAGCATAACGGCCAAACGAAAACTCGCCCCAGGCCCTCGGCCGAGCACCCGAGACCACGCCCTTGGCTTCATACCAGGCCCCACCCGATTCACCAATACAAAAACCCTTAGCTCCAGGGCGAAAAAACATAACGGCGAAACGAAAACTCGCCCCAGGCCCTCGGCCGAGCACCCAGGAGACCACGCCCTTGGCTTAATACCAGGCCCCCACCCGATTCTCCAATACAAAACCCTTAGTTCCAGGGCGAAAAAAGCTCATAACGGCCAAACGAAAACTCGCCCCAGGCCCTCGGCCGAGCACCCGAGAGACCACGCCCTTGGCTTCATACCAGGCCCCCACCCGATTCTCCAATACAAAAACCCTTAGCTCCAGGGCGAAAAAACATAACGGCCAAACGAAAACTCGCCCCAGGCCCTCGGCCAGCACCCGAAGACCACGCCCTTGGCTTCATACCAGGCCCCACCCGATTCTCAATACAAAACCCTTAGCTCCAGGGCGAAAAAACATAACGGCCAAACGAAAACTCGCCCCAGGCCCTCGGCCGAGTGCCGAGAGACCACGCCCTTGGCTTCATACCAGGCCCCACCCGATTCTCAATACAAAACCCTTAGCTCCAGGGCGAAAAAAACATAACTGCCAAACGAAAACTCGCCCCAGGCCCTCGGCCGAGCACCCGAGAGACCACGCCCTTGGCTTCATACCAGGCCCCCACCCGATTCTTCAATACAAAACCCTTAGCTCCAGGGCGAAAAAACATAACGGCCAAACGAAAACTCGCCCCAGGCCTCGGCCGAGCACCCAGAGACCACGCCCTTGGCTTCATACCAGGCCCCACCCGATTCTCAATACAAAACCCTTAGCTCCAGGGCGAAAAAACATAACGGCCAAACGAAAACTCGCCCCAGGCCCTCGGCCGAGTACCAGAGACCACGCCCTTGGCTTCATACAAGGCCCCACCCGATTCTCAATACAAAAACCCTTAGCTCCAGGGCGAAAAAACATAACGGCCAAACGAAAACTCGCCCCAGGCCCTCGGCCGAGCACCCAGAGACCACGCCCTTGGCTTCACAGGCCCCACCCGATTCTCCAATACAAAACCCTTAGCTCCAGGGCGAAAAAACATAACGGCCAAACGAAAACTCGCCCCAGGCCCTCGGCCGAGTACCAGAGACCACGCCCTTGGCTTCATACCAGGCCCCACCCGATTCGCCAATACAAAAACCCTTAGCTCCAGGGCGAAAAAAACATAACGGCCAAACGAAAACTCGCCCCAGGCCCTCGGCCGAGCACCGAAGACCACGCCCTTGGCTTCATACCAGGCCCCACCCGATTCTCCAATACAAAACCCTTAGCTCCAGGGCGAAAAAACATAACGGCCAAACGAAAACTCGCCCCAGGCCCTCGGCCGAGCACCCGAAGACCACGCCCTTGGCTTCATACCAGGCCCCACCCGATTCTCAATACAAAAACCCTTAGCTCCAGGGCGAAAAAACATAACGGCCAAACGAAAACTCGCCCCAGGCCCTCGGCCGAGCACCCAGAGACCACGCCCTTGGCTTCATACAGGCCCCACCCGATTCTCAATACAAAAACCCTTAGCTCCAGGGCGAAAAACATAACGGCCAAACGAAAACTCGCCCCAGGCCCTCGGCCGGTACCCAGAGACCACGCCCTTGGCTTCATACCAGGCCCCACCCGATTCTCAATACAAAACCCTTAGCTCCAGGGCGAAAAAACATAACGGCCAAACGAAAACTCGCCCCAGGCCCTCGGCCGAGCACCCAGAGACCACGCCCTTGGCTTCATACCAGGCCCCACCCGATTCGCCAATACAAAACCCTTAGCTCCAGGGCGAAAAAAACATAACGGCCAAACGAAAACTCGCCCCAGGCCCTCGGCCGAGCACCCAGAGACCACGCCCTTGGCTTCATACCAGGCCCCACCCGATTCTCCAATACAAAACCCTTAGCTCCAGGGCGAAAAAACATAACGGCCAAACGAAAACTCGCCCCAGGCCCTCGGCCGAGCACCCAGAGACCACGCCCTTGGCTTCATACCAGGCCCCACCCGATTCGCCAATACAAAACCCTTAGCTCCAGGGCGAAAAAACATAACGGCCAAACGAAAACTCGCCCCAGGCCCTCGGCCGAGCACCCGAAGACCACGCCCTTGGCTTCATACCAGGCCCCACCCGATTCTCAATACAAAAACCCTTAGCTCCAGGGCGAAAAAACATAACGGCCAAACGAAAACTCGCCCCAGGCCCTCGGCCGAGCACCCGAGACCACGCCCTTGGCTTCATACCAGGCCCCACCCGATTCTCAATACAAAACCCTTAGCTCCAGGGCGAAAAAACATAACGGCCAAACGAAAACTCGCCCCAGGCCCTCGGCCGAAGCACCAGAGACCACGCCCTTGGCTTCATACCAGGCCCCACCCGATTCTCCAATACAAAACCCTTAGCTCCAGGGCGAAAAAAACATAACGGCCAAACGAAAACTCGCCCCAGGCCCTCGGCCGAGCACCCGAGAGACCACGCCCTTGGCTTCATACCAGGCCCCCACCCGATTCTCCAATACAAAAACCCTTAGCTCCAGGGCGAAAAAACATAACGGCCAAACGAAAACTCGCCCCAAGCCCTCGGCCGAGCACCCGAGACCACGCCCTTGGCTTCATACCAGGCCCCACCCGATTCTCAATACAAAACCCTTGGCTCCAGGGCGAAAAAAACTTATAACGGCCAAACGAAAACTCGCCCCAGGCCCTCGGCCGAGCACCCGACAGACCACGCCCTTGGCTTCATACAAGGCCGCCACCCGATTCTTCAATACAAAAACCCTTAGCTCCAGGGCGAAAAAAGCTTATAACGGCCAAACGAAAACTCGCCCCAGGCCCTCGGCCGAGCACCCGAGAGACCACGCCCTTGGCTTCATACCAGGCCCCCACCCGATTCTCCAATACAAAACCCTTAGCTCCAGGGCGAAAAAACATAACGGCCAAACGAAAACTCGCCCCAGGCCCTCGGCCGAGCACCCGAAGACCACGCCCTTGGCTTCATACCAGGCCCCACCCGATTCTCCAATACAAAAACCCAGCTCCAGGGCGAAAAACATAACGGCCAAACGAAAACTCGCCCCAGGCCCTCGGCCGAGCACCCGAGACCACGCCCTTGGCTTCATACCAGGCCCCCACCCGATTCTCAATACAAAACCCTTAGCTCCAGGGCGAAAAACATAACGGCCAAACGAAAACTCGCCCCAGGCCCTCGGCCGAGCACCCAGAGACCACGCCCTTGGCTTCATACCAGGCCCCACCCGATTCTCCAATACAAAACCCTTAGCTCCAGGGCGAAAAAACATAACGGCCAAACGAAAACTCGCCCCAGGCCCTCGGCCGAGCACCCAGAGACCACGCCCTTGGCTTCATACCAGGCCCCACCCGATTCTCAATACAAAAACCCTTAGCTCCAGGGCGAAAAAAACATAACGGCCAAACGAAAACTCGCCCCAGGCCCTCGGCCAGTACCCAGAGACCACGCCCTTGGCTTCATACCAGGCCCCACACCCGATTCTCCAATACAAAACCCTTAGCTCCAGGGCGAAAAAACATAACGGCCAAACGAAAACTCGCCCCAGGCCCTCGGCCGAGCACCCAGAGACCACGCCCTTGGCTTCATACCAGGCCCCACCCGATTCTCCAATACAAAACCCTTAGCTCCAGGGCGAAAAAACATAACGGCCAAACGAAAACTCGCCCCAGGCCCTCGGCCGAGCCCCAGAGACCACGCCCTTGGCTTCATACCAGGCCCCACCCGATTCTCCAATACAAAAACCCTTAGCTCCAGGGCGAAAAAAACATAACGGCCAAACGAAAACTCGCCCCAGGCCCTCGGCCGAGCTGCCAGAGACCACGCCCTTGGCTTCATACCAGGCCCCCACCCGATTCTCAATACAAAACCCTTAGCTCCAGGGCGAAAAAAACATAACGGCCAAACGAAAACTCGCCCCAGGCCCTCGGCCGAGCACCCAGAGACCACGCCCTTGGCTTCATACCAGGCCCCACCCGATTCTCAATACAAAAACCCTTAGCTCCAGGGCGAAAAAACATAACGGCCAAACGAAAACTCGCCCCAGGCCCTCGGCCAGCACCCAGAGACCACGCCCTTGGCTTCATACCAGGCCCCACCCGATTCTCAATACAAAAACCCTTAGCTCCAGGGCGAAAAAACATAACGGCCAAACGAAAACTCGCCCCAGGCCCTCGGCCGAGCACCCAGAGACCACGCCCTTGGCTTCATACCAGGCCCCACCCGATTCTCAATACAAAAACCCTTAGCTCAGGGCGAAAAACATAACGGCCAAACGAAAACTCGCCCCAGGCCCTCGGCCGGTACCCGAAGACCACGCCCTTGGCTTCATACAGGCCCCACCGATTCGCCAATACAAAACCCTTAGCTCCAGGGCGAAAAAAACATAACGGCCAAACGAAAACTCGCCCTAGGCCCTCGGCCGAACACCCCAGAGACCACGCCCTTGGCTTCATACCAGGCCCCACCCGATTCTCCAATACAAAACCCTTAGCTCCAGGGCGAAAAAAGCATAACGGCCAAACGAAAACTCGCCCCAGGCCCTCGGCCGAGTACCCGAGACCACGCCCTTGGCTTCATACCAGGCCCCACCCGATTCTCAATACAAAAACCCTTAGCTCCAGGGCGAAAAAACATAACGGCCAAACGAAAACTCGCCCCAGGCCCTCGGCCGAGCACCAGAGACCACGCCCTTGGCTTCATACAGGCCCCACCCGATTCTCAATACAAAACCCTTAGCTCCAGGGCGAAAAAGCATAACGGCCAAACGAAAGCTCGCCCCAGGCCCTCGGCCGAGCACCCAGAGACCACGCCCTTGGCTTCATACCAGGCCCCACCCGATTCTCAATACAAAAACCCTTAGCTCCAGGGCGAAAAAACATAACGGCCAAACGAAAACTCGCCCCAGGCCCTCGGCCAATGCACCGGAGACCACGCCCTTGGCTTCATACCAGGCCCCACCCGATTCTCAATACAAAAACCCTTAGCTCCAGGGCGAAAAAAACATATTAGGCCAAAAAGGAAAACTCGCCCCCAGGCCCTCATCGGCCGAAGGCACCCGAGAGACCACGCCTGTATGACCACGAAAAACTTCATGCTGCACTACCAGGCCACCTTACCCATTCTCAATAAGAACCCATATATGGCTCAGAATATGAAAGAGAAGAAAGAAAGAAAGGAAGAAGAAGAAGAAGAGAGAGAGAGAGAAGAAAGAGAAAGAAAGAGAAGAGAAGAAAGAAGAAGAAGAGAGAGAGAAGAAAGAAGAAGAAGAGAGAGAGAGAGAGGAGAGAGAGAGAGAGAGAGGAGAGGGAGAGAGAGAGGGAGAAGGAGAGGGAGAGGGAGAGGGAGAGAGAGAGGGAGAGGAGAGGGAGAGAGAGAGAGAGAGAGAGAGAAGAGAGAGAGGAGAGAGGAGAGAGAGAGAGAGAGGGAGAGAGAGAAAGAGAGCATAACATTGGAGCGAGGCTCTTTTTGGGGCCCTCGGCGACACCCGAGACCACCGCCAGCTGTGCAAACCCCGATTCACTAACTAAAACCACCAGCTCCAGGGCAGAAAAGCATAACGTGAAGCAGCTCTTTATGCACCTATTAGATATGCCAGAGACCACGCCCTTGACTATACAGGCCCCCCACGATTCTCTCAATACAAAGCCATGGCTCAGGGCAGAAAAAAAGAAAACATAACATGGCAAGAGTCAACCCTGGGCCTCGGCTTAGTGTATCTCTCGAAGATACATGTATATGGCTTCATGGGCCGGCCCCAGTTCTCAGTATTATTATTATTATTATTATTATTATTATTATTACCAGCCATAGCTCCAGGGCTGAAAAACTATAACGTGACGAAACTCCTTCCAGGCCCTCG